>OY757907.1:40610259-40737759 GCA_963585895.1 Sepioteuthis lessoniana | reverse complement strand
AGGGAATGGAATTGATGATTTAATGTAGGGTGGCAAACGATAGATTCTTAGAACTTGAGTGGCCAGTTTTGGGACCACTACCCAAAAGTACATATATCCGGACGGTCTGAATTCCAGCTGGAAAATCCTTATTCCTAGATCGCTGTTGCCAAATAAAATGGTGTGAAACTGCGCCCACGTATTATTTTTAATGCCTCTTATACACTCGAATCCTACTTTTTAGGCGAATTTTCAGTTTTGGAAACAAGAAAATGTGCTAGGTCTGGTGATTATGAAGTTTGCTGTACTTGCACAATTCAGTGTTTCACCAAAAACTGCTGTTTCATTCGTATCAATAGTGATATCATTCTTTAAATTAGCAATTATCCGTCTATGCTTCGTCTATTGACAGTCGTCGCCAATGGTCCAAGAGACCTGGGTTCAGTCCCAGGTCGAGTCATACCAAAGACTCAAAAAATGGTACTTGGTACATTCATGCTTAACACTCAGCAATATGAGGTACGTATCAAGGGTAAAGTGGAGCAATCTAGGGAAAAGAGTAGTGCCATCTCTATACCTCGGTTTAGTAGTAATTTACTAAGCTTTTTGCTTTGACATGGTACAAGGCCATATATGAATGGGGCACCCAATGAGACTTCCTCGACTACAGTCAGAATTTAAATTTCAAATAATTGACTGATTTAGTCTCGATCATACCGCGTAAATAGACGAACGGAAAAGAGGTGTGCTACTTTGTAAAAAAAAAAAAAGAAGAAAAAAACACATTATGTGCATTGAAGCAGAGTCATTTGGAACCAATACAATAATTGTAATTTATCTGTTCGTAGTTTTTTTTTTATCTCTTTTTTATTTTCTTATTTTCATTTGAGCATTGGATTGATGATCAAGTGTAGGATGGCTGACTATGCATAAGCTAACTCTTAGAACCTGAGCCTCTGGTATTTTGAGTGAGTACCTAAAGGTGCATATACTCGATGAGCCTGAATTCCGACCAGGAAACTCCTATTTCTACTTCTATGTGTTTTGCATTGGATTGATGATTGAGTGTAGGAAGTAAGAAAAAACATAACAAAAGTTCGGTTTAATATTGCATTGCCCACAAAAAGAAAGCCTCTAGAGGAGTAGGTGCCTCAGGCACCTGGCAAGGAACCAAACCCTTAGACGAGAGAGTAGAGAAGGTGGAGAAGGCCCCTTAAAATTAAGCTGATTAATTTTGGGATATAGGATCATTGATTATGCAGATGCTAACCCTTAGAACTTTAGTGTCTGGTATTTTGAGCAACTACCCAAAGTATATTAAACCCAGTCGGCTTGAATTCCGGCCAAAAAAATTCCTATTTCTACTGCGACATTTTTATTGTATATGAAATGTAATCAGTTATTTTTACATTTTAGATTTTCAGCTGTTTTTTATAGGATCTCTAGGTAGGATAGCTTATGGGTCTTCGAGCTTCAGGATTCTAAGTATTAAGGTTGATAAATGACTGGGGTTTTTTTTTTGGGGGGGAGAGTTTGTTTTTAAATAATAAAGGTTAACTTCATATGGATGAATTCATGATAAATGTATTTAACCAATCTCTCCGTAAGGAGCTGGATGCGATAGAGGGTGAATTTTTAAGTGAAGTAGAGCTAGTTTGAATTCCGAGTTTTCTTCTTCTAGACTGGTGGTGTTACTATGGCTAAAGAACCCAATTTGCCCTTTTGTTTACGAATTGATTAGTGAACGGATTGGTACATATATTTCCCTAGAGCATTGGCATGAGAAGAAAAGAGCCATCCTCCAGAATTTGAACTCGGTTTGTAGATTCCATTTCCTACGACGATAACCGTTACGCTAAGTATTCTTCCCGTGGTATATAATTGAAATTATCACTCCTATTGCAGACCTGTTTTTGGAACAACAAGAATCGATATTTATTTTCTTAAAATCGAGACTATTGGAGCTAGTTCTTATTTCATCTTATCCAACAGTCTCTATACTTTTTGATCAGTGATTTTTGAGCAATGCAGTTGTTCGCTTTGGTTTCTTTTTTGATGGTATATTAACCTTTGTGGGTTATTCAATGCGAAAGCCATCCTTGAAGTAGAACAGCAGTGATACTATCTAACTCATAGCTAGGAGAATAAGGGGGTTTACACCTCTGTCAATGTTATTAGTCCGCGACTAGAATTCGAACTCGCTTACTTCGAGACCGAAGTCCAACACTTTAGCCACTACGCAACGGGGAGTCCCCTCGATCGTTCGAATTTTGAAAGACCCCAAAATTTGGGGCTGTGTAATACGACTAAACTAAGCTTATCAATTTACTAATTAGCTAGTTAATATCCCGATGCGCACCTGTTTCAATGCTTATTATTAGCATGACAAACACAAAAAAAAAAAAACGAGCTATGATCAAAAAGTATCAAGACTAGATTTTTTTATTCTAATTCTAAATGAAAACCTGATTGATTTATATGATAAAATGATGATGTGTAGACGTCAAGGCTGCTTTCTAAAAACGGCTGTGTTAATTTGAAAGATATAATGAAATTAGTCTCGATGCATTTTGAACAAAGTGTTTTTAACGAAACACTGGAATGGGCAAGAGAAGCACTCTCAACATTCACAAAACCTAACGTTATGAGACATTTTTGTTTTGTTTACTAAGTTAAAAGTTAATGATAAAAGTAAGATAGAAGTGTGTACAGGTAATTAAAAATGCGATGGTGCTTCACATCATATCAAACAATGTTTCAGAGGTGCTTTGGCCAGATGAAAACTCGCTCGAATTAGAGGGTTGAACCATTTTAAAACAAGTGTTGCAATCCAATATTTTTACTTGTCCAGTCGAATACACCGGCTGCATCTTTGAAGAGAGGGTATGACCCCTCCCCTGCAACGAGTGTCCTGGATATAACATTAAACAATCTGATGGTGAGGTTTCAGTAATGCTGGAGCTTTGGGGAATGAGGAGCACTCCTTCATTGCCGCCCCCCCAGGTTCACTCTGGCCCTGAGTGGTAGCACCTAATAAGGCCCTGTCTATGAATCAAGGAGAACTAAATAGAGTACTTATGCTTAACTGAATTACTTAAAGTAGAAGTTTGGATATTTAAACTGCGTACTTATGCTGAACTGAATTGTTCGAAATAGAACTGTTTTTACATTTAACTGTGTGTGGACAATAAATATACTTACTCTAAACGGAATTGTTTGAATTAGAACTGGTTGACTAAACTGAATATCATGAAATAGAAATTTTTTTGACAATTAAACTGTGTACTCATGCTAAAATGAATTGTTGGAAATAGAACTAATTATTTGTATAAAAATGGATTCGGCATTAAATAACCTACAAAGGTTGACATGCCATAAAACTCAAACAATCAACCAACCGATAATTTAACAACATTTTACATTTTCAACTGTTTTCCTGCAGGGAGTTCATGATGTGATAGTTCATGGGTCTTGGGGCTTCAATATTCTAAGTGATAAAGTTGATAAATTACTTGTGTTTTTGTTTTGCTTTTAGTTTTGTTTTTTGTTTTTGTTTTTTGTTTTTTTCTTCCCTTTATCAATCAAGCTTTTTTAATTTTTGTCTTGGTTCTCTCTCGATACTTTTTGAATACACAGCTTCATTCACGATACATTTTGAACTCACCACGTAATTCTAAGAAAATGAACGCTTCATTCATTGTTTATTTCTGTTTTGATAAATACAGAAGCGGACCATAAAACTGAAAAGTTCATATGATGACGTCATATCTGCTGTTAATGATCTTTTTGACCGATGGGATCCAAGTACTGCATCACCAACGGAAGAAACGTGTCGAACACAAGAGGAACTATGTTGAAAAATTAACCTCATTTGATCACATTCTATGGTTAATCTATGAAATTTTCAGTCGACACTTTTTCAGCTTCAGTCTTAATATTTTGCCCACATTTCGGATTTTGAAAAAAATTAAGTCTCAGACACTGTTAATTTCTTTCTTTGTTAATAAAGTTTCAATTTCAATATTTTTTAACATACCACAATTACGTAATATAATTTTCCGCAATTTTTTACCTTTTTTTATCTTAATCAATACGTTCTTCTCACTCTCTCAAATAAACCGTGGGAAGGCTATGCGAGATCAAGCTTATCTTTTCTCATAATAAAAGAATTACTTGGAGACGCCGATATCTTCTTTTAATGATATATGGTAAGTTAGATTGGATTACAAGACCAGCAGATCAATGAGAAGAGATAGATTCACGCCTTTATTGATACAAAGAGAGAACGAACTACATCAAGCGGAATTCGAACTCGATTTGCCGATTCTAAATTTCATGCTTTTACCTCTTCTGACATTATCGTACTTCCCATAGTTTTTAAATTAGCTTTAGATAAAACCCAGCACCCTTTATGAAAATTAGGCTTTAAATAAATAAATGAATGAAAAATGTAATGAACAAAAGAAATTTGAACAAAATAAATGATACATCAAGAAAGAAAGAAAAAAAGAAAGAAAGCAACGTAGGTTAAACAAGAAAGAAAAACGCTTAAAAAATTAAAGAAATATAGACACAATTTAAAAAGAATGCATTCAGAAAAAATGAAAGAAAAAAGCAATTTTTAAAAGAAATAATAATAATAATAATAAAACAAAAATAGGAGGGAAAATAACTCTATGACCGCTTTAAACGTCTAATAAACAACATCTCACACCAGAAAACCTGAACCTGGCTAAGAAAAGGAAACCTTAAGAGAGAAATGGAATCCCTCCTAATAGAAGCACAGGACAACGCCATAAGAACCAATCATATCAAAGCGAGAATAGATAAGACGTAACAAAATCGTAAATGCAGGCTATGCGGTGACAGAGACGAAACGATCAATCACATAATAAGCGAATGCAGCAAATTAGCACAGAAGGAGTTTAAGGCGAGACACGACTTGGTGGGCAAGGCGATCCACTGGGAAATGTACCGGAAATTTCAATTCGACCATACAAACAAATGTCCTAGAAAATGAATCACATAAACTCCTATGGGACTTTAACATACAAACGGATCACCTAATCCCGGCCAGAAGACCAGACCTTATAATAATAAAAAAAAGAGAATCTGCAAAATTGTAGACTTTGCTGTCCCGGCTGACCACAGAATAAATCTGAAGGAAAGTGAAAAGAAGGATAAGTACCTCGACCTTGCTAGAGAATTGAAAAATCTGTGGAACATGAAAGTAACGATTGTGCCAATTATGATTGGTGCGTTAAGCACAATAACTAAAGGATTATTAAAAGGTCTGGAGGACTTGGAAGTCGGCGGACGGGTAGAGACTATCCAAACGACAGCATTGCTAAGAACGGCCAGAATCCCGAGAAGAGTCCAGGAGACTTGAGGAGACTTGTTGTCACTCAAACTTCAGTGAAAAATCATCAGCTAACACTGATGTGAAAAACTCTAAAGGAGTTAGATAATAATAATAATAATAATAATAATAATAATAATAATAATAATAATAATAATAAAACTCTCAAGGGATTAATAATAATAATTATGATAATAGCGGACACCGAAGACTGGGGCCCATTTATGAAATGAAAGGCAAAAAACATTATCGATACGTAGATGTACTGTCTCAAGGAACTGGGCAAATTGTAAGTATAAAATCTAAATTTTGTCTCCGCTTTAACTGGTCCAGTCAGCTGGGAAAAATGTGCCATACTTGTAATGAAAAGTGGCAAATGAAAATGTGCCATACTTGTAATGAAAAGTGGCAAATGACATATAACTGACGGAATGGAACTACCAAATCACGACAAGATTAGAACGCTCAGAGAAAACGAAACCTACAAATACTTGGGCATCTTCGAGGCTGACACTATCAAACAAGTGGAAATGAAAGACAAAATTCAAAAAGAATATATTTCAGGAGAATTAGAAAACTACTAGAGACAAAACTCTCTTGCCGAAACCTTATCAAAGGAATAAATACCTGGGCTGATCCCCTCGTTAGATATTCCGGACCCTTTCTGAAGCGGACCAGATGTAAACTTAAACAAATGGATCAAAGACCAAGAAAACTAATGACCATGCATAAGGTATTACATCCCAGAGATGATGTTGACAGACTATATATTTCAAGAAAAGAGGGAGGAAGAGGACTTGCCAGCATTGAAGACAGCGTTGACGAATCGATACAACGACTCGAAGACTGCATAGAAAAACACGAAGGAGGACTGATTACAGCCATCATAAACAATTCTGACAACACGATAGACAACAGAATGACAACTAGGAAACAAAATGGAAAGAAAAACAACTCTATGGGCGTTTTAAACGACTTATAAACACCTCACACGAGAAAACCTAGACATGGCCAAGAAAAGGAAACCTTAAAAGATAAACTGAATCTCTTCTAATAGCAACACAAAACAACGCCGTAAGAACCAATCATATCAAAGCGAGAATAGATAAGACGCAGCAAAATAGCAAATGTAGGTTATGCGATTCCAGAGATGAAACCATCAATCAAATAACAAGCGAATGAAGCAAATTGGCATAGAAGGAATACAAGACTAGAAACGACTTGGTTGGCAAGGTGATCCACTGGGAGATGTGCAAGAAATTTAAATTTGACCATACGAACAAATGGTATATGCATAACCCAGCAGCTGTCTCAGAAAATGACACACATAAACTCCTATGAGACTTGACATACAGACAGATCACCTAATCTCGGCCAAAAGACCAGACAAAATAATAATCAACAAAAAAAGAAAACTTGCAAAATTGTCGACTTTGCTGTACCGGCTGACTACAGAATAAAACTGAAAGAATGTGAAAAGAAGGATAAGTACCTCGACCTTGCTAGGGGATTGAAAAAACTGTGGAACGTGCAGGTGACAATTATACCAATTATAATTGGTGCTTTTGGTACAGTAACAAAAGGATTATTAAAGGGACTGGAGGACTTGGAAGTTGGCGGACGAGCGGAAACCATCCAAAGTACAGCATTATTGAGAACGGCCAGAATACTGAGAAAAGTCCTGGAGACTTGATGAGACTTGTTGTCACTCAAACTCCACTGAAAGACCATCAGTTAATGCTGATGTGAAAAACTCTAATGAGTAAAATAATAATAATAATGATAATAAT
The DNA here is from genome assembly GCA_963585895.1 of Sepioteuthis lessoniana. Classification (NCBI taxonomy): domain Eukaryota; kingdom Metazoa; phylum Mollusca; class Cephalopoda; order Myopsida; family Loliginidae; genus Sepioteuthis; species Sepioteuthis lessoniana. Next base: position 40,730,631 of record OY757907.1, on the reverse strand, counting down.
AATAAAGTAAAGTAATACAAGCTTTTAAGAAAGAAAGAAAGAAAGATGCAGTTAAAAAGGAAATCAGGTTTTAAAAGAAAGAAAAAAAGAAAGAAAGAAAGAAAGAAAGAAAGAAAGATGCAGCTAATAAGGAAATCAGGTTTTAAAAGAAAGAAAGAAAGAAAGAAATCGATTTTAAAGTACAGGCTCTATAACAGAGAATGAAAGAAAATAGCAGCTTGAAAATAGAATTTCGGTTGCCTAATGGCAAACATTTTGGACTGCCACATCGTAGTAATTGATTTCGAACACTAATCATAGTATTACGTTTACTTTTTAAGTATTTCCCTTGTAAAAGATATGAATCCCTTATTTTCCTTCCAGCTATAGGTTAAAGAGTACTACTGCTGTGTTTGTAGAATAGATAAAAGAAAAGAGTTACTTTTAAAAAGAAAGAAGATATGACGCTTTGTTAAACAAGAAAGAAAAAAATGAAGAAAATTATTTTTGATAAAGAAATGACGCTTTAACCTCTTTTTCTTACCAATAAAACAACAAAAAGTCGTTCTATCTTTCTATTGTTTACTGCAAAATATCACACGGGCCGGCAAAGAGTTAAGAATCAAAAGAAAGGAACATTTTTTTTAATTTAAAAAAGATATACATTTTGAAAGAAAGAAAGAAAGAAAGATGTAAAGAAAGACAAAAAGAAGGGAACATATTTTTATTTTAAAAGATATACACCAAGAAAAAAAAAAGAAAAGAAAAGAAAAGAACAAACAAAAAACAAACAATTTATAGAAATAAAAAAGGGACATTCTTTTTTTGAATTTATAAAAATATGCTTTAAGAAAGAAAGAAGTAAACGAAAAATAAACATTTCAAAAATAGAAAAAAGAAAGGTACTTATTTTTTCAAATTTAAAAAATATGCAGAAAAAGACAAACAAACAAACAAACAAACGAACAAACAAACGAACAAACAAATAATTCAAAGATAGAAAAAAGAAAGGAACATTTTTTTCAAATCAAAAAAATTGCTGAAAGATAGAAAGAAAGAAAAAGCAAACAGACGGACAAATAAACAAACAAAATACGTCAAAGACAAAACAAACACAGAATTTTAAAAAAATGTAAATCAATAAATGAATGAAGAATTAAATAAATACCCAAATGAATGAGTTTTTAAAATTTTCATTGCAAAATACACAACACACACACACACACACACAAAGGGAAAAAAATCTCCATATCGAGGCTTGATTCTTGGCAAATGCAAAGATATCTGGACAAGAACAGAACTAAATGAGACAGAACTCTCTGTCGGACAAGTGACGTCAAGATAAATGTCGGCTACGAAAAGAGGAGGGAAAATAAGACGTTTGAGCGATGCACAAGTGAACAGAAAGACATTGATTGAGTGGAAAATCAAGGAGAAGGAAGGCAAAACAAACGAATACCTCAGGGACCGTTTGTTAAATTCGCTCGTGGAGTGGCGGAGATCGAGGTGGCAGGGAAGAAACGGGGTAGAAGCTAATATTAGAAATGTGCCCCAATCGCATAATAGAAAACGATCGGGAGAAGGAGAGAAAGAGATTTACGGCCAGAAATCTGCTGTTGTAATATAAGGTGGCTGATAATGCTCATTCGAGAAAATGGTACTTTGTGGCTCTAGTCCAGTAGCCTTGGCAGTTGAAGTGGCATTGAAAGAATATTATGATAACGTATACGATGGCTGTTAGAGAGGCGCATTCAATAAAGTTAGCGATACACATTTTGTGACTGACACTAGTGCTTTTGTTATTCCCCCCAAGGCAACAGTGAAATATTTGTTTCCCTGTTTTTTAAGAATACAAAACGATTCGTGACTCAGATGTGTTCCCGTTCTCGAAACAGTTCATGGTGATGTTGATGTTTCCATTTAAGGAGTTAAGAATTCTTTGGTTTGGTTTCTTTGTTTAATGGCATATCAAACTTCGTGGCTAAAAGTTCCATAGACATCCTTGTAGAACAGAAATGATAATATTTAATACTAAGCTGGGATATTAGAAGGTTCATATCATTCCCATTGGAATTAGTGCAAAGGTGAAGGTAATAGAACGATTGGGGTTCGAACTCGCTTACTTTGGGGCTGCAGTCCAGCACATTAGCCATTACGCCAAGAAGAATTCTTACTATTAGATAATCATCTCGAGAATTTATCCAAAAAAGAATTGTTTTAGTTATGATCCCAAGTATAAGTTTGCGCAGTTGGCTGGGGCTGTAAAATATACAGACTGCTTCTCTGCAGAGGGGTAAGACCCACCCAACGAGTGTCCTGGATATAATAGTAAACAATCTGATGGTGAGGTTCCAGTAATGTTTGGACTTTCGGAATGCGGAGTACCCCTTCGTTGCCATCACTCACGGGTTAACTCTGGCCCGGAGGTGCCCGTGGTGTAATGGTTATCGTCGGAGGAAATGGACACGGCGACACGAGTTCAAATTCTTAGGAAAGGTATGAATCCAATTATTCTCCCTCCTACTATGGGTAGATAGTAGGGCAGACTAGGTTCTTCAGCCTTGGTGAGGCAACTAATCTAGGAGAAGGAAAACTCTGAATTCAAACCTGTTAAACTCCGCTTCAAAATAGACCTTGTGTCATATCCTGCCCGAGCGGAGGGGTTGGTAAATATGGTTAACTCTGGCCCGGAATGGTAGCACCTAGTAGGCCCTATCTATGGGTCAAATAGAACTAAACTGTGCTTATACTAAACTGAATTGTTTGAAATAGAACTGTTTTTAACATTGAAACTGTGTTCTTATGCCAAACTGAATTGTTTGAAATAGAACTATTTTGAAAACTGTGTGCAAACAAAAAACGATATTTATACTTAAAGAGTTATTTCAAATGGAACTGTTTTTATATAATAGATTTGGCATTGATAACTTTCAATGGTTGATCTGCCATGAAACCAAACCTAACGAAACCCACGTGTAATTCAAATAAATTTATTAAAAAATTATTCCTATTCGATCGAACCGGGTGCAAAAATTAAAACTCTTAAGTAACAACGCTACAAAAATGTAAATATGAACGTGATTCCTTAACCTCTACGCATAAAATAACACATGAAAGATTGATATGTGGTTAAAATCAATCAATGGAGAATTTAGATAACACTGGTTTACAAAAACAAATTTTGGGTCTGAGGCAAGAATGGGGATCGGTGCTTTTTGTTAATTTGGGTGTGCTAAATTCAATTTTATAAATAGTTTTGCTCTATCACCTCTAGTTTTCTGGCTTTTAAATAGTCTCATTTTAGTATAAATAGAGAATATATGTGCATATTTCAAGAGTTGCAGCAGCTTATAACAGATAAAACAGGATAGATAAAGAACTCTGATTGAATCAATATACTTGGATGACACAATTACACAATTCATAGTACCACAGACAGTGAAAAGTGTGTTTTCTTAGAAGATCTGGTGTATTTTGCCTCAGGGATGTCACGCAAGAGCATCCAGCTGAAGTCTCCCATCGTGCCGGGGTTCCATTTCCCTTGATAGTTGCTCTCTAGCTACGTAATGTCTTGGTGGAATCTTTCTCCATGCTCATCACTCACTGCTCCAAGGTTTGGCAGGAAGAAATTGAGGTGGGAATGGAGAAAATGAATCTTGAGTGACATTCGGCACCCCATATCTTCGTAAGACTTTAGCAACTTTTCAATACAGGCTTGGTAATCTGGTACGCATGTGTTACCAAGGAAACCACTACAGACTGACTTGAATGCTTCCCAGGCTCTCAGTTCCTTTAAGTTAAGAAGCTCCTCAAAATTAGTATCCTTCAGCACTTCTCGGATCTGAGGTCCGACAAAGATGCCCTCTTTGAGCTTAGCAGCACTAAGACATGGGAATACAGTAGACAAATGTTGGAAGGCAGCACCATTTTTGTGCAACGCCTTCACGAAATTCTTCATCAAACCAAGTTTGATGTGAAGAGGAGGAAGAAGCACCTTATTCATGTCCACTAGAGGATTCTCCTTGAGGCTGTATTCGCCAGGAAAAAAGTGCTTCTAGACCCCCAGTCTTTCTGCTTGTAATATTGGGATACAGCTCGACTATCAAAGAGACAGAGAAAACAACAGTACTTTGTGAAGCCCGCTTGCATAAGAAGACCAATGACCTTATTTGTTCCGATTCCTGAAGCTGGTGATCCTTACATCTTCCTGGACTTGGTTCCACTGTTTACGCCGAGAAGCCAAGAGCTCTGACTGCTGTTTTGACAGATACAAATCACGAGCAAGATCATTCAGGTTTTCTTGCGTGATCCCGTTTGGCTCATTGCCACTTGTTCCTGAATATGTAGACTTAATATCTTCTTGACTCGGCAGAATCCTCCCTTGAAGGCATTTCTTCATCTGATGAGGAAAATAGATCCTTATTTACTGGCGGTGTGGGTACAGGGAGATCATCTAAATGGGGAACGGGTCTCATAGCAGATTGAAGGTTGGGATATTTGATCTTTTTTCCACGAAGATGCATTGAAACCAGCTATATTAGTTAAACAAAAATAACAATCATCTGCATGATTTCGCGGCACTCTCCAAACCATCGGGACTGCAAAGTTGAAAGCCGCTTTCTTGCCATTAAACTATGCAGTTAGACCATTCTAGCAGGGTTTACAACAGATATGTGGAGCCCAAGACTTGTCCTGATCACCAATATTACAGATAAAATAGTGAAAGTAGGCGGTTCTGAGGATGGAAGTGATGGTTCGACGCTGTGCAACTGTTGTGAAGTCCCCACGCACGTAGCAGAAAGAATTGGCCTTGTTGAGGCATCCTCGACATTTTGACGTGCTTGAAGCCATTGGAGAATCTGAAAATATAACAAAGTAAAACTGAATGTGCATTTGAAAATGTAATAATAATATTTAGTAACCCAAAAGATGTGTAACACGATAGTTGAGATACACCAACCTCCCGCGCCGCCTGCGAGACAACCTCTTCCAATGACTGTCAAAGTGTGGATTGAGACCTGCTACCTTAACAGTCAAAATCCGTCTTGATATATATATATATATATATATATATATATATATATATACAATGTAATGCTATCACTTACATTTAGTGCATAATAACTAAAAAATAAGCCATAAGTCTCACAATATTAGTATTAACCCTGAATTCATATACGCCTTTAAGTACCGTATATGCACAAAATGCACACTATGCATATCTAAAAAACTAGCGGTGATGAGTAAAAACGGATTTCAAATTTGAATTCAGCACCCTCAAATTAGGTAAAAACGGGTATTTTTGTGCTTGCCTCAATTTCTATGTAAACCAGTGTAATTAAAACTGTATGTTCGATGCGAATGCACACCCCACAGAATTATCGTTTAAATAGAACGTGAACTCAGAGTGAGAGTATTGTAAGTACATTTACTTTAATAATGATCTCGCTATAATGAGTTTTTTTTTTGGGGGGGGGGTATTATGATTTTATATAAACATAATCAAGAAGTTTTTCGTGCATATATATATATATATATATATATATATATATATATATATATATATATATATATCTGTGTCATTTTGTCTGTGTAAGCCGTTGAACACTCGCTTCCGGGCAACTTTTATTTAATATGGGGTTTCATTTCTTTATCTATTTTGCAATGGCACACCCACCATCGTGGGTTATTTAATCCCAAAGCCATCCTTGTAGAGGAACAGTTGTTGTACGATTGTAACCCATAGCTGAGAGGCAGGTGGATAATAGAGACCATACATTTCCCAAGGTTTGTTTGGTTTCATTATTTAATTCAAAATATAACATAGAACTGTTATCGTACGATTGTAACTCATAGCTGAGAGACGGGTATAATAGGGACCATACCATTCCCAAGGTTGGTTCGGCTTCTTTGTTTCATGGCATATTATCCTTCGCGGATTATTTAATTCCAAAGATATCCTTGTAGAACATAAATGATACTATTTAACCCACATCTGGATTGAATAAGAGGGGTCTTACATTTTCCTAGGGTATCAGTTCGAAAGTGAACGTAATAGCACGACGTGAGTTCGAAATCGCTTACAACGACTTCGCAGTCAGGCATGTTAGCCACTACACCACAGAGACTCCCCCATTGAAGTTTCAGTTGGCAAAACAAAACGAAAAAAATCACTATGATTGATTCTGGTTTCAGACTTTTTATGCAAATATCCATGAATGATGCAATTTGAAAACGAATTCCTTCACCAAATATTTGCATATTTATGTTTGTGTATTGATACTTTTGTGTATTAATTCTCAATGTTCTAATAGCGCAATATGATCTTAACTTCTTAATCCATTTCTGTTACCAGTACGAACGTCTGAGTGAGCAGTTTTCTTTCTTTAGTTTCTTTCTTCATTTTTACTCTAAGGTAAAAAAAAAAAAAGACATAACAATACATTGTAAGTTACATCCCTTCATCGAGTCTTGATAAAAATTCATTTCGGTTTCTTTGTTTTATGGCATATCAACCTCCGTGGGTTACTGAATAATAAAAGCTATTCTTATAGAATAAAACTGTTGTGGCATTATTTAACCCGTAATTGAGGTGTCCAAGGTATGAGACTGAACGTCATCTGATGGTGAGGTTTCAATTCTGAAAATCATCGAATGTGAAGTACCCTTTTATTTCCATCACACTCTCTGACCTGGATTGGTAGCACCTGTTAGAGTCATTTCTAACTTCAACAATTCAACCATTTACTAAGGATTATTCCTTTACTCCTTGCGAGATTTTCATACCAGCGTTAGCTGATTGTATTCTTCTTCTTCTTCTTCTTCTAATTATTTTTATTAAAGTTTTTGGTTGGTTGTTTGATTGATTGTTTAGATTTTATGGTTTTTCAACCTTAACAGGTTATTTAAAGCTTAATTATATATATATATATATATATATATATATATATATATAACCTGAGATTACTAAACAAATACTTTCTAAGTAAAGTTTTAGATAAGCAGGATCTCATTTGTTTGCACAGGATTAAATGATTTCAATTTATCATCATCATATTCTTTGGAACAACCCTGTCTCTCTCAAAAAGGACAGAACGTCTTCTATTTTGACGTTCTCAAACAGGTCGCTCAAACTATTCGCCTTGAAAAGTCACTTTCTGATGAGAGTTTTTCACACCAGCATTTATTATTATTATTATTATTATTATTATTATTATTATTATTATTATTCCTTGAGAGATTTTTCCACAAACGTTAACCGATGGAGTTTGAGTGACTGCAAGTCTCCTTAAGTCTCCAGGACTTTTCTCAATATTCCGACCGATCTTAATAATTTAGTAATCTGGATGGTCTCATCTTGTCCTCTGATTTCTAAGTAAGAAATAATTAATATTTTATAAATTTGTCGGTGTTAGGTGATAATATTAGTAACCTCTTAGCTGTGTGCAAATAGAAGTATTGGTGCTTGATAGCTGTATCTCAAACAATATAATTGTATGCAAAAAAATGATTGATGTTAAATAGAATTAGTAGTATTAGATAGCAATAATTGAAATCAGTTAGAATTATCAGTGTTAAAAATACTTTAAACCATTTATCAGTGTGCAAATAAATGAGATCTGGCTCGTTTAAAAATGATGTTTCCTGATAACAGTTTGTTTACAGATATAACAGGTGTTGGATATTGACCGGAATATCTCTTTGACATGCCGCATAAGATGCATAGGTGGCATAACAGGATTTGCACCTTTTTTCTAAAGTAAACAAAACGCAACTGTTTCCTCTGGGGATGTACTAGACAAGAGTCATACCCACGTACAACGCGTAGGAGGTAGATATGATCATGAGTATTGCATGGGCGTCCGGAAAATTATATATACCATGAAAGATTTTGATCCAGGGAAAAAGAGGCCGTATGTTACGCCACTCTGGGCGCTTTTCTAGCGCAAGACTGCCCATGGTTGAGAGGTAGAAAGAAGCTTGATCTGAACGAGATTAACGAAATACGAGAAGCGAGAGAAAACTAAAATGATTCAACGCGTTCAGGTGGCTTGCACCAATCTCGCGAAAGCAGAATGAAAAAGAAGCGATTCCCTGAAGATTCTCTTGTGTGTACTTTTCAGCCGTCTTCGACTCTTTCCCTCACTCTTTTTATTCTTTGGATAATGAAAGGAAAAGAAAGGAAGCAGATTATATTTTTATACATCAGCGTTATTGTTTTCTCTGTTATACAACAACAGGTTTTGGCATGGAATAACCCACACTTACGACACAACCAAAACAAAATATAGTTGGTGGGGGATTGGCAAGTTCATACCTTTCCTAAGGGTATCAATCTGAAATTGAATTCAGTTGCATGACAAGACTTTGAACTCACTTACTACGATGTCACAAGGAGTGTCCACGTGGTGTAATGGTTAAAGCGATGGACTGCAGAATCGTCGTTAGCGAGTTCGGACTCCAGTCACGCTATTATGTTAACTTTCGGACATATACCCCTGGGAAAGGTATGACCCCACTTATCAACCACACCTCAAATATTATATATAATAATCAAGAAGATTGCAATCAAAGGAGTTAGACAACCAGATGTTTGGGGTGATATGGCCTGAGAAATTTCTCACAGCCAAGACTGGGTTCTTCTGCTTGTGTGAAATGACGTAGAGTCCTATTGCTTGGCTTTGTGTCACACAAAGGCGTCCCTCTCGATCCAGGTCAACAGTACTTTCTCGATATATTTGATCCAGGCCACCATGTTGAGCCTGAAACCTACTGGTAAAATAAATGGCAGCATGATATCATCATCACTAGTGACCACCCCCAAACAGCAAAACGTGGACTGAGTAATTTCATCAATAGGAAAAGGAATTTGTACTCAGGTTGACACCAAAATACGCAGAAATCTTCATATTAGAGCTTCCAGTGTGAATACAGCACAATACAGCATTCTGTTTTTAAAGATCTGAATTGCTTCGTGGTGCTGTTTTCCTCATAAGCAATGTCCAGCTGATTCTAGTATATTGCATTGAAGACAAAACCTGAAACAAACAAAAAGTATGAGCAAAATTGATTATTTGAAATGGCGAAAATTTATCCATCGCACATATAGTGTGTGTGGATATATATTTATGGGAATTCAACTAATTTCACTCTTCAACAAATATTAACTTTTGGGCAAATAATTGGCTGGTGAAGCTGTAATTTTTGTATCTATATTTTGTATTTATTGACCAATCGGTGCTTTCGTTCTCGTTTTAAGATTTCTTTGAGATACTTCACAGACGGTAATATTTGTTTGCTGCGAAAAATTTGAAGGATCTAAACCCAAAATAATTTAAAAAATCTTTTACCTCCCAGATTGTTAAAAATACATTTTTTAACCAATTATACGTAATTATAAATAAACCAACATGTTTATCTAATTTTGACCCAACCTCAATTGTATAAACGCCAAAGAAAATTTTTCTTTCAATAGATGTAGATTTATTCTCTATCTACTTAAAAACTTTTCGTTTTATTTCTTTTGAGTAAAAATTTTAACATTCTTTTCTTACGAAAATGCATTTAACTTCAACACCGATTAACCATTTTAAATTGAACGAATATGTTAGTATTAGATTTATTACTACTACTACAGCCTAAGCTTGCTGATGAAAATTTCTCCAGCAGCTGCATGTAAGTTTAATATATAAATATATTTTCTCTCTCACAAAAGGACATACACACACAAAGATTTTTTACGCATAAAAAATATACCCCTTTTGATTAGGCTGTATTTAATGCGTGTTTCTTCACTTTCTCTGTTTAAATATTCGCTTATAGAAAAGAGATAGCTTATAATTAAACAAAAATGAAAACGAAAATGAATAACTGTTTTATAGTTTATTTCCAATCATATTTTAATTAGCTATTATTTATTTATTTACTCATGTATTTATTTATTGACCAAAAGCCATTTTGTTGATCGCTTTTACAATTATTCCCGATCGTCTTGTTATTAACGTTGACCATTTTATGAACTGACTATGTCATTATTTTTCAAATCAAATCAAATCACCCAACTTAAAAGTTCATTATTTTTCTACAAAATTAGATATAGTTATCACCTAAAACCTATTTCACAAAATTGAATTTTGATTTTATCATTCTTGCTTTCTTTTGTTATTTAACTGTCAATTATAGATAAAGTGAAAAATTGCCTAAGGAGTTAGTGATAGAAAGTATTGTTTAAGTAAATCAATAATGATGGGGTTTTTCATTGTTCACAAGAGTGTCAGCATGACTTTTTTAATGACCGCTGCGCCCGGAGCTTCTTCTTTACTGGAGAGTCAGTGTATTTCCACTCCATCGACAATCCTTTGGAGTCAGGTTCGTTGTGACTAACCCATTCTTAGCTAATTTGTAAGTATTTTTGACTAAATCTTGCTTCTCTGTATACATCAAATTTTCTGTAAATTTAACATGATTTGTATTTCTCAGTTAGAAAAACATTGACGACAGACCTCTGTTCAACCACTCTTTTATTTGCCAACATTTTGAACCGACCCAAAAACAAGTATTTTTGTGAAAAAAAATGATTTTGCTATAAATCAATTTGAAACAATACAGAGATTACATTTATAGAAAAAGGTACTGAAAAAAGTATTTTGCTCTTATCAAAAAATCCTATTTCTTGAATGACCTTCATAGACAGAGAGTAAGATCCCGCTTATTAAATGAGTGACCATAAGAGATAGATAGATAGATAGATAGATAGATAGATAGATCCTCCTTACTCATTCCCATGATTTATTGAATGACCTTCATAGATAGATAGACAGTAAGATCCCGCTTATTTAATGAGTACCATAATATATCTATTATGGTCACTCATTAAATAAGATAGATAGATCCTCCTTAATGATTACCATGATTGATCGAATGACCCTCATAATAGATAGACAGTAAGATCCGCTTATTTAATGAGTGACCATAAGAGATAGATAGATAGATAGATAGATCCTTCTTAATCATTCCCATGATCTATTAAATGACCCTCATAGATGAATAGATTCCGCTTATTTATTGAATGACTTCAGTTATTGTACTTCGTTTCATTTAGTTAGATATATGTTTGGTTGGGTTTATGGTGCTAGGTTAGTAAAATGGTAATTCCTGTGAATGGAGTGAGTGCGGGAGAGGCTCTCTATGATTGGATATACTAATAATGTAATGAGCCCAGAAGTCTTGGCGCAAAAATCCCAAATCCAGTCAGATTCCACCAGACGTTCCATATATCTCTTCAGCGCTCCGGTAAGTCCCTTAAACTCAACTGTATATTATTATTAATTGTTTCACGTGTTGATTAATAAATTGTTAGAATTAAACGAAGAATAAATTCAATTATTTGTGGCTGTTAGCCTTAGTATAAACGCTATGCTAACACAATAATGGCATATCAACACGTGTAGGTTATTTGAAGCTACATACTTTTTATGTTATATAACATATGACATGGATTTTCGGTTCGTTTCTAGTGACCCCCTGTGCTTTGACAAGCTGTCACGTTGTGATCAGTAAACAGGGCAGTGTGTCGGGGCAGTCGGATCCAACTGGTGTATAATCGGACGGAGACCACGTGATGAGAACCACGCAGTCAGATTTTGACAGAGGCAGAGAATCAAGAGTCGAGCCAGGGACACGCAGCCGATCAGAGGGTGAGGTCGTCTCTGACGATACGGCTTGCACGAGGATGCAAGCGTTGGCACCCAGAAGAAGATTTGGGACAAGAAGAAGTCCTCTCTCTGAGTATATGTCTCTCCATCTATCTCTCAAACAACAAACTGTGGGCCCCTTTCGAGAATAAAATGAGAGATATATTTTTTTAACTGTTTCGTTCGTTCATTGAATTTCGTAGATCATGTATGAGATTATACAACATTTATACACTTATATCAATTATGTATGATTCGTAAACACGTTTTATAAATGAGCCAGAGTTCTTTATTTTCTTCTTTTTTCAAATGAGTTCAAGTATTTTTAACACAAATAGTTTTTATTTACAATTAGTCATTTGTTTGAACTCAGTTAAATGCTTTCATGTATTGCTATGAAACACCAACAATTTAATTTGACATCAGTGATTTGTTTACACACAGTTAAATGCTTATACATATATGATTTGTAAGTGAATATTTTGTAGGTAATTTCATTTTTAAATGACATAACTAATCTGTCCACACACAAGTATTGCTATTTTTTGTTGCTAAATAGTTTCAATTATTGCAATCAAATTAATTTTTTTTAATTTGATATCAATCATTTGCTTGCATACAAAATATTCTATTTGACACATAGATGGGACCCTATCAGGTGATACAACTCCGGGTCAGATTGGACTTTGGAAATAATGACAATAAAGAGGTACTCTACATTACCCAAAGTTTCTTGACAGGAGCCTTATCATCAAGTGGCTATGTGTCATATCCAGAACACTAATTGAGTGAGGGATTTTACCCCTCTGCATGGATGCAGTTGGTGTATTCTACAGCCACAGTTGACTCGGCTTTTAGATATATGTGTTGTTAGTAATTTATTCAATACTACAGTAAAAGTCGATGACGATTTATCTCAAAATATTCTAGTTTCATTTTATGAAATTATACATATATTCCGGGGAATAACCACAGAAGTGGCAAGCCACTGAAACTAGCAGACCAGTTCACATATCTCGGCAGCAATATCTCATCTATTGCAAGCGATGTCAATATACACCCGGGAAAGTGTGGACTGCTATTGGCAAACTTCCGATCACAGAGAAATCTGAAATATCTGATAGAATAAGATTGAATTTCTTCTAAGATGTGCTAGTGTTGGTATTAATTTATGGATGCACCACTTGGTTTCTAACGAAACTAATGAAAAAAAAAACTTCATGTGAACAACGCAAATATGCTACGTGCTATTTTTTAAAATTCCTCGAAGCAGCACCCAACAAAGCAACAGCTTTACAGCCACTTACCACGCATCTTACAGGCCATTCAAATACGATGAACAAGACGTGATAAGCATAGCTGTTGAAGCAAAAATTAATTCATGACGAAATTTCTAATGAGCTTCTACACATGCAACCTGTCAGTGTTGGACCACTAGCTTAGTGTGGACACTGGGTGGCGTCTAGAGGAACTGCCAAGAGCAGTGGATGACAGAGACGGATGGTGAGTGAGAATCAAGGAACTCCCAGCTGGACCTGATGATGATGATGATGAGAGCTTGCAAGTAGATGAATTATTGGAGTGTAGACATTTACCATTATCTAAACACTCTTATGTAATCAGTAGGCAGCGGCTTCCTCATTTTATTGGGATGACTTTTCAGACCCCTTTTTTTTCTGTTTTCTTCCGTTATCTATTTCTTTATTTCTCTTGTCTGTTTATTTGTTTCTTTGTTTCTTTGTTCCTATTTCTTTAATCTCTAATTTGACAACTAAAGAAAAACTGCCATATTTTTCCTTATTTGTTTCTGACGGGCCTATTTTACGAGTTCAAAAGCCGTTCAGCATCAACAACTGGCGGTGACAATAAGTAGTGAGTTCGATTCTTACCGGAAGCCCATACTCCTGGTCTTGTGCCAAACTAAGCTAAACTTCATAAATCCTTTATGCTCCCTCGTGTTGTCTCATGCTCAGCTAGTTAGTCTAAGAGATTATATCTTATGAGTTTTATTCTAACTGGGTGCTTTTTAATTCCCGCCTTGTGCCAAACGACGCTATTTTTTGTAAATGATTACTACTACAGAAGAATAGGCGCCTCGATTTAATTTCCCACAGGTTAACTCTTTATTCTTGGTCTAAACCTGCAAGTGCTTCGGCATTCCGCTGTCGGGAGTTTTTATTTAATTATTATTTTTTTTACCGACGAAGATCGAATATCCGGAAGGCTGGCTTGTTTTTTGGGTTTTTTTTAACAGAATATGTTTTTACTCTTAACTAGTTTCTTTCTTTTTCATTTCGGACAATTTTTTTTTTGTCCTTGCTGGCACCGCAAAGACTCGCAGAGAAATCAGTCGGCAATGACGATCGAGTTTCAATTAAAATGTTTTATGAAATGTTAAAAACTAATTTCATACTTTAAAAGACGCACACACGAGCTAATTTGATGGTTACCTTTATACGGAATATGAGTGGATTTGCTTCGACTCGGACTTGAACGTCGGTGATGGTTACTGAATGGCACAAAGCACAAAAGGGAAGCAATGAGGAAGTGCCAGGCAAATAGACAAAGCAAACTGGGAAGCCTTTGAAAGCAAGGTTGGTTTATCTTCTATGGCACATCAACCCTTGCTGGTTACTTAATACCACATTCAGCGTAAATATTTACATATATTATCATCTACAGGTGTTCCATATTGACCCCGGCCGAGCTGTCAAAATAGGAAATGCACCATTGAAAATAACAAGTGCATCCGGTTGAAGGTATCAAGTTGAATTGAGTGGGTGTAAAACAATAATATAACTCGGTGCACAGGAAGTTCGAGTCAGTTGGATATAAGATGCAGTAGAGAGAACTAGCACCCAGCAGAGGGGGGTCCTCAGGCCCCCGATTAAGTATTTTCAGTTGGAGAGAAGATGCTGGGATGAGAACATGGTCTAACAGAGGCTGGGCCCCCAGGAGAACGGGAAAGAAACGCTGTTATGGCCATAAGAGTGGGGGTCAATATGTTGCTGTTCTGTTCAGTCTCCAACTCACCTCTCACACAGTAAAACCTTTAGTAACCCTTTCGAACACTTTCAAATAATGTGAGAGGTATATTTTCTAAAGAACAGTGTTCGCTCGTCTTCATTGCGTCGTTGTGTTTCTGCATGCATATGTGTATGTATATTTGTTCATGGCTATACAACACTGGCAGATTGTTTCGTTGGATCACAACTCTTTCGTCATTGTCTGCGTATATGTAGGAATTTAGCTTTACGCATATCTATTTGCATATGCGTTATCGTCTACCGGATGTGCTCATTTCTTGTGTTTCAGCTTATGTGGTAGCCGGGAAATTCCCATTAGGCAGCTCAACTTTGGGGGGGAGGGGGTGTATATATATATTGTCATCCACAGAAAGACTGTTTCGCTGTATTAGAACTCTTCAGTGTGGATAGACACGCCAGATTCTAAAGCTGGGATCAGAACCCGGCTGACTTTACATCAGTCGGACATTGTACCTCAGAGCTATCCTTATTCTCAGATGTCCTTATTGAAGGATTTTTTCACATATATCTAATTACATATACGTTATCGGTTAGCGGGAGGACTCATTTCTAGAGAAGAGCTATTGTGTTTCAACTTTCAGCGAAACTTTGCTGTATGAAAGTATCTGAAGTAATCTATTATATATATATATATATATATATATATATATATTAGAATCATTCAAGAAGTTGTAAGCCTCGTCCGGATTTTTTATTTATCGCATACCTCTGATATTAGTATGGGCCTAAACTGTACAGAAATGAAGACTGGATTCTGTGTTTTTTTTTCTATTTAAAAAAAGTGATAGCTGCCACAACAAAAATGCCCAGCCACGGCAAAACTTTCTGGACACACACACACACACACACACACACATATATATATATATATATATATAGACCTACATTGTACAAGCAGGATGCGACACAAGGTCAATTTTCGAGCGGATTTTAACAGGTTTTCTTCCTCCAAGACAGGTTTCAATGCGAAAGCTAAAAAGCACTGTCTACTCATAGCTGGAAGAAAAGTAGTTGGATTCATATCTTTCCCTGAGGTGTCAGTACTAAATGGAATGCAAACAGCCCCGTTCAGCATTTGAACTCGGACCGCCGTGTCCGTTTTCATTCATTATACCGCGAAGCCTCCAATATATATATAGTAAGTAAAGTTGGCGACCGTAGTCGAGGGTAACCCGAAGACTCCCTTTTCGATAGCTACAACACCGAGGTGTAGGGGAGGGCGCAACTCCTTTCCTTGGATTGCTCCACTTTACCCTTGATACGTATCTTATAATGCTGAGTGTTAAGCAAGGAGGTATCAAGTATCACTTTTTGAGTCTTTGGAATGACTCGATCTGAGATTGAACCCCAGTCTCCTGGGCCATTGTCGAACTCTATATATATATGTATATAGTTTGGTTTGTTTGTTCAGTGGCATTTCAACCTTCATTGCTATTTTAATATCAAAGCCGTCCATATAAAAGAAAAGCTTTAGTCTTATTTAACCAATACCTCGGGGATATGGGTGTCCAAACCTTTTCCAAGGTTGTTATCCGGAAGTGAATGTAATAGTGCGCCTTGAATCACCGTACTAAATATGTAAAGTTGGCGACCGTAGTCGAGGGCTACCCGAAAGCTCCCTTTTCAATAGCTACTTCACCGAGGTGTTGGGGAGGATCTACTCTTTTCCTTGGGTTGCTTCACTTTACCCTTGACACGTACCTTATAATGCTGAGTGTTAAGCTAGGAGGTATCAAGTACCACTTTTTGAATCTTTGGAATGACTCGATCTGAGATTGAACCCCAGTCTCCCGGGCCATTGCCGAACTCTCTGTCACTAAGCCAATGGGCCGGTCCGTTATAATCCAGCACTTTAGCCACTACATCCCTCTTTTTATCAATTATTTTTTTCTGAATTAATTCATGAGCGTTTCATAACGGGAAATAAAATTAACAAAATGAATAAATATATAATGGAATATAAAACTATCCCTGACTAGAGAACTTAGTATTGTATTTCTTTAATTTCTTAACTTCTTAACGGAAACTTTAGACACCAATTATATAGATATGGGTTCAATCCCAGGTCGAGTCATACCAAAGACTTTAAAAATGGTACTTGATACCACCTTGCTTAACACTCAGCATTATAAGGTACGGTTCAAGGGTAAAGTGGAGCAATCCTGGGAATGGAGTAGCGCCCTCCCCTACACCTTGGTGTAGTAGCTATCGAAAAGGGAGCCTTCGGGTCACCCTCGACTATGGTCGCTAACTTTACTTACTTATATAGATATTGTCCCTCATTACAGGAATTGCAGATGTCTGACTCATAACAGTTGTCGTTAAAAATGGATTCAGTGACTATAGTTCAAATTCTGGAAGTGGAACGCTGTGTTTCTCTCCGTGTTCATACACCGATATACATCCACCTCTTCTCCTCTTATGATATGAATCCATCTCTTCTACTCTTAACTTGGAATTTCAACTCATCTTAAAGGTAAACTAAATTCAAACAAAAAATATGTATTTACCCAACCCCTCTGCCATGCACAAGAGGTGACAAAAGGACATTTTTTACAGTAGAAAAACTGGTTTGAATTCGGACTTTTCCTTATCCAAGACATGTAGCCTTACCCAGCCGAAAGAATCCAGTCTGCTCTAATGTTTACACATAGCTGAAGTGAAGGAACAGACGGATTCATGCCTTTACTAATGCCAAGTCAGCTGATTATTTGAATTAGTTATTTATTTACTTGAATTAGTTACTTATTTATTTTTTATCTTTTAATTTTGTAATTGGAGACAATTGATTTTTTTTAATTAACAAGGCATATTCGGATGAAAGAGGCCATTGATTGTCAAGGAAAAAAGACTAAGAACCCAAAAGAAGTAATTTGAGAATTAAGTCTTTTTTAACGGAGCAATGCAAATAAAACAAAATCCATTTGCTGTGGCTGTAGTATACGCTAAATGAATCGCTGTAATAGGGGTGGAGTAAGACCGCCACCCACTACCTGCAACATGTACCGGATATGACACTAAAAAGCATCTGATAACGAGTCGACAGTCCTGGAGCTTTGGGAAATATGGTGCACCATTTCATTGCGCTTAAATCCAGATCTACTCTGACCGGGAGTGATAGTACCTGTTAGGGTTCCATTTTAGGGTCAAATCGAACAATTTAATTATTTGTTATTCTTGAAACTATTTTACCGTGCAAACAAATGAGCACTGGTTTGTTTAAAGATTATTAACAAGAAGCTATTCTTTTACGAATCATATATATATATGTATGTGTGTGTGTGTGTGTGTGTGTGTGTGTGTGTGTGTGTGTGTGTGTGTGCGTGTGTGTGTGTTAAACAGGATTTAGCATTAAATAATTTATTATGGTTGATATGTCATAAATCACTGCTAGTTAATCACTGCAAATAAAAATAGCATGATAGTTGGTTGGTTGGTTGGTTAATATGGTACATCAACCTTTGTAGTTTATTTAACACCAAATCCTTTTTATGCATATATATGATTTGTAAACTAGTACAGTTAAATGTTCAACTATTTCTATTACGAACAATTCAATTTAAGGCAAGCTATTTCTTTGCTCACTGTTTAAATGTCACACAGTTGTATTTGACCCATGGATGGGACCCTATCAAATGCTACATCTCCGGGACCAAGTAGATCTGGGAGCAATGCCAATGAAGGGGTACTCCGCATTTCCCAGATCTCCGAGCCAGGCGACTCACCATCAGATGGCTTAGCATCGTATCCAGAACACTCGTTGGAAAGGGTCTTACCCCTCTGCAAAGATGCAATTGGTGTATTCTATAGCCCGAGCCGACTGGGCCAAAACAGATGTGTGTAATCTTATCATATATACAGCTACAACTCTATTCTATTTAGTCTATAATTTCTTCAACCATACTTTAAATGTATATTTTATATTTTAAGTATTTTTATTAACTGAGGGAAACTCAATGCAGAACAGCACCATCATATATGAAAGAAAGCTTGCTTCGAAAATCAGCATTTGAAATCCATTTTTTTTTTTATCTGGGCTCAAAGAAGTTATCACTAATTCACAACTATCTCCATTTATCTTCGAATAATCTATTTTCTTGCTGTATTTCGTTCACACTCACCCGTTTTAGTTGTCTGTGATGCTTTCTCGGTAATTATTATCCCACAATGTGATGATCAGGTTTTTTGTAAACTTTTATTCTTTCACAAAACTTCAAGTATAGTGTTCCCAATAAGAATCGAACTCACAAATTATAATTTGCAAGACTAGCTTGACAAAATGAACCCTGTGAGGGTCCCTTTGTAATTTACTAAAATTTGCTTAGTTGAGATACAATACCAGAAGTATGGGTCGCACAGTAAGAATCGAACTCACTATAAAAGATCTGCAAACAATTGAACCCTGCAAGAATACCAGGATAATTTCTTAAGCTTTGCGTAATTGTTACACAAGGCCAGAAATATGGCGTATCTACTAAAAATCTAAGTCACAAACAATAGCATATGAACCGCATACGGTAACCCCTTCACCAAATTAGATATTACTAATTTTTAGGAGTAGCACCCTTCCTTTCACCTTGGTGTAGTAGCTATTGAAAAGAGAGCCTTCGAGTCACACTCGACTATGGTCGACAACAACCTATAACATCTTTCTTTTTTTTCATGTTTTTTCTTTAAACTTTCGATTATATTTGTAGTTACCTCACCTTGGTGTAATGGTTAGCAAGCTTTACTTGCAGGACAATTACAAAAGAGAAATGAATTCCATCGTAACGAGGTGCCTCATATTGCTAATTTATACCAAACAGAAACTACGTTTTGTTTCCTTTATTATTATTATCACTATTATTGCCACTTCATATGTTCTACTGGCCATTGAACTTGACTAAAAGACCATTGTTAATGTGATCGATTCTCATTGGGTGCTCCATACCACTGGTCTTGAGCCAATCTAAGCTCATTAAATGTTTTCTTTATTTATCATTCGTTTCTGTCCCCCATCTACGTTCATTTTTAAAATTATTGTTTTCATTGTTTTCTTTCTGTTAGTTTTCAAGTGAGAATTATCTATTCGATTTTAATCTCATTGTCTGTCTGTCAGTCTCTCTTTCGCCCCCCTCTCTCTCTCTCTCTTTCGCCTCTCTCTCTCTCTCTCTCTCTCTCTCTCATTCAGGGTTCATTTGTTTATTGTCAGTTCTATGGTCATTTTGTCACATTAAGCCTTCGGCTATAATTTCATTATCACCATTGTCTTCTAACTGAACAGTACAATTCCCAAGTTTCACAAATGAATGAAATTGTATTCAGCGCGTACAAATATTCACAGCTTTTGTCTAAAGTCTAGTGCTTGAATATCAAATAAAGACTGACTTTTACTATTAAATAAAAAGCGCTGGAAACTTTTGCACCCACTTCGCAATAGAATTAGTTATGGTAGCAGCTCTCCTAACAGTAATATAGAAGTAGTGGTACTAGATATAGTAGGGGAAGAAATAATTGTATAAGAAAAAAAGGAACGATAAATGAAACGTTTTCTTCAAAGTACATTCGATTATTTTGTTTTCCTTCGCAAGACTTACAAAATTGTGCTATTAATTTAAGTAATTCCCTTTAAATTGTTTGCGGTGCATTTTATGAAGGCAGCATATTCAGCTATTATATATATATATATATATATATATATATATATATATATATATATATATATATATAACATATTTAGCTATTAGATATGAATTATTTTGCGTATTAATAATTATTTACAAATATGTAAGATCTAAAAAAGTCTGAATATTTTGTAAATGTACTAATTCAATGTTTTTTTGGTTTTTTTTGTCAGGGGTATGTCATTTATCCAACACTTTTCCATAGGCAGAATATGACAAAAGGTCATTTTTTTTTTCTTCTCCCAGACTAATTTCCTTACTAAGCTGAAAGAAACCTGTCTTTCTCTCATATTTATTCATGATGGATTGATTCCTTTCACCTAGGCTATAAGCACAAATTTGAACACAAGCAGCCTCGTCTATGATTTGAACCTGGATCACTAGTTCAATTTCCTTCGGCGATGATTATTACGCTAACTGAATTTTCTAATTTTTGCTAGGCGTGGTAGTATTTAACATATTTCTTCCCGCAAAATTTTCGACTGCTCAAAAGATTTATTTTTATATAAAGTGAAGCTGCATCTTAATATTTCTTCTAATGTCCTCCACATTCTAACACATCACACTTCCGGTGGGTTCCCCGTGGCGTAGTTGGTAAAGTGCTGAACAGTGACATCGAAGTAAGCGAGTTCGACCCAACGTTCACTTTCAGACTAATATCCTTGAGGGAAACATGAACATCCTGATCCCTCCAGCGATCAGCCAAATAGTATAACTATTGTCATTCAACGAGGATGACATTGGCTTTAAATAAACCACGAAGATTGAGATACCATTAAACAAAGAGAGCGAATCTTGCACTTAAAAAGATTTTTTTTTCAAAAGCAAGTCACAAGAAAAATCGCCTGATCAAAAAAAGTGACCACAATTTGGTTTAGATTCTTTGTTTTAATGGCATTTCCACCTTCGTAGGTTATTTAATGACAAAGTTATCCTAGTAGAAAAACAGTAGTAATACAATTTCACGAATAGCTTGGAGATAAGGGGCTCCCTACTTTTCTCAAATGAAAGTGAACGTCATAGCGTGATTGAAGTTTAAACTCAGTTTTTACGAAGACGTAATCCAGCAGATTAGCCAGTACACCACGAGGACTAGTCCTTGAAACTAGTTAAACAATCCTCTGTTCTACAAAAAACACTTGGTTTTAAAAATTGCAGTTGGTATGACCTGACGTCTGCATATCGTTTAATGATATAAGATGATATAAGATGCTTAGCTGGACATGCAGTCGTTATCATTTTGAAATTATGAAGATTTATAGTTTATAGTTTCATTGTATTTTACAGAAATCATCATCATCATCAAATAATGCAGATAGCATGGATTCCCTGAACTCTCTCTCTCTCTCTCTCTCTCTCTCTCTCTCTCTCTCTCTCTCTCTCTCTAGCCATCCATCCCTATCAGCCATCGCTCTTGGTAAGTCATGTAGACGGCATCCAGTGTCCATACAAAGCTGATTAATTTTTTTTTTTTTTTGCTCGTTCAGTTAACACTGGTTTGCTCATGGAAGAAGTTCACTTATGAGTTTGTTTTGTATTTCTTTAGCAGCGTCCTCTACAGCACATCTGCAGAAAGGTAAAACCCTCACCACCATCAACAACGAGGCTATCTGTTGACCTTGGGTGGCCATCCGTAATGTTTGAGGACGGGATCCTGGTAGCTGACCTGTGTCCCACCAACTGAAGTGATCACGTGATTGGCAACACTTCACTTTGGTCGTAAATGGGTACATGTGGCCCGATCCGTTCAATCAGCTGGTCATTTAAAGCCTTAGGGCCGATATGATTAAGCCCCGATTATACTCCTCAAATTTATTGCCCTAGTGTCAAATAAACCCAATTTATTGCCCTAGTGTCAAATAAACCCAATTTATTGCTCTAGTGTCAAATAAACCCAATTTATTGCCCTAGTGTCAAATAAACCCAATTTATTGCTCTAGAGGCAAATAAACCCAATTTATTGCCCTAGTGTCAAATAAACCCAATTTATTGCTCTAGAGGCAAATAAACCCAATTTATTGCCCTAGTGTCAAATAAACCCAATTTATTGCTCTAGAGGCAAATAAACCCAATTTATTGCCCTAGTGTCAAATAAACCCAATTTATTGCTCTAGAGGCAAATAAACCCAATTTATTGCCCTAGTGTCAAATAAACCCAATTTATTGCTCTAGAGGCAAATAAACCCAATTAATTGCCCTAGTGTCAAATAAACCCAATTTATTGCTCTAGAGGCAAATAAACCCAATTTATTGCCCTAGTGTCAAATAAACCCAATTTATTGCTCTAGAGGCAAATAAACCCAATTTATTGCCCTAGTGTCAAATAAACCCAATTTATTGCCCTAGTGTCAAATAAACCCAATTTATTGCCCTAGTGTCAAATAAACCCAATTTATTGCTCTAGAGGCAAATAAACCTAATCCATTGCTCCAGAGGCAATTCAACGAGTATAGTATTCACCAATGGTCCTGGAGACCAGGCTCCAATCCCAGGTCGAGTCATACTAAAGACTCAAAAAATGGTACTTGATGCCGCCTTGCTTAGCACTCAGCACTATAAGGTAAGGATCAAGGATGAAGTGGAGCAATCCTGGGAATGGAGTAGCGCCCTCACTTACATCTTGGTGTAGTAGCTATTGAAAAGGGAGCCTTCCGGTCACCCTGGACTACGGTTGCCAACTTTACTTAGTTTTACTATTGCTCAAGAGGCAAATAAACCGAATTTATTGCTCTCGTGGCAAATAAACCAAGCGTATTGCTCGAGAGGCAAATAAACCCAAATTATTACTCTGGGCGCAAATAAACCCAATTTATTGCTCAAGAGGCAAATAAACCAAATTTTACAGGTATTTGAAACTAGTGGGACATAGATATTATCAGAACTAGAACTAAAATATTATGAATCCTTGAATGGATGGATATTTGCGTCGCCGAGCTGGAAAGCTTCTCTGTTCTCGTACTTTAAAATCACATTGAAAAAAAGAGCAAAAGTTTAAGTGTCCTACACTAAAATGTATCTGATGGTGAGACCCCAGTCCTGGAGCTTTAAGGAATGTGGAGAACCTCCTTCATAAATGTTACTCTCCAGTATTCTTTTAAGGTCCCATCTCAAATAGAACTGTTCAATCATTTACTTAGGATTATTGTACTAATTATTATTTTTATTAGATATTTGAAACTGTGCAGCTTTGTACAAACTGTTTGTATTAAATAGGAATAGTTGATTAATAGAATTATTGAAATTAAATAGCAATACTTGAAACCATTTGACTATGAGCAAAGAGATGAGCTCTAAAATAAAGTTACTTGCAAACTATTCCCTTACAAGTCACTCATGTATAAACAGGATTTGGCATTAGATAACCCCTAAGGGTTGATATGCCATAAAACACCATCCACCGAAAATCTGCCCGAGAAAATGTGACGCATTGAATTTTTTGGAACTTGGAGATAATCACCGCTGAAAGACCAAATTTAGTTCTAATTACCAAGAAAAGACCTTACCATCTAATGGATTTGATCGTTCCAGCGAATCATTGAATGAAAATAAAAGAAAGCGAAAAAACAGACAAATATATGGATCTTGCCAAAGAGCTGAAACAGTGAGACCAATCGTAGTTGAAGCGCTTGGAACAGTCCAACAGATCCTGAAAAAGATTCTATGAGAACAGGAAATCATTGGAAGAATAGAGACCATCCTATCACAGAATTATCAAAACCATTTATGATACTGTCACGTGGTCTACCACTGAGAAGAGAGAGATTAGGAATGTCCCCTACCCCCCCCCGTGTTTGAATTAGAAGGCCGTCCAAAGAATGACCGTTAAGAGAGAATAGTAATATAGGTCAATTCCTCACAGCTTGTCGAAGAAAGTAAGGAATGTGGGTCAGGCTATCTGTACTCTGTGACCGGGTGAAAGAAATAGTAGTCCAAACGGATCGCCTACAGAGTGAAAGCCAACAGGTATTTGCACTCTGTGACCGGAGGGAAGAAGATAGAAGCGAAAGGATTGGCTAGAACCCGAAAACGGAAGTGGCACCTTCTTTCCGTCAGCGAAAATAGGGTAAAAGAAAATCAGTTTTGGAACAGAGGTCGTCGTGAACAGATGGGGCGAATCTCGCGCCAAACTCCAGGTGAATCACCAAAACCGGGATTTGCGGGACAGTAAAAGTGCGAAAAATTAACTCGCCGTTTGGTGATAATATTTAAATGCACCAGTTCCCATACGCTTTTAAATGGTTGCTCATCCGGGGATCTTTTTTATTTTAATTTGCCGTCACCATACTTAGAAGAGTTCTGGAAATCTGAGTAGATTTGCTGTTACTGAAACTTCTGTTTAAAAAATACAACAGTAAAAGCTGGAGTGTAAAACGTGCTTGAATAATAATAATTAAAATAATAATAATGATAATTGCTAGCAGCAAATTAGTGCAAAGAGAGTATAAGACTATAAACGACTGGAAAAGGAAAGGTGATCGACATGGAATTGTGCAAGAAACGGAAATTTGACCGTACAAATGAGTAGTATATGTACAACTCAGAATGCGCCATGTAGAATGAGACGCAAAAAATTCTCTGAGATTTTGAGATACAAACAGATCACCTAATCTCAGCCACACGACCAGACCTAGAGATAGTCAACAAAAAAAAAAAACAATCTGCCGAATAGCGGACTTTACCTTCCAACAGACTATAGAGTAAAAATAAAAATAAATTAAAAGGGAGATAAGTACCGAGATCTTGTCAAATAACTAAAAACTACGGAAGAATAAGGTGACGGCATTACCAATTGCAATTGGTGCACTCAAAATGGTTCCCAAAGGCTTGGAAAAGGGACTCGAAAATTTAGAAATCCGAGGACAAGAAGAGACCATCCAGACTACAAATCGGCCAGAATACTCAAAAGGGACCTGGAAACATGAGGAGATTCGCTGTCGCATAGACTCAAGTGAAAGACCATCAGCTAATGCTGTCGTGAAAAAATAGCAAGGAGCAACATAAAACTGATACTACTTCTACCAATACTACTACTTCTACTACTATTACCACGACTACCAATAATAATATTGATAATGATAATAAAGACCAGACCTTATTGTAATCAACAATTAAAAAAGAGATCTTGGAAAATTGTCGACTTTGCTGTACTGGCTGATCACAGAATAAAACTGAAAAAAAGTGAAAAGAAGGATTAGTACCTAGACATTGCTAGTGAATTAAAAAAAAATACGGAACATGAAGGTGACGATTATACCAATCGTCATTGGTGTATTCGGTACAGTAACTAAAGGACTATTAAAGGGACTGGAGGACTTGGAAGTTGGAGGACGAGTGGAGACTATTCAAACAACAGTTTTGTTGAGAATGACCAGAATACTGAGAAAAGTCCTGGAGACTTGCGAAGACTTGTTGTCACTTAAACTCCAATGAAAGACCATCGGCTAACACTGATGTGAAAAACTCAAGGAGTAAATAATTTTAATAATGATAAAAACTCGCATGGAGTTAAAATAATAATGGTCATAGTACATCAACAATTTTCTTTTCTTTATCCTTTGGGTGATGTCCCCATCAAAATCATTATAACAGACTGATCATTACTGAAGTTGAACGTAATTTTATTAGTTTAATTATCATCCGCTGTTGTTGCTTTTTTTATTAATTATATCTTCTTTACCATGATGATTTTCTCAGTTATTTATTCATCAATCCTTTCTTTTAAGCATATTTATATGCCAAAAATCGAGAAGCTATCGCACCTTTTTCTGTACACTCGTCAACGCCTTTCATATAAAGGGTCAACTTAAGGCCATTTCTCTATTAGAAAAAGAGGGGAAGAGGCGGTTTTCTTTCAATCTCATTTGTTTTGCCATAAGCTTGTTACTTTGCTATTAATTATTGTGACCTTTTTTAAAACTGTGATCCTCTTTTCGATGAGAAGAGAAAAAGTACTCAAGAAATAGGGGCAAAAAAATTAATATAATAAACGATTTAAAAAAAAAAAGCAAGAAGTTGGTTACAGAAAATCTGAAGAATATTTCAGATAGAAATTCATTTACCAACAAGTCCGTTTAACAGCCCAATAGTTTAGGGTTGTAGAATATGCCGACTGCTTCTCTGCTGAGGAGTACGACTACCAAGTACCCACCTACCAATGAGTGTCCTGGATATACAACACTAAGCTGTATCTAATTGGGGAAACTTTGGGGAATATTTAATACCCCTTTTTACTTACTCCTAGGTCCACTCTGTTCAGGAGTGGTAGAATCAGTTAGGTTTCCATCTATGGATCAAATACAAATATCTAATCCTTTTAATTTCTATACTTGAAGCTATTTAACTGTGCGCAAACAAATGAATAATGCCTAGTGCAATTTTTGTGTTAAATATCAATACCTGAAACCATTTAACTGTGTGCCAACAAATGAATTCTGACTAGTTTAAAAATAATACTATCTACAAAATATTCTATATTTTCTTTTTTTAAGTAGAGGAATTATATTTGGAGGTGACTGTGTCCTCTATACTGATGTAACTTGCAAGATACATTTAGGTTAATTAGCCTTACAATTACCATGACAAGTTAATTTGGCCTCACTTGTGTGCGATATGAACTGATGGCTCAGTTGTAGAGTTTCGCCACTGCAATCTGTGGTCACTGGTTCGATCTCCAGTAGTGAAGATCACTATATACACTGCTGATGAGACCTAATAAGGTTGAAACAGCTGTCCAGTGTTTCCGTATGTCGTGCGTAAGTGTTCACTGGATTTTCTGGTCAAGGCAATTCGATTCAGAATACAAAATTTTCGTACACAAATTATCTAAATATGCTCCTCCCGTGGGAAATTTGCCGGCTGCCGCATAGGCTAAAATGCAATAGCTCTCCTCAAGAGTTGAGCACTCCAGGTAGCCGATAACGAATATGTAAAGAGGTATACATAAAAATACCTTCACTTACGCTGAGAATGATGATGGGTCTGGAGTAAGATGTCTGACTAATGTAAATTCTGTAGGGTTTAGATCCCAGTTTCAAATATCTCACGAATCTTGGCACACTGAAGAGTTGTGATACGTTGAAAGAGTCTCTCTATGGGTGACGAAATATATGCATTACATATATATAGTTGTTTGGTTCGATTTCTTTGTTTTATTGTTTGGTTTGGTTTCTTTGTTGGTTATTTAGAAGAACAGAAGTGGTACTATTTAACTCATAGGTGGAAGGATAAAGTGGGTACATACCTTTCCCAAGGGTTTTTGCCCGAGAGTGAACATAATTGCGCGACTGGAGTACGAACTCGCGTACTACGATTCCGCAGTCCATCGCTTTAACCATTACACCACGAGGACACCCCTCTATATAGTTGTTGTTGGCGACCTAAAGACTCTCTTTCAATAATTGCTACATAAGGTGTAGAGGGGATGCCATTCTTTTTCCCTGAATTGCTCCACTTTACCCTTGATCCATACCTTATAATGCTGAGTGTTAAGCAAGGAGGCATCAAATACCATTTTTATGAATCTTTGGTATGACTTGACGTAGGATTGAACCCCGGTCTCCCGTCCCATTGGCGAATACTGTAGATCATCTAATTTCAGTTGTTTATGTTTATGAGGTGGCCGTACAGTTGGTGTCTTGTGGGGTGTTGCCGCCAGGACTTGTTCAAGATTGCTCGCAGCATTCTTGTGTAATTGCCGTCGAGCTTCTTCTCCAGCCGTTTTGTTAGAGTCCAGGTTAGACGAACCAGACATGCAGGACACTGCTGGAGAAGCAGGGACGAACTCATAAGAGATGTACTCTTATTGACCCCCACACATGGCCGTGCAAAAGCAGGACGACCAGCGCGAACATACATTCAGCAACTATGTGAGGATACGGGATGTTGTCCTGAAGACCTGTCTAGGGCGATGAACGATAGGGAGGAGTGGCGAGAGAGGGTCAGGGATATCCGTGCTACCAGCACGACATGATGATGATGATGATGAGTCAAAATAGATATTTGTTTATTTATCTTGATCATCAGTTTTCTTTATCTTAATTCTGGTTGATTATCAACTCACGAATCGAGCTGTTAGCCGCCTTGTCGCAGCTGCTTAGAATACGCAGTCTATGTTCCTTGCAGTGGGGGGGGGGTATGTTGTATAGCCATTATGATATTAATAACAAGCATGATACAAATTTAAACGGTAAGAACGAGTTTATTTATTTCTACCTTCAGTCCTTGGCGACACGAGGAGAGAGAGAGAGAAAGAGAGACACAAATCCTAAAAGCGTATTTTAACCATACTATACTGATCTCCCCACCACACAAAGTGCATCTTATGGTGTCTAAGATCTCAAATCATCTCTGCCGGTCGAGACCCAAACTGATCTGCTATAAGCAGATCTGAAAAACCCAACCGCGTGCTTCAGCGGTCGAAACTCAACTACTCGTCTTTTCAAAATCCTCAAACTCTCAAGACCATCTCTTCCGGGTACGACGTCAACCACCTACTCGATTCATCCCAACGGCCGTCTAGCACCATTTCCTGTCTGGCAATTTATTATGACAGATGACGATTTTCATATCTTTTGCGCGCAGGCGTAAGAGTGCACCATCTGACTATGGTACCTGAACTATTGTTGCATAGCCGTAATACATAAACAACTATACACATATACATGCGGAAGCAAAATCAACAATAATGACGAACGAACACACTTCTTTAGAAAAATATACCTCTCACACTTTATTCGAAATGGTTGCGAAAGTGTTGCGAAAGGGTTATGTGCGAGAGGTGAGTTGGAGACTGAACAAACTTCAACATATTGACCCCAAGTTCTTTTGTCTTTATCAGCACCTCTTTCTCGTTCTGCTGGGCTGATCAATCGGGGGTCCTGAGGGCCCATAGCCCTCTGCTGGGTGCTGGTTCTCTCTACAGCATCTTATCTCCAACTACCTGACTCCAACTAACTAAACTTCCTGTCGCATCGGGTTATATCATTGTTTGACATCCACATGCTTCCTGTGAGCGTCGCATCTGCACCCAATTCAACCCGTCCACAGTCAAGGTTATACCCTGATATCTTCGACTTGATTGACGGCTG
Source organism: Sepioteuthis lessoniana (assembly GCA_963585895.1). Lineage (NCBI taxonomy): Eukaryota > Metazoa > Mollusca > Cephalopoda > Myopsida > Loliginidae > Sepioteuthis > Sepioteuthis lessoniana. Next base: position 40,701,160 of record OY757907.1, on the reverse strand, counting down.
GGTCGAAGGTCAATATGTTACACTATGGCACCTGAATTAAGAGACACCGTATTGTTCAAAGCCTTACCAAACAAATTAATAAAATGTAATTAACGAAGAGGTATTAATATAAAAAATCATTACCTTAATTATATAAAAGATACACCTTCATTGCGATTACTTCCAGGTTCTCTATAACCGGTTAGTGTCCCATCTAAGAGTCAATTAGACCTGCTTAAAAATTATTGGATCGGATTACATGTTATCATAGATTGTGACTGTCTGGGGAGATGGTGGAAGCTGGATGACACCAAAATGTATCGCATTTCATCTGAGATTTGACACCCATATAGTCACAGCCAAAAACCAAATTAACCCCCACCACCGTCTCTCACACCTTTATCTCTTTTCCTCCTTCTTCTTTCCAGTATAAATCTCTTATCTTTAGACCTTTCCGCTCGTTTTATACCTTTTTACATTCTCCATTAGTCTTTTTCCTCATTTGCTAAAATGTAGAAAAACGCAAAAAATATTTAGTCTGATGAAGTTCTTCTGTTAATAAAGAACGAAATATTACCCCTAAACCCGTTGTAAGTGTTTGAATTAAAAAAATAACCCCTGCTGAGTTGATTGCCATTTAAATTAATCCATCAATCAATTAGTTTAACGAATTTGCATTTTTAAAAATCGCTTTTTTTTTTAAAGCGGGTGATTAGTCGCTAGTTCTGCTGGGTATAGCAGGTGATGACTTAGCACATTTCAGTGTTTTGTTGAAAGGATTTCTTTCAAAAAGTATCAACCTTGATTTTTTAAACATCAATTCGACTAGACATCATCACTTTCTTATATGCTTCTCAGCTGTAACCACTTACGTCTTTATAGATGTTTTAAAGTCTAAAAATTAAACTTGAAAGTTTCAATATCAATATTTTTTCGATCATGTTATATATATATATATATATATATATATGAATTATCGCGATCGTGGTTTAAAGGTTACCGTCTAAGGAAATGTACTCGGTGATCTGAGTTCAACTCTTAGACGAGGCTTTTTGCATTTCACAAACCATTGCAAATAGATAAATAGTTGAGCAGACTTAACATTGGTATGGCAACCTTTCTTAGAGTAGGAAAACTGAATTCAAACCTGTTGAATTCCGCTTGAAAATCAACCTTGTGTCGCATCCTGCTCATGCATGGGGATTATCTCTTTTGAGACAGGGGTTCAATCCCATGTTGAGTCAAACAAAAGACTCAAAAATGGTATTTGATACCTCCTTGCTGAACTCTCAGCATTATAACATGCATATCAAGGGTAAAGTAAAGTAATCCAAAGAAAGGAGTAGCGCCCTTCCCTGCACGTCGTGAGAGTAGTTATTGTAAAGGGACCCTTCGAGTTGCTCTCGATTACGGTCGGCCAACTTTACTTTTATATATATATATATATATATATATATATATATAATTAAAAAGTATATATATATATATATATATATATATATATATCGGAGTATAACTCGATCTGGGATATATGTTGACCACAAGGTCTTAGCTTAAAATTCTGAGTAAGATTTTTAGCTTCTGTAGCGGTCAGCCCTTAAAAACAGGGTAGACAACTGGTAGAATATATGAAATATGCAAATCTTACACATTGGAGCTTACATTTATATGAATTCACAATCTATTGCGATATCATGAATTGCGTGGATGAACACTATCCCGTAGTTGTCTGACTGGTCACATGGGTAATGTGCCGTTACGGTCTGTGCTTACAGTCAGTGAATCAGTTGCTGGAAATGACGTGTGATATCGTGTTTATATCATACAAAGTTTTTTTTATACTAGTTTTATTACTTTATATCAAACTCTGTGTTATTCTTTTTAAAAACATCAGCTCTATGCGGACACAGGATGTCGATTGGAAGAACTGCCGGAGGCAAAGGATGATAGATATGGTTATAGAGAGAGAGACAGAGAGAGACAGAGAGAGTTGATGATGATGATGATTCCTAGATCTATAAATTCTGGCTAGTAAAGCAGGATAGAACATAAAATAACTTATTTTATTTTATTTTATTTTTTTACCTCCTAATGTCAATATGATAATTATAAGTTTCATATATTTGGAAAAAAATCTTCAGATGAAACATGTCGTGTATATATATATGTGTGTGTGTGTGTGTGTGTGTGTGTTTTTGTGTGTGTGAAAAAGAGAGAGAGAGAGTGTGTGTGTGTGTTTGTGTGTGTGCGTGCGTGTGTGTGTCTGCGTGCGTGCATGATTAAATGTTCGATTGGCGGTTCGAGATCTGGTAATTTTGCTTTGATGAAAAACTCCAGATTTTGTTCATTCATAACAAAGAAAAATCACTAAATAAACCTACTAAATTACTATCGAAATATCACTATACGCCCAAGTTTTTACTATTGAATTTAGGACTTGATTCGTAATTAAACCTATCATTTATCATATTTTCCCTATTTGTTCTGGCGTCGTTTTAGCGTATTTATTAGTATGCTACAATGATGAGTAAATCAGTTTTAAAAATCTTTGACTTCACTCTTCTTGAAAGTTTTCCTTTATTTCTCTGTCTCCATCTGTCTGTCTGTCTGTTTGTCTGTCTGGCTTACTTCTTACTTCCACTCCTGCACCATGCAACGATCCATTCCATTTTGCCGGGAATATATTTAGTTGTTATAATTCCATTTTATTGTTCATTTATTCCAAAGTTTCATCAGATTTATTTTACCTTAACCATACTTACCAATCCCTCCGCTCGGGCAGGATATGACACAAGGTCAATTTTTAAGCGGAGTTTAACAGGTTTGAATTCAGAGTATTCCTTCTCCTAGACTAGTTGCCTCACCAAGGCTGAAGAACCTAGTCTGCCCTTCTATCTACCCATAGCTAGAGGGAGAATTATTCGATTCATACCTTTCTCAAGGGTATTAGCGGTATGTGAAATGCAATCAGTCTCGTCCAGGATTTGAACTCGTGTCACCGTGTCCATTTCCTACGATGATAACATTTACACCACGGGCACCTCCTGAATTTATTGTACCTTAACTGATACATCAATATTTAAGTAATGGAACTCTTAGAAAAAAATTTTAAAAGATATTTTAATTTGTGTAAATTTCTGAGATAAAGCATGATAATATTTATCACTTAAAATATTCGGCCAGTTGTCTTCATCTTCATTTATATTCACAAAGTTTCGGTCGATATGTCCTTCGGCCTTCTTCATGTGTTTAAAACTCGGGAGCTTACACAGAACTACGAACTGAACCCTATATTCAATCTCCTGGGGCAGATTGGTCAAATTCTGTTAAGCATTACTAGGTTCAAGTGTTTAGCTATAGTAAATATTTTCTTGTTATTTTACCTGTAGTTTGGATTGTACTGGCAACCGCAAGATAATTTCACTCGGAAACAATTTTCACCTAAACGCTTTACACACACCTAAAGAAGGCTATTCAAAATGGTGCCAAATAGAACCAAGTTCTACAGATCTGAACTGAAGTCTGTCATTAGACTTTTGCTGGCTAAGAGATGAAAACTGTATGAAATTTACAGAAGAAAGTGTGAAGTGAAAAAAAAGCATATTTTATTGGGAAAATGTTTGCAGATATGCCACTGTGAGCCTGAGTCGAAATAGAATGGAAATACTCTGACTCTCCGGGCTGATAAAGTTCCTGACGCAGCGATCAGGAGAAAAGGTCATGCTGAAATTCTTTTGAGATATGAAAGGACACATCACTATTGATTTCCAATAAAATGTTGAAACTTTCTATTACCATATCCTTAGGCAATATTCACCTTATTCAATTATACATATATATGTATATATAGGGAGAGGGATAGAGAGAGAAAATAAAGAACACACATTGTTGACTCTTGCATTATTTCTAATTATGATACTTTGGAAGACCCCGTTTTTATATCTAACCTCCTGATTTAGTGAACTTAGTGCAAAAAAAAAAAAAAAAATTAATGCGATCCGTAATTCAAATTATTTTTTTTACATCACTTATATCCATACATACTTTTAAACGTTTTTCGATAATACTTTTAATAACTTTTTTCTTCAAGCTCTCTTACAAATTACAAATATGTTACTTTCTTTAGTATAAATACAACAACAAATAAATATATATATTTAAACATATTTTTAAAAAAGATTAAGCTACATTCAAAGAATTTTTTTAAATTCCTGAAAACAATTCTAAAATCTTCTAAAATCCATAGAATAAAATCGATGAAATGAAATTTAGAACCCTGATAATGCCATAAACAGAACGCTACTAACGTTAACAAAATGCTAAGAATTGCCTCATTTTTCATTTTTAACTCGGAATATAATATACATATTCATGACATGATACATTAACACAACCCTGACGATGGTTTGTTAAATCGCTGGCATAATATTCAAATAATAAACGAACATCTCCTTTGTTATTTTTTATATTCACACACACACACACACACACACACACACACACACACACACACACACATACACATACATATATATGTCGGTATGTGTGTTTATTTATATGGGTATATATATATATATATATATATATATGTATATATGCGTGCTTCTTTGTACATATATATGTGTGTATATGTGTATATACGTTTGTGCATATATATATATATATATATATGTGTGTGTGTGTGTGTGTGTGTGTGTGTGTGTGTGTGTATGTATATATGTTTGTGCATATATATATATATATATATATATTATTTCAAGAAAAAAATATTTGGTCATATTAGGATAATAAATTTTTTTCCATCTTGTTAAGAGCATTCATATGAATCAAAGACTCTAAAATAATTTTTAACAGGACTTCATTCGATCCAATTGGAAAATAAATTATTTTTTTCTTGAAATAATATCATTTGCTCCGTATATTTATATACATTGGGCTCTCTACCAGGAATATTTAGATATTCGAAATTTGAATAATTTATTTGTCCTGAAGAAATTGTTCACTACTCCAGATGTACTGGATTGAAGAATGCCCCAAATATATATACATATATATATATATATATATATATATATATATCATGCCAACCCTACAATGCAATCTCAGTACACAGGGAATTAATGGATAATTCGCAGGGTTTTTTTTTTAAATAATAAGAATTTGAGAATTTTTATAAGAATTTTTCGCTGGCTAAGTGTACATGTATCACATTATAATTACCTACTGAATAAAATCTATTAATTGGTAAATATATTATCTAATAATGTAAACTTTTTTCTTTAAAATATAGGCTTCAATCATCAACTGACTTTCTGATCTACTAAGGTATGAGCCGAATACACACCAAGAAGGGACAGGTCAGTGAAATATAAAGTTTCAAGTAATTTTCTCACCAACCTTATCAACTTTTCTTCTCTGTTAGAATGAAGTTCCAGGTTAGAGATCACGCGCCAGGAATTTTCGCAGGAAATTTTCATCCAGCAAAAGTTGCGCAAAAGGTTGGAGTGTATCGTCATATCACCAGCCAGCATATCTGATGAACCGAGCAAGCGTCGCTTGGTAAATGTCATCAACAGAGTTAATATCTCTAACAAAAAGACGGCGAAGCTTCTCGCAACGAAGACCTTAGGCAAGTCTCTCATCTTTTTCTTTTATTTTTTTTTGCGGAAGGGTGTTCTTGGTCGAGACCTTGCAACCTGTGTGAATTTCTCCTCTTATGAATAAGTAACTGCCTGAATCGGTCAGCAAATGAAAGAAAAGAATGCCGAAAAGAGAGAACAATCGATTAGTTCATAGTTTATCAGGTGGTTAGAGAGAGAGAGAGAGAGAGAGAGAGAGAGAGAGAGAGAGAGAGAGAGGTTGGAATCGCCTCTGCACATTTCGCCTGACCACGCCGTATCTTTGACTAAAATCAGTGGTAAATTTGAAGATTAATTTTCAACGCCATAACGTACATCTTTCATTGTTGGCATCTATCTCGCTGCTAATATTACAGCACCGTCTCCATCTTTGCGTTCCCAGGGCTTGTCTCTTTTGTCTTATCTCTCTATCCATCTCTCTCTCTCTCTCTCTCTCTTTCTTTCTTTCTTTGTCTCCCATTCTCTCTCTCTCTCTTTCTCACACACACATATGCATAGACACACACATTGCTCATCATTAAAACCTGGAATGCCATACTGACCCTACATTATGAAAAACGTATTTACTAAATTTGAATTGTTCTGGCACAAAGTCAAACTTGAGAGAGAAAAACAAGGAGAGTGGAAAGATTGTGTTGAGCCAATACTTCCACGAAACCGCCTATCATTACAATAATGATTTTCAATATTGTCTTCTAATCGAAATCGAAGACTGACCGTCGATCTGCTATTAGTTCAACCAATACAAAGTTTTAATAGACAAACAGACGAGTAAGCCTGATTCCCACTTAGCAATCGATACTCCTACCTTGTACCACAACTAAACTAAACCTAATAAATTATTACTTGTAATGGTGTAATGCTTAGTGACGGTTTTTGCTAGCAGAGCTTTACTTAGAGGGTTCAATTATCCTGGCTTCATTCCAAAAGAAACTAACCTTAATCAATGCCTACTTCAACCGACTCAAAATACAGACCAATTCTTTTTGCCTATTTAAAAAAAATCAGATTTCTGTTTTTATTTCATAAATTATGTGTTTCATTTTTCTCCAACGAAATAAATCATTTATTCTTCTGCAATAACTATTTTGTTGGGAGCCTCAACCAGCCAAGTTGATTATTATTAATGAGCTTCATTCTCACCGTGTACCACATCATTCTGACTTAGTGCCTCAACAAAGCTAAGGTTAGTAAAAAAAAAGTAAATTGTAGGGCATCTCACGTGGTGTTAGGGAACAGCTAGCTGATTAGCCGGCAAATTTTTCACTTTGAAAACTGTAATAAGTGATAGCTTCTTTTCTTCGCGTTAATTGATTAAAACTATGTTTAGTCTTCTGTTCAGGATCGAATTTCCAAATCCTTGAGAATTTTTTATGTCTCATTTTTCTTGACATATTCTACTCTGTTTTTCAGTATGGTCAAATTTTAATTGCTTGTACAATCTCCAGTGGGTTACCTTCAAAACACAGATGTCCCTGTATTTTGTTCTCCTTCTAGGCCAGTTTGCTTATAATGTGATTAACTGTTTCATCTTTATCCCCACATAACCTACACTGGCTATTCCTCAGTGCATTATTAAATTTTGCTTCGATATAATTTCTTCTTATGGGAGCTGCTATTAAAAGAGATTCAATTTCTCTCTTGAGGTTTCCCCTTCTTAGCCATTTATTCTAGCTGATCTGACAATTCTATTGTCTAGATGTGGCCTCGTTTCTTCTTCTGATTTCCAATTCCACCAGTCTCCTTTCCAAGCATTTGGAGACCATTCCAAGTGCACCAACTATCACCGTCAACCTCATGTTCCTCAGATCTGTTTAGCTCTCAGGTAGGGTTTAAGTATTTGGCTATCTTTCTCCTTTCTTTTATTTTCACGCTGTGATCTGCCAGAACGTCAAAATCCACAAAAATGGCAAATTGTGTTTTTCTTGTTAATTGACATTAGGTCTGGTCTTCTGGCTGAGATTGAGTAATCCATTTGTATCAAAAAGTCACAGAGAAATTTATGCGTCTCATTTTTTTAATATATTCTGGTTTGTGCATATACCATTTGCACAATTCCAAGTGGATCACCTTTCCCACCCAGTCATACCTCTTTTTGTATTTCTTTTTGTATTGCAATTAGAAGAGATTCAATTTCTCTCTTAAGATTCTTCTTTTGTTGCTATGTCCAGGTCTTCTCAAATGCAATCTCAGTAGTTTGTTTATTTGTTATGTGATGGCATATCAACCTTCTCGGGTTATTTAATGCTAAATCCATCTCTTTAAAAGGACAGTAGTGGTACTATTTAACCTATAGATGGGAGGATATGGAGGGTTTTACCTTTCCCAAGGATATTTGTCCAAAATTGAAAGTAATATCGTGACTGGAGTACCAATTTGAGTCCTATGAATTCGCTGTCAAGCGCTTTAACCGTTACACCTCCTGTCAGTTTGATTTTGGATAGATATTATTACATTTTATATTATTATTATTATTATTATTGCTTTGAGAGTTTTCACACCAGTGTTAGCTGATCGTCTTCCAGTAGAGTTTGATAGACACCAGGTCCCCACCAATCTCCAGGACTCTTCTCAGTATCCTGGTTGATCTTAATAATGCTGTAGTTTGGATGGTTTCAACTTGTTCTCTTCTTTCCATGTGTTCCAGTTATTGTAACGAGCGCACAAATTACAATTGGCATCAACGTTACTTCTTGTTCCATAGTTTTTTTCAGTGCCCTAGCAAGGTCTAGGTTTCTTATCTTCCTTTTTGCTTTCAATTTTAATTTGTAGCCAGCAAAGTCCATTATTTGGTAAGTTCTCTGTTTTTTTTTTTTTTTTTTTTTTTTTTTTTTTTGCTTTGTTTTTTATTTTTACAAGGTCTGGTCGTCTGGCTGAGATGAGGTGATCTGTTTGTATCTCAAAACCCCAGAGAATCCTATGCGTCTCATTCTCCAGGACGGATTTTGAGTTTTGCATATCATTATTTGTTTGTATGGCAAAATCTAAACTTCTTGCAAATTATCAGTGGATCACTTTCCCATCCAATTGTAACTACAGGGTGAAACGATAAAATTGTCGTCCTAAAGAAAACGACACTACAGCTTTATTTCAAAACTTTTATTGAAAAAATCAATTCACGTAACTTGATTATGTAGTAGAGCTGACATCTATTCAATGTAGCCGCCTTCAGCCTCAATGACCGCCTCGATACGGATCCGGAACTTTTCCACAAGCGCCGGCGGGAGCTCGGCGAATACTCGGCGGGTGGCAGCGATCAGGCAGGCTTTGGTGTTGTGGGAGGTCATGTTGGTGACGTTCTCGACGTATGACAAATGAAGTAGTCCAGCAGGTTCAGGTCGGGGGAAGAGGGGGGCCAGTGAGAGAAGGGTACAAAGTCGTAGCACTCCTGAAGCCAAGTGTGGGTATCTTTGGACTTGTGGGCCGGCGTCGAGTCCTGCTGTCACACCCAGGGTCTGCCACCGGCCACCTGATTACCCCAGGGGATCACCACACTCTTCAGCATATCCAGGTAGATTTTGGTGTTGACTTTCAGGCCAACTTCGAAGATGTGAGGTGGCATGATGTGGCCATCACTTGAAACCACACCAAAGACCATAACCATAGCCGGAAACTTTGTTTTCATCATCCTGGGCACATCCCTGTTGTTCGTGGCAATCCAGATTTGCATTTTGAGGGTGATGGCAATGGTCCTGTTGTCATAACTTGGATCGGTAGAGAGCATGTGTTGTACAGCGGTGCATTTCTGATCTCGCTCGTTGAACATTGTGTCATTTTCCGACATGAGAGAAGGCTCCTATCGCTGTTGGGATTTGTACACAACTGGCCAACTAGTAGTAAAAAAGAAAACCAGTTTTCATTAAACGGAAATGGAATCATGTCATCTTTTCTACGGCGACAATTTTATCGTTCCACCCTGTAGTCTTTAAGTCTTTTGGCGCAAATTTGCTGCATTATGTGATTGATAGTTTCGTCTCCATCACTGCATAACCAAAATTTGCTATTTTGTTGTCTTATCTATTTCTTATAATTTCTTACTCGTTTGTGAGTGTTTCACACCAGCGTTAGCTGATGGTCTTCCACAGGAGTTTGAGTGACAGCAAGTCTTCTTAAGTCTCTAGGACTCTCCTCAGTATTCTGACCAGTCTTACTAATCCCATAGTCTGGATATTATCTACTTGTCCTCTTATAACCAAGTCTACCAGTCTCTTAACCAATTTTGGGGGGATTGTACCAAGTGCACCAACAACTTTTGGTATTATTTTCATCTTCATGTTCCATATCCGTTTAATTCACCAAATATTCTTTTTCTTACTCTGGTGTTATTACATATTCTCCAAACTTGAAAAAAGTTTTCGTCGATTTTTCTGGTTCCTTTGCTCTTCCGTTACACTGTCAAAATAACAAAAAGTCGGACATATTTTTCTCTCATTTCTTTTATCTTTTCTCCTTTCTCCTCCCGTCCGTTCATACTTAGAATAAGTTTTCTCTTTCTTTCTCTTTATTTCTAACTTTTTTTGACACTTACCTTCCTGTGCTCCAAAGCAAGAAAACTCTCACCACCTCGAAGATAGCCCCCCCCCCCACCACCACCACCACCATCTTCGTTTTCTTTTATTAGTCCCCTGGATGGACCGAACTAAGTCAAGTAAATATAGTCTTTGACTCTCATATTTTATGATGGCAAAGTCCACCCGAAATTTCCGACCAAACAAATTCTTTCCTTACTTTTCGCCTAGGCTAATCTCTCTCAGTTTCTCCTTCCCCCTCTCTCTCTCTCTCTCTCTCCTTTTTTTTTTTTTTTTTTGTTTTTGTTCTTTTATTTCACACCATCATCAAAAGCACTGAATCACCTTCTATTGTCCCTGAAAAATGACCCACAACCGACGAGCCAGGTGAACGAATTACACATTACTTCATACCGATGACCATTGTCACCTTTTGCCACAGATTCGTTGAGAACAGAGGAAAACATCCCAGTTCACTTGATCAAAACCGGTTATCTCCCTTTGGGCTATTAGAATGGGCGCAAAACTCCTTTGAAAAGCGGATGGAGATATCTAATTCTTTATTCGCATCACAGGATCATGACCTGGGACACCCTCTTTTCCGGAATTTCTATTTCCTTGGGGGTGGCTCTCGCTATGGCTTCACTGAGAAACGATTATAGACAAGGTGACCAATGGTAAGTTATCGGTTTATGAACTCACCTGCCATTCCGCTTTCTGCGATTATCGGAAAGATCTCTACCCGAAGAAGTCTATGGCACTTCCTGGCAAAGACACCGAAAAACTTTCTATCGTGACTTTTAGATGAAGATGGAATTTTATCTCACAAAGAGAGAAATAGGCTTTAAGTCTGAGAATTACTTTAAAAAAAAACTAATAATAAAATAAAATAAAAACTAGTAGAAGTATCTGTTTATGTCGAGTACGATTTCAAGACTTGAATAGAAGCTTGTTAAAGCGATTCATTTCTGTTGACTGTGAGCAGATGTGTATTAGTTCTATCAGAGTCATTTCCTTAGATTAGGTTAGTTAAGCACAGCTCCAACAGTATAAGATACCCGATGTGAATCAAAATTATTGACTGTGGCCAAACTTGCAAAAAATTATACCACATGTGGCATTCTCAATCAGTCAAACTACGCGAAAATTCTTATTAAGTATGTCCGGAAAAGCCCTAACATTCTTATGAAAATACCCGATACTTGTTTGAGAGTTATAAAAGACAAATATACACCGCAGTTTCAGGTTTACACACACACACACACACACACACATATATATATATATATATATATAATGATATTACTGGAGAAATTAATGATACTTATCAGCAATTATTTCATTGGTTTTGTACGGACACTTCACTCTTTATAAAGGGCTTATCAAGGGCGATAGCCAATCGGGACTTATTGTTATATAATTAAGAAATGATTTTTTATATTAATCGCTTTTGAACTACTTGGTGTCTCTTAGTTCAGGTGCATAGTCAGATGGTGCAGTCTTACACCAGCACGGAAAGTATATGATAATCATGATATGTCATAATAAACCCCCAGACAGGAAATAACGTTATGCCCGGAAGTGATGTCCTGAAAATCTTGAGAATTTTAGTTTAGTTAAGTTTCTACCGTTGAAGCAGCGGCTGGGTTTTTCGAATCTAAAAAGTAGATAATATTTTTCGGTCTCGACCGGCAGAGATGAATTGAAATCTTAAACACCACAAAATACGCCGCGCTTTGGGGTGGGGTTAGCATAGCATGGTTAGCATAGGCTTTTATGATTTGTGTCTTTCTCTTCGTGTCGAAGGAATGAAGCCAGTAATTGACGAACCCGTTCGTATCCAAAACGACTGAATCCGCCTTTATCTGTATCATTGTTATTATTGATATTACCAAGTCAATACAACATTTTACAGTAAGGAAAGAGAACTTATATATCAAAGCATTTATATTTCAAACGAATCAGTTTAATCAAACAGTTCTAATTCAAACCATTCAGTTTAGCAAAAGTACGTAGTTTAGTTCGATATGATCCATAGATAGGCCCCTATCAGCAGCTACCACTCCAATGCAGAATGGACGAGGGAGTGATCATAATGAAGAGGTTTTCCGCATTCCTCAAAGTTCCTGCATCACTGTAACCTCACCATCAGATTGCTTGGTGTCATAAAAGAGTTTCAGTCGGTGTATTCTACACCCCCCACTACAGACAACTGGGCAAATGTTACGGTTGGGATAATCCTAGTTTTGATAACTACCAAAGCGAGAAGAGGATTTTGTTCCATTTGCTGATTGGTCGATCCCTACTTGGTTCATCATTGAGAGACGCAATCCATTTTAATCAGCTGGAGACTGGTGTGGAGTGTATTATAAAGAGAGATTTTCAGACATGATTTTGTTTCATTTTATTCTTACAGCAAAGAAATGTTTTAGTTCTGCCGAAACCATCAGTAAAAAATGTTGTATCAACATATTTATCAATAATCCATAAAAAGAGAATTTATGTGATGTTATAGATTATATCCACTTAAACTAGTAGACAAATTCACGTACCTAGGAAGCAGCGTCGAATCAACCGAAAAGGACATCGAAACGAGGCTAACGAAAGCATGGACAGCTATCAATAGGCTATCGATTATATGGAAATCAGACCTAACCGATAAAATGAAACGCAGCTTCTTCCAGGCAGCGGTCACATCGATACTGCTATATGGATGCACTACATGGACGCTAACAAAACGGCTGGAGAAGAAACTGGATGGCAATTACACAAGAATGCTGCGTGTAATCCTGAACAAGTCCTGGCAGCAACACCCCACAAGACACCAACTGTACGGCCACCTGCCCCCTATCACGAAAACTATTCAAGTTAGACGAACCAGACATGCAGGACACTGCTGGAGAAGCAGAGATGAACTCATAAGAGATGTACTCTTATGGATCCCCACACATGGCCGCGCAAAAGCAGGACGACCAGCTCGAACGTACATTCAGCAGCTATGTGAGGATACAGGCTGTTGTCCTGAAGACCTACCTAGGGCGATGAACGATAGGGAGGAGTGGCGAGAGTGGGTCAGGGATATCCGTGCTACCAGCGCGATGATGATGATGATAGATTATATGATAAATTTATGAGTTTCACAACGTACTCTCTTGAGGCTTTGAAGATAAATAAAACATTTACCTGTCCCAACTTCAAGATAATTATAATTTATGCCGGAAGTGAGGAGTGAAAGAAAATTCAAAAGAAGTTTAACGTAATAATTTAATCTTAAATGATATAAGATATAGTTCTTCTTTATATTATCATCCTTCACTTTGTTTATTATTATTTTTATAATTCTTCTTTGAGATTTTTTCACACCAACGCTTGCTGATGGTCTTTTACTGGAGCCTGAATGACAGTGAGTCTTCCCAAAATCTACAGTTCTTCGAAGGTTGATATACCATTGAAACCCAACCAAACTAAACCAGTTTCTAAGTATCTTAGCTGATCTTAACAGTGTAATGGTCTGGATTGTTTCGATTCTCACTCTGATCTCTAGTTCCCTAAGTTTTATTTCTATGCATTTGAGAATTATTCTAAGGATCTCAACAACAATCGCTATCACCCCCACCTTCATGTTCCACAGCTTATCATCTCTCTCGAAAGATTCAAGTATTTGTCTGTCAATTCTCTTTTTTTTTTCCTTCATTGGTTTTCTGGAACTTCAAAATCCACTCGATGTCAAGTTCTTTCTTCTAGTTAAGTAACACTGGGTCAAGTCAACTAGCGGGGATTTGGTGATATTATTATTTCATTCATTTGAGACTTTTTCATACCAGATTGGAGTCTGAGTGACAGCGTATTAATAATGATAATAATAATAGTCTATCTCTAAGTCTCCATACATAGGCTTGATGGTTAGAGAGTTTGCCTTATGGTCCGGTTCAATCCCAGATGGAGTCAGACTACAGACTCAAAAAATGGTATGTAATGCCACCTTGCTTAACACCCAGCATTATAAGGCACAGATCAAGGGTAAAGTGCAGCAATCCAGGGAAAGGAGTAGCGCCCTTCCTTACACATTGGTGTAGAAGCTATTGAATAGGGAGCCTTCGGGTCACCCTCGACTACGGTTGCCAACTTTACTTTTAACTTACTAAGACTTTAATGAAAGACTCAAAGCTAACACTGATGTGAAAAACTCATTGGGAGCAACATAATGATATGCAGCACAAAATAACAACATATGGACCAATAATATAAAAGCAAAAATGAATTATACACAACTGAATTGTAAAGGTGAGATAGAGATGAATCGATTATTAATATCAGAAGCGAATGCCACGAACTAGCACTAAAGTATTACCAGACGTGGTACTAATGAGTGGGAAAGGTGATCCATAGTAAAATGTGTAAGATATTAAAATTTTACCATACTAGCAAATGCTGTATGCACCAACAAGAATCCATACATGAGAATGAAACATAGAAAATCCTCTAGAACTTTGATATACAAACAGATCACTCAATTCTGGCCAAAAAAGCTCCTAATACTCATTAATTAGAAAAAAAGAACTTGTCATCTCATGGATTTTGCTGTTCCGGCAGGCCACTGAGTGAAAATCAAAGATTAGGAAAAGATCAAGTAATACTTGAATCTTACCAGAGAGCTAAAAAAAAGGCTGTGAGAAAAAAATGGTGATTTTGATACCAAGATTAGATGCTACATTAGTAACAGTCCTCTGGGGCTTGGTAAAGAGATTAACGGAATAGGAAATCAGAGGAAGAATCGGAAGCACAAAATTGTTGTGATCGGTTGGAATACAGAGAAGAGTCCTGGAAACCTGAAGAAACATGGTGTCACTTAGACTCCAGCAAAATACCAGCCGCTGATGCTAATGTGAAACACTTGCAGGAGTGAAATAATAATAATATATTATTATTATTATTATTATCATTATTATTATTATTGTTGTTGTTGGTACTCTTTGGACGGTCTCAAAAGGCATGGCAAAAAAGAATTGGAAATCAAAGGAAGAGTCGAGACCATCCTGACTACAGCATTGAGATCGGCCATCATACTGAGAAGAGTCTTAAAGACTTGAGAAGACTTGCTGTTATCACTCAGATTCCTGGGGATATCACCAGTTAAAACTGGTGTGAAAAACTCGCAAGGAGAGAAATAATAATAATAATAATAATACAAATGGACCAGAGAACATGACGACATAGAACAAAAGATGGTGGTAAAATGAACATGATTGCAATAGTTGCAATGTTCTGTTCCGATTCCCAAGTCACATGAATTGAACAGATTTTGACGAAAAACCACAAAACAAAAGGTGTCAGATTGGGATGGAGAAAGGATCTAGAATACTTGAAGAGCTGAGCAAAGATCGGGCATTGAAAAACATCAAAAATTTTTTCCATTTTAAACAATTTAATAGAGACCAGCTAAATGGCCTTTTACTTATAAGGTTACCAGGTTAAATATAAAACAGGAGCACAAGTAATGTATTCTTCTTTTCAGTTATGATTTTCTTTATTATTTTATTCTTTTTAGGAATGAAGACTTACGCAAACTAAGTTAAAATTTAATTATCTTAACCTTGTAAGTATCCGCTCTTTTTGATATGTTTATAACCTACCTAAGTGTCTTCTTAGGGCACGCATGAAAGAGGAGCAAAGAATAATGATCAACCCCTGGTTCTGTTTTAGCCATAATACACTACCCATTAAAAATTACAAATCCAAGCATTATTCAACATGAGATCCAGACAACAAGTCTGGGTGTCATGATCGGCAGGTGCTCCTTTGATAGCCAACATAAGGGACCCTGACGGCATCCTACGAATATTGGCTTCTCTAATTTCAGGTACACAAACAATGACCATAACTGTTGTATACTCATATGCATATACATGCATGCAGAATCATAACGACGACACAATAAAGACGAGCGACACAATTCTTTAGAAAAATATACCTCTCACTTTATTTGAAAGGGCTCGAAAGGGTTACTAAAGGTTTTACTGTGAGAGGGAGTTGGAGACTGAACAGAACTGCAACATATTGACCCCCACTCTTATGGCCATTACAGTGTTTCTTTCCCGTTCTCTTGGGCTGCTCAACCGGGGGCCTGGGAGCCCAGCCGCTCTGGGGCATGTTCCTCATTCCAGCATCTTCTCTCCAACTGCAACTGCTCAATCGGAGCCTGAGGGCCCCTTCTGCTGGGTGTTGGTTTTCTCTACCACATCTTATCTCCAACTGAGTGAACCTCCTGTGCACCGAGTTATATAATAGTTCACGTCCGCCTTCTTGTTGTGGGCGTCACAAATCGCACTCATTCAACCCATCCATGGTCAAGGTTATATTCTGATATTCCTCGACCGGATGCACCTGTTATTTACACAGGTGCATTTCCTATTTTGACAGCCCGACTTGGTCGGAGGTCGATATACAACATAACTACTTCTCAACTCAGAGACACTTACGGAAAAATGGATTCAGAAAGACAAGAAAAATGTAACTCACTGTTATTTTAAGAACAATCCTACACAAAAAAAGATGATAGAAATGAGTGCAGAATCCAAAAGATTTAATATAAGCTAAAGAATTGTGTACTAAGCTTGACTGATATTAAAGAAAGGTTGTTTTTTTTTTATCAGGAAATAGAGGAAACGTATAAATAAATAAATGGGGAAGTATATCAAAAAGATCCCCCAACCCGATTCGAACCTCTAAATACAGAAAAGAAAAACGCTCTAACTGAATTGAATCGCAAAAAAAAAAAAGAAAGCTGATATGTCACCCACCTCAGCGCCAGAAAACAAAAGTTTACGCAAGAAGACGAAATAAATATTAAGTTATTAAAGAAATT
The DNA here is from genome assembly GCA_963585895.1 of Sepioteuthis lessoniana. Classification (NCBI taxonomy): domain Eukaryota; kingdom Metazoa; phylum Mollusca; class Cephalopoda; order Myopsida; family Loliginidae; genus Sepioteuthis; species Sepioteuthis lessoniana. The sequence continues at coordinate 40,684,169 of OY757907.1, read as the reverse complement.
CATAACTGAAAATAAGACTACGTAATCATCTCTTAGAAACCAAAACTTGAAAAACGTCAAAGTAGAAACCAAAATGATAAACAAATTATTGCCAAATATCCCAATGCATAAAATCACTGAACTAAACGAGCTAATTTATGAAAGTGTAAAACTAATATGTGACGAAATCGGTCTTCCTATCCCATCCCACCAAGGAACCCGAACAGAAATACAAAACCTGGATGGGAAATTAGGCTAGAGAGACAGGTAAAGCCCTTAGCAGAAATCTCTTCAAAGGGATAATAAACACCTAGGTCGTTTCCTCGTCAGATATTCGGAACAATTCTTAAAATGGACATGGGAAGAACTCATACAAATGGAGCAGAGGACAAGAAAGTTAATGACGATGCGTTAGGCCTTACTCCCAAGAGAAGACATTGAATATATTTATCAATAAAAGAAGGACGAAGAGGACTCAACCGCGTTGACCATAGCGTAAATGAATCAATACGATGACTACATTAAAAAGAGCAAAGAAAGACTAATTACAGCGACCCGTAATAGCACTGACAAAATCAGGACAATCAGAAACATAAGGACAAGAAAACAGAAATGGAAAGAAAAACAACTGTATGAGTATTTCAGGCAACAGACTTGCGAAATATCACACGTGAAGACCTCCACATGACAACAGAAACGAAACCTTAAACGAGAAACTGAATCTCATCTAATAGCTGCACAAAACAACGCCATTTGGACCAATTATATTAAAGAGAAAAATGATTTGATGGAATAGAAGAGCAAGTGATGATTACGTGGTGATCGGAACAAAATCATTAATTACATTATAAGTGAATATAGTAAACTAGCGCAAAGGGAGAATTAGACAAGACACAACTGGGTGGGAAAGGTGATCCACAGCGAATTGTACAAGAAATTGAACTTAACCATGCTACCAAATGGCATATGCAAAAACCTGAATCCGTCTTTGACAATAAGTAAAGTTGGTGACCTTAATCGAGGGTGACCCGAAGGCTCCCTTTTCAATATCTACTACACCGAGTTGTAGAGGAGGGCGCAACTCTGTACCTTAGATTGCTCCACTATACCCTTGATCCTGACCTTATAGTACTGAGTGTAAAGCAAGGCGGCATCAAGTACCATTTTTAAGTCTTTGGTATGACTCGACCTGGGATTGAACCTTGATCTCCCGGATCATTAGTGAACACTCTATTCATTAGACCAATAAGTCGCACAAAATTCTCTGGGATACAAACAGATCACCAAATCCCTGACAGAAAACCAGAACCAGTGATAATTAACAAAAAAAAGGAGAACTTGCTGCCTCGTGGATTTTGTCGCCCTAGCTGACCATATAGAGGAAAAATAGCGACAAGTACTTGGACTTTGTCAGAGTACTAAAATTACTGTTGAACATAAGAGTAACGATGGTACCATCTGTGATTGCTGTGATTGGAACGGTCCCCAGTGGCTTGAAAGAGCTGGAAATCAGAGGACGAATCAAGACCATCCAAACAACAGTATTGCTGTGATCAGCTAGAATAGTGAGAAGAATCCTGGATATTTTAGGAGACTAAGTCGCACAAAGACTCCAGTAAAAGACCTACAGTTGTGAAAAACTCACAAGAGGTAAAATAATAATTTTACTACAACACCAGATGTCTAGAATATTCCATTGAAAGCTAGTGTTTCATTTATTGTTCTTTTCTGTCTTGGCTAATACAGTTTCAGAGTCTGTACAATTTTAGAATAAGCGTCCTACATAGATACAGAACTGTGTCTCGACTTTAATAAAGAATATTCAGAATTCTGAATAATTGATTTAATCTGATTGGAATATTATGTTATAAGTTGTTTTATGTGATATAGCTCATCTAGTTACAAAGGGGTGTGTTTTTGGTCCTTTTTCATGCTTTGGTATCGCAGTTAATTAGCCAATACAGAAAGAGAAACCGAAAGAGAAATAGAGAGAGAGAGAGAGAGAGAGAGAGAGAGAGAGATGTTACGGCTGAAAGGGAAAATGGGAGAATTAAAGAAAAAGGGAATTAGCAAACGTAGAGAATACCACATGAGAGATGTCAAGACAGAAATCCATAGAGAATAAACGCATGAGGAAAAAGGGAGATGCCTCAGCTCAGTAAAAAAGAGTGTGACTTTGAGAAAAAGAGAAAAAAAAGAGAGGGTGTAGCTGGCAGAGATCACTTTAAAAGGAAAAAAAATGACGATAGGAAATAAAGCGTAAAACACGTAAAATGAATAAGAGAGAGGATAAAGAAAGAAGACAGAGATCAGAAAAGAGACGAAATAATTCGAGAAAGAAAGAAAGAAAGAAAGAAAGAAAGAAAGAAAGTAATGGGGAGGGAGGGAGTGGAAAAGTGAGAAGTCAAGGAATAAGAAAGAGAAATGAGATAAAATAAAAAAAGAACGAAGTAAAAAGAAAAATTAAAGAAAACACAAAAGAAAGAAAGAAAGAAAGAAAGAAAGAAAAAGGAACAGAGGAAAAAAGAAAGGTTAGTGAAAAAGAGAATTCCTTAAAATAAAATAGAATTAAAACAAGTCGAACAAAAGGGAAAGAAAGAAAGAAAGAAAGAAAGATCATTGGGTAATAAAAAGAAGGAAATAAGAAAAGAAGAAAGTCAAAATAGAATAAGAAAGAAGAAAGAAAGAAAGAAAGAAAACAGAGACTAATGCTGAAACGAACGCTGAGTTTTCCTTGGAACGGCAAAACAAATTTGTTGTTTCGCCCAGGCTGGAATCACAAGACTGTTCTGCGGACATTTAGCAAAATTAGTTTGGGTGACAAACGACGGTGAGACATGCGAAGAGGAATAGCGGAATAGCTGGTCAAAGAACCCCGCAATGGAAACAGAAAAACAATACGGAGAATGAGCAATGGAAAAGAGAAAGAAAGAAAGAAAGAAAGAAAAAGAAAGAGAAAGAGAAAGAGAGACGGTAAAGAGCAATGAGAAGTAAGACAGTGCCATTTGAGGTGGTAATTTCGCGTTGAGGAAAAGAGAAACGGAAAGATGAAAACAAGCGAGGGATATCACGGAGAAAGAAAGAAAGAGGGAAGAAAAAGAAAGAAAGAAACCAAGGGAGTTGGTTAGAAAAAGTCATTCAACCTGATCAATAAGAAACACAATTGATGAAGCTGGTCGGCAACTCACAGAGGCCATTTTGGGGCTGTCATAACGCAATTTCCCGCCAATAATAAATGCGTGGTTGTCCAATGGGAATGTATATATATCTATTTATCAACATATCTTTGTTGTAAATATATATATATATATATATATATATATATATATATATATATATATATATATATATGTGTGTGTGTGTGTGTGATGCATATATTTGTGAATATCTATAAACATATATTCTAATTAATATCTATGTTGTGGCATATTCTTATGAATTGTCACAATATATATTTTGTAAGTTTACGACGTAAATCTGAACCTAAGTTTTGAATCACACACACTCACACACACAAAATCACACAGGCGCGCGCGCGCACACACACACACACACACACACACACACACACATATATATATATATATATATATATATATATATATATATATATATATACTGAACTGAACAATTCCTTATAAAAATATTTTTCTTAAATCAGGAAACTGCTCAAATACTGACCGAGAGAGCCGAATAAAACTTAGATAAATTATTTTCTCATCTCTAGCTATGGGTAAGATAGTCAGGTAGATTGAGATCCCTAGTTTCGGTATGGCGACCAGTCTACCCAAAGCATAATCTCTGAATGTTGTCCGTGATAATCTGTGGCACATTACTACATCATTATCAGCAGAGCGAAAAAGTGTGGCTGGTTCTACACAGACTTTCCACTCAATAAAGAAATCAGCGGTGTGGATTGGCCAACATTTCATATGTTTAAGCGAAATAGGATCTCAAATTTTGAGATTAATAGCGGTAGACGGGACTCTACGTATGTTTAGGGTAGTTGGTTAGTTGGATTTTATGGCATATCAACCTTTGTAGGTTATTTAACGCCAAATCCATTTTTATGCAAATAATCGGTCCTATTTCAAATAATTCAGTTTAGCATAAATACACAGTTAAATTGTCAAAAACGTTTTTATTTCAAGCTATTCATTTTAGCCAAACAGTGCTAATTCAGTTTAATATAAGTACAGACTTTGTTTACACACAGTTAAATGTCAAAATAGTTCTATATTAAACAACTCAGTTTAGTGTAAGTAGAGTTTCAATGTCAAAAACAGTTTCACTTCAAACAATTCAGTTAAGCATAAGCACGCAATTTAAATTTACGTACACAGTTTATTTGTCAAAAACAGTTCTATTTCAAGCAATTCGGTTTGGTCAGACAGTTCCAACTCAAACAATTCAGTTCAGCATAAATACACAGTTTAAATGCAAAAAACAGTAAAGTCAAGAAACGACGGTTTAGTTCTATTTAACCCATAGATAGGACCCTTATCAGGTGCTACCACTACGGGCCCGAGTGGACATCGGAGCGATGGCAATTAAGAGGTACTCAGAATTCCCCAAAGCTCCTGCATTACTAGAACCTCACCATCAGATTGTTTAGTGTCATATCCAGGACACTAATTGGGTGGGAGGGTCTTACCCCTCTGTAGAGAAGCAGTCGGTATATTCTACGGCCTCAGCAGACTGGGCAAATGTATGGGGTACGCGGGACCCCCAGCTAATCATAAAGCAGTGGTAAAAGTAACGTTTCCATGAAGAGTAAACTCCAAAATCAAAACTAGAGAAGGAAGCTCTGGCATTAAACCTATGTTTATTTGTAAGTGTCCTTTCAAGGAAAAAGTCTAAGAAAAGAAACCTGCATTTTACATAGTCACAAGCTGTCTTACAATGCTTGTCACTGGGCTGTAACTATGTAGACCCAAAGAGTGACAGAAGTGTCGCACAAGCGTATGCCACTATAATCAATGACGTGCAGATGTCTAACAACCTTATCATTTTACTCATCTTGTATATTTTCAAAAAGTTGTAATTTTCGTGCCGAAGACAGCAATTATCAATCAAGCTGCGACTGACATCATATATATATACATATATATACAGATTCGGTTACTTTGTTTAATGGTATATCAACCTTCATGGATCAAGCCATCATTGAAGAATAACAGTAGTGGTTCCAGTTAAAATAGCTTGGTGGTGGGGATGAGGAGGTTCATATTTTTCTCATGGTTATTAGTTTGAAATCGAACGTAGTAGCATAATTGGACTTCGAACACTTTTTCTACGATGCTATTAGAACGACTTGATGATATATATATATATATATATATATACTTCATTAGTACATGCTAATCTACGTAATTATACAACTCTCAACTGAAGTTATGTTTTACCACGAGATTTGTGTTATGATAAACACACACATACACGCAAGCACAAGCCTGCATCCACGCGTGCGTATACACACACACACACACACACACACTCACATATATATATATATATATATATCATCATGTCGTGCCGCGAGCACGGATTTCCCTGACCCTCTCTCGCCACTTTTCACAATCATTCATCGCCTCTGGCAGGTCTTCTGGGCTACATCCCGTATCCTCACATAGCTGCTGGATGTATGTTCTAGCTGATCTTCCTGCTTTAGCTCGTCCATATATGGGTGTCCATAGGAGTACATCACTTATGAGCTCCTCCTGCGTGCCTGGCTCGTCTAACTTGGATAGTTTTCGTGATGGGAGGCAGGTGGCCGTATGGTTGGTGCTTTGTTGGGTGTTGCCGCCAGGACTTGTTTAATATTGCTCGCAACATTCTTGTGTAGTTGCCGTCTATCTTCTTCTCCGGCCGTTTTTAGTCGGCCCGGGGACTCGTTGTTTTTCTGAAACACGCCTCGCGTGTCTTACGTCCACGGTGGCGTCACTGCTATTAGCGCTGCAGCTGCTGTAGAATTGTAGTGGTTGATCGTTGTGTCGTTGTCGATATATATATATATATATATTTGCTATATCAAACCTTTTTGGTTATTTAATGCTTATAATTATATACTGAATATATATGATTTATAAACGAAGAGTTTTCAGGTAACATTTTAAAGAGCTCATTTGTTTGCACACAGTTAAATGGTTTCAAGTATCGCTAAGAAAAGCTAACAATTCAACAACCATTTGTTTGCATACAGTTAAATGATTAAACAGTTCTATTCGACCCATAGATGAGAATCAAACAGACTCTACCCCTCTATGTCAGACTCGACCAAGGTGTTTTGGCAAAAATGGGGTAACCATATTTCTTAGAGCTCTCGGACTGGAGCCTCATCATCAGATATTTTAGTGTCATAACTGGGATACTTATTAAGTGAGGGTCTTACCCCACAGCAGGGATGCAGTCGACGTATTCTATAGCTCCAACCAACCGGGTTCTCTTTATATATATATATATATATATATATATATTGTGTGTGTGTGTGTGTGTGTGTGTGTGTGTGTGTGTGTGTGTGTGTGTGTGTGTGTGTGTGTGTGTGTGAGCCAGCATGCTTGTTTACGCACGGATACCTCGACTGATCGACGGAAAAATCATTTTGATTTGTTAAGACGTACCAATTGTATATATTGTAGTTTTGTACCCATAGCAAAATAAATGAGTCATTTATATACATCTAGTCCTGTTGAGTATATATTATTTATTTATTTATATATACATGTAAAACACGTTCTTTATATTGGATACATCGTAAAATGGTTAATCGGCTTGTTTGACAGACAGAAAACTGATGAATGTACTTACGTGTGCATGCAATTGGAAATTATGTCCAATGGTTTATTTGTTGCTAAATGTCTTGAAGAAAACGTACGCATTATAAGAAAACCCTGCTTTCTTTAAACACAGACACACATATACACACTCACACACACATACACACAAATCAAACACACTCACACACAACACAGAGGCATACACAAACGCACATACACACGCATACACGAACATATAGAAAATAAAATCAACCGTCGAGCGGTTAAGAAAATAAAAGTTCTCTATGTCCATGTGATAGAGGAATTCCCTTATCTGATATAAAATTTTTAGCCGCTACTCTGAATTTGTCGCTTTTCTTAGCAAATCCCCGGCAATGAAAATGTCCATTTTAACTGACAACCTATAAGCAAGCGTAAAACTTAAGGAAGGTAGTTAACGAATTCATTATCTGATGATTATGTAAATCAATGAATATATATATATATATATATATATATAGAGAGAGAGAGAGAGAGACAGAGATACATATATACATGGGGGCACTCGTGGTATAATGTTTATCATCTCAGGAAATAGACACGGTGATCCGAGTTCAAATCCAAGACAAGACTGTTTGTATTTAACATGGCAGTAATGCACTTGGGAAAAGAAGGCATACTATAGTTCCCCCTTGCACCTAGAGGAAAATAGTAGGGAAGTGTATGCTCCTTAACCTTGGTATAGGAGCCAGTCAATTAGAAAATAATTATATTCAAACTAGTTAAACTCTGCATAAAATTGACCTTGTACCATATTCTAGTCGTGCGTTCTAGGTTGGTAAATACATGCATTTATATATATGGTTGATTGGTTGTGTTTTATAACATATCAACCGTTGTTATTCAATGCCAAGTCTGATATATATATACATACATACATACATATATATATATATATATATATATATATATATATATATATATATTTATATATATATATATATTATTTGTTAACGGGTACTTTGTAGGTAATATTTTAAACAGTATAGAACTCATTCGTCAAAAGGTTTCAAGTAATGCAATCTAACACTTGCAAATCAGTTTAACACCAGTCATTTGTTTGCACTCAGTTAAATGGGTAAAAAACATTTTTAAACTTAGAATCGACCCGGCAGTAATGACAGTGAAGAGGTACTCCATATTCCTCAATGTTCGAGGACTTGAGTCTCTCCATAAGATAGTTTAGTCATATCCAAGACACTCGATGAAAGGGGGACCTGCCCTTCTGCAGTGATGCAGTCGGCATTTTCCACGGCTCAGACCATCATGACTTATAAATTTATATTGTAGAGTTGCTAGCACCACTTCAGCATTCTGCCAGATGGCTTTGCTCATAGCCTTAAATAGCTTACGATAACGGGCGTCAATAGTTGATTATTTAGTTGATATTAAGCTGATTAATATGCGGATAGATCTTACTTCATTTGGCTATACAGCATTTTGACCCCCCTTGATTTCTTGTAAGTTGTCTTGTTAATTGTTTATAACTTATTGTTCTGTGCTTTTTGTATGTATCCGTTAGAATCGGATACTGGTGCTGAATAAATATATAATCATTCTACTTTATGTATCATTCACCTCAATGATGCAACAATGTATGCACACACACACACACACTTATATATATATATATATATATATGTGTGTGTGTGTGTGTGTATTGCCATACCATGGTCTAAGTAATTAATTGGTCTCAAAAGCTGTAACATCATCAGGTTTAACGTTAAACGGACCTGATGCCTTTAAGATATTTTAGAAGTAGAAAAAATATTTTTGTCATTTTATTTCCGGTTTCGGGTAATGAAGATAGTCGCTAGATTACTTTCTACTCGTATCTATGTCGCTTTGTTAATGATTGATTTCTAAATACAGTCATATCCTGAACTTCCGTCTTTAATTGGTTTCAATAGCCAAGACGAATCCCGTTTTTTTTTTACTTAAACTGGACGTAATATCTTAAAATGAGAACAAACACCATAAAACTAGTGTAAGTAGCTAACAAAAAATATAGATATCACTAAACTTTAAAGAACACTAAAAACATAATGTAGTCATATCTTTGAAAGAATAATGAACACATTTAATAAAATCATCTTATTTACCATCCGATTAGCTCTTAAAAATGCCTTAAGTATAATAATAAACACTTTATTATTAGCATAAACAACAAGAACAATATTAAAGTCTCATTGTGGCATTAAATGATTCAAGGAATATTTTAGAGACAAATAAAAGTAATAGAATTTAGAATCAGTGGAACTATGAAATGGCAGATATTTGTGAACAATTTTTTGATGTAAATTTTTATTGTTCTGAATTTACATTTGTAATGTGTTTTTATTGTATTTTAAATTCTTTTTAGCTTCTTTTGTTTTTTATCTTCGATTTTTATGTATTTTATTTATTTTAAATCTATATTCAAATTCTATTTTATTTAATGCATGAATCAGAAAGATATGACTCTATAAGATCTTCTATTCTTATGTGCACCTACTTAGATGCCACAGTACATATACGTATAGGTGTGAACATATCTATATAGATGGGGGGCATAGGAGTAGAGTTTATGAATGTACTGTTGTATCAACAGGATAGCTAAACAAGTAAGAGCGGTGGACATATTTTGATATATGATAAAATAGAAAGACAAAGATTTCTAGATAGGGATGAAAAAATTGTTTTTTAATGTCTGTAATACAACTTTGATATTGGTAAGGCAAGAGGTGAACAGAAAATTCTCAAATTTAAAAAAAACAACATTTAGTCCAGGGACATTTAAACGAGAAGAGCGGTTTTCTTTTCCGGAAGTTGGGTGCCTATATATTCAAGTGTGCTGTCAGTAATCAAAGTAGTGGTGGTTGGGTCAACGGATAGACTGTTAGAGAAAAAAGATATTTTTAATAAATAAGAGAACAATATCATTCCATGAACATTACAATACCATTACAATTATTCACACTCTCAGATTCCTCATATTTCTTTTACTGTATTCATAATTGATTGATTGATGTCATCAATATGTATGACTTGTTATGAAATGTCGGCCGCTTAAATTCTCTTCACCCGAACAAATGTATCTACAAAGTTTTATTAAAAACCAATCCAGCTGTATAATAGGAGATAGGTTACAAAGTTCACTCAAACGAACATCAATTTTGACTGAAAATGCACGATCCCTTATCTTGGACAGTTACTCCCAGATCCACTCTGACCTGAAGTGATTGTAGAGGATAACGTCTCACGATGAGTGAAAAAATCTTTTTTTAGAAAATCATTCGTATTCCATAGTACTGTATACGAGAAAAGACCTTAAGGGAAAAAAAACAACTACACAAATAATTAGCTCAGTCATCTGTGGCCTTTGGGGAATGCGGTGTACCCCTTCATTGCTACGCTCAGAGTTCCACTCAGACTTGGAGTAATAGCACCTAAAAGGTCCTATCTATGGGTCAAACAGAACTGTTTGACAACTTAAGCAGAGTTTAAACAAACCACTTATACTAAATTGAATTGTTTGAAATAGAACTGTTTGATGATTTAATTGTGTGTGAACAAATGAATGAAGTTTAATTGAATTGTTAGTGACCCATAGAATTACTTGGAACCATTTAAGTTTGCTGATTTGTTTACAAATCATATATCTCTATATGTATAAACTGGATTTGGCATTGAATAACCTACAAGGGTTGATATGCCATGAACCCAAACCAAACCAACTGATACAGATAATGTAGATATGAACATACAATGTACTCGATTACCTAACATCCTGGCATGAAATAACCCCAGATGGACAGTCATGCCGTTAAAATCAATCAATATTTTCTTACACTTCGATTGATGACTAAATGGTTGTATAAATTGGAGAATAAACCCTAAATGCTTATTTGCTAAGTGCCTATTTATTTGACAGAGGCCGTAAAAATAGCTGCCGTACAGATTCAATGAACATTGCGAATGAAGTGTTTTACTTGATAAGGTATTCACGATTCGTGCTTATTGTAACGGTTATCGTCGTAGGAAATAGAATCATTAACCCGAGTTCAAATACTGGACAAGGTTGATTAAGTTTCACTTTGCATAAATGCCCTCTTGCATTTCTTCACTCCACAACTATGGGTAAATAGAAGAGCAAAGTGAATTCTTTAGCTTATGTTAGGCAACCAGTCAAAAAGAAGAAAAACTCTTAATTCAAACCAGCTTAACTCCTCTATAAATTTGACCTTATGTAACATTATTCACAAGGCGGAAGCGGGGGAAATCATACAAGTATTGGTACTGCCTTTTCATGTGGGTAGCTGAAATACGAGGATCATTAAATAAGTAACCAGACTTTTTTTCGTACGGGCACTTTTATTGATAGTACACGCATGAAACTCTAGTCCCCTTCGAAGTAATCTCCTCTGGCTCCAATGCACTTGTTGTACCGTTCCAACAACTTCTGGAACGCCCCATGGAAGTCCTCTTGTGTGAGCGTGTCAATGACCTTCGTCACAGCCAATTTCATCTCCTCGATTGTCTCATAATGACAGCATCTGAGCTTAGAGAATAACCAAAAGTCACAGGGAGCAAGGTCTGGACTATAGGGAGGGTGAGGAACTGTCTTGATGCCCATCTTGGTCAAATAGTCTGTGACAAGGATGGAGTTGTGGATTGGTGTATTGTCCTGGTGGAAATGTCACTGAGCCAATTTGAAGAGTACTGGCCTCTTCCGACGGAATCTCTTTCTGAACTCCCTTAAAACCTCAATATAATAACCCTAACCCTAACCCTTTGGCCAATCAACTCTGGTGTTCAGACTTCCTTAATCCTTCCACACCTCCCATCTTCCCTCACAGACCCCGTGCCTTCCCTTGAATGTCTTATGCCACTCAAAAACTGATGCTCGATTAATGCAAGATGCTCCAAAAGCAGTCTGAAGCATTCCATACGTTTCTGTGGCATTTATTCCAAGTTTAAAACAAAATCTTTATGCATATTGTTCTTCTAAAGTGTCCTCACGTCCAGATTGCATTTTTGAAATCCACCAACAGTAACAATCAGGATTTAGTAGAGTGTATTCCAATTGCTGCTCTAGCCGTTCATTTGAACCTGAAATCATATAAATTGGTCAGTCATCTCATAAGATATACAGCAATAACATACTCAATTTTCAAGAGTCTACGACAATTTTAAATGCCTATACAAAAAAATCTGGAAACTTATTGAAGGCACTACGTAATTCAAGACATTTGAGACTGTCTTCTTGTTGTAGTATGTGACAAGTGTAAAGCCAATTAACGCTGACGAAAAGGTAGGTATAAGAGCTCTAATTATATTTATACCTACCAGCAAAGAAAGAGAGAGAGAAAAAAGAGTGAAAGAGAGAGAGAGAGAGAGAGAGAGAGAGAGAGAGAGGTCGAAAGAGTGATTGTGTGTGCGGATATGTGGACATCCCTGCGTGACAGAGTTCCCAACAGAAAGAGACAGGGAAAAATCGACTCGGAAATGCACTAACTATGCGGAAACTGTCATAATAGCGGTCACAAACGCACACCCAAATTTCAATTTACCTTTCCCAACACCCGAGAATTTTCGTATGAGCATTGTTTGGTGTCTTGAAATAAGGAGAGCTATCATTTACTAAACTGGGCCTAGGATGGCACAGAGTTCAATGAAGAGGACACTCAATGAGAATAGAACTCGCTAACAATAGCCTTCTACCTTAGCTGGCTAACCCTTTTCTCGTTCAAAACTCTTTTTCAGGAAGATCAGGAGATCATGAAGAAATAGAATTAAAGAACATCAGCAGCATCTCATCAACTGTGGTGGACCAGTAAAGGGTGCCGGAAGAATAACAGAACTCGGGTTTGCGTGGAACAAAGTATATTTACGAAGTATAATACAACATATTTACAAAGTGTTAGAAGTCAGTCCGACAGCCAACTGTTCGTTTTATTTCTATGTATGGTACATAGAAGGCACAAGGCCTTGAAGTTTTGGGGGAGGGAAGGGAGCGGTCATACTGTTCTATATTTTCTAAGGAGACCTAGCTAGCCACAATCGCCGACCCATTCAACAATACAATATATAGCGATTCATCCATCGCCATATGCGCAGCAATCACCAAAATACCACATTTGCTCTATGAAGAAGTCCTACTTAAAATCCCGAGATTAATGAATGATTTTATTTACAAGTATGATTTATTTACAATGAATATGATGGGAATGGGAGAAAAAACCCCGAAATATATACAAAAACAAAGGAAAAATCCCCTGTTTGGTTGCCCCCCCATTCCCCCGTCTATAGAATTGGAGGCCGACTGTTTTCCGGGGCGAAAGAACCGGAAACAAGCCGGACCTGCCCTAGGTGGGACAGGTATCCTAATCTATAGGGGTAAAAGAAATAAAGGGTTGGGCGCGGTATGGGTCGATACAAGCAGGTAATATGATTTTTTATACATATGGATGTTCAAGATCTTCAATAAAAGGCGGACTGGGAAGCGGGTTCAGGTACAAAAATAATGGGGATGGGGAAGATCTTGAGAACTAAGCAACTAGATGACAGGGACAATGACTCACAACATACTGCTAACTAGGTCTCAAGAGGGAAGAAACGTCCTACTTACCAGGGGTGGGGCCCCTGAGGACCCGTACCGTAGACGCCATGAGCCGGAAGAGGAGGGAAGGATGACTCCAACGTTGCCCCCTTTCTTACGACCAGGCTCGCTGCATTCACCCACCTTTTGCTGAATGTTATGCGATTCAAGCGTTTTCTATCGCATCTGATTTTGACCCTAAGCAAATGCCTAAAGTACAAAACCAGTTCACCATGAGAAAAGTTTGCATCGTCATACAATCCCTTGTTTCGCGTCGACCATATCACCATTCGAGCTACAGCTAGGATCGCGAGAAACACCACACGGTTCTCACCCTGAAACGGAGGAAGAACGTTGTCCACGATGTAACCAACATCGAGCAGCACGAGCTGTTTGGGTTCGATGCGAGCCGTCCACTCGCCGACGTGATCCCAAAACGGGCGAACTCGCTCGCAGTAGTAGAAGGCGTACTCAGCTGTTTCTTCCAAGCCACTGGCGCAGCGAGGGCAATCAGGCATGTCTGCCAGGCCCGCTTTGTAGTTCAAGTCGAGAAGGGGTAACGCATTCCGTACAAGTCGCCAGGTGAGCGAGAACTCGGAGTTGTTCAAGAAGCTCGATACTGGCGCCCAATTCCAGTGAGAGCGGATCTCCTCTGCCGTCCAGCCTCGCCGCTCGCAAAGAGGATCAGAAGCGGAACCCACCACTAACTCCCGATATAGCTCCTTCCGAGGCCGTGAAATGTCACTGGACCCAAGAAGGTTACGAAGGGCCTTTCGGCACTCGCGGACAAACAATGCTTCGCCCAAAGGCCTACGTCGACCTTCAGACTTTGGGTCTGACTTGAGGCAAGAAAAAGTCCGACTCGCCTTTCGTCTCCACACTGTCCCCTGTCAAGGACCGGCCCAGGTATGCAAGTCTTTCAGCGTACCAGTGGCTCTTCAGATCAGGCATACCCAGACCCCCGTTGCGCGTACATTGAATACAGACCTGTCTGCGGACCATCGGCACCTCCGCAGAGCAATCTGGAGAGGGATTGTTTTAGGGCCAGCCGACGTGCCTCAGGCAGAGGAAGTACAGCCAATCGGTAAAGGATCAAAGGGAAGACGTACGTAGCGCACGCCTCCGCCCTGCCCTTTAAGGACAACCTCCTTGAAAGCCAGATTCCCACCTGAACATTCACCTTAGCTTGTACTTCCAACCAATTTCGCTCCAGTTGGAGGTCGGGCCCGAACCACACCCCGAGGATGCGGATGGGTCCGTCACTCCAGCAGAAGGGCCCTGGAAGGGTATTGCTACCCCTCCAAGCACCGAGCCGCAAACCTTCGCTTTTGTCAAAATTGACCTTGGCCCCTGCAATCCGTTCGTACTCGACAACCGCCTCTTTCACAGCCTTTATATCCAGACGGCGGGACACAAAGACTGTGATGTCATCAGCGAACGCGGAAACCCTTGCCGTAAGAGAGCCAGCAAAAGGGACTCTGCGCAGGGACGGACTTGTCCCCTAATCCCTAAGCCTGCGCAGGAGGGGCTCCAACGCGAGGACATACAGAAGAGGAGACAGGGGGCAGCCCTGCCGGACCGAACGCTCGATCGCGATCGTCCCCGAACGCCTTCCGTTCATCTGCACCACTGTCTGAGGGTTGTGGTACATCATGGTAATCCATCTGCGGAACTCCGGTTTGAATCCGGCAGTCTCCAAAACAGTCGCCAAAAACCGATGGTCAACCCTATCAAAGGCTTTGGACTGATCTAAACTGATCAGCGCGGCTTCGGTGTCGTCTTCTATACCCTCTAGGACCTCGCGAATCAAGTGCAGGTTGTCCTGGATCGATCTTCCCTTCACAGCAAAGGTTTGTTCGGGGCCGATCAGATCGCTAATGACAAGCTGTAAGCGATTCGCTAAGACCCGGGCCAAAATCTTTAACTCTGTGTTAAGCAGAGTTATGGGCCTGTAATCGTCTAAACCCTCCCAGACATGCCTGCCACCTTTCTTCAGCAATGTGATCACGCCCTTGGTAACGCTACCAGAGATGGCTCCCTGGGCGAACCAATGGTTGAACATATCCGTCAGAATAGGGACAAACATGTGCGACATCCTCAAGTACACTTCGTAGGGCAAACCATCTAGTCCCGGCGACTTGTTCAGGCCGACCTGCTTCAACGCGTCACGGACTTCGCATTCAGTAACAACACCCTCGCAACTAGCCGCTTCAGCCACCCCAAAGTGGGGGAAGTCGGCGAGATAGCTGCGAAACTCCCGGAGTGGGAGATCAGTGCAGCGGGCAAAGCGACCCCGAAAGTGCGCCAGGAAGGCGTCGCGTATCTCACGACTCGATCGCAGCAGTCGCCCGTCCGGGGTCTTGACAGACGCGATGTACTGATCGGGGAACCTTCGCACTTCTTCACGCGCAGTCGCGTTCGATTTCACAGCTTCGTTGGGAACTCTTCTTAGCCTAGATCTAACTACGTGTCCCTTGTAGCGCTCGCTACTCTCACGCTCAAGGTCCCTCCTAGATAGTTCTACACCTAGGAAGAACCCTCCAGCCACCGCCCGGGAAAGTCTATCGTCTATAGATTTCGCTTCCTTGGTCCTATCTAAGTTGAGTTGTCGACCGTACTTGGTAGAGAAATCTCTAATCCTATGTTTAAGAGATACCCACCACCTGTTCCCGGTAACCCGCTGAATTAGGGATTCCAACCGGTCCCGGAAGTCCCGTATCTCCAGTAAGGAGGTTTGGACTTCCAGGAGCCGGCCAGACTAGGCCTATTTGCTAACCGTAGACTGACTTTAACAAGTTTATGGTCAGTCCACGCTATCAAGTGGAACGTGGGACAACTAACAAAGTCAATGTCAGCTCGTCTCACTAACACTCTGTCCAAGTAGGAACCTACTTTGGCAGAGGGCGAAATATCTAGCCACGTCCACATCTCCCACCCTGGGTGATCCAGACGAAACCTGTCGACGAGGTCATGACGAGTCATGAGGCCGGCAAGGCTGCTTTCACACCTTCCCGCACGCCTAGCTCCCCGCCCGACCTTATCTATCTTGGGATCAAGGATCGCATTCCAATCACCCATTAAGACTAGCCGCTTCGTCCCGTCCAGGAACGGCGCCAACCGACGAAAAAAGGAAACCCTCTCCGCAGCGATATTGGACGCATAAACCGCAACCAGACGGAACTTGAAACTTTTCACGGCAACATCGGCCACAACCAGTCGGCCCCCGTCACCTGCAAAAAAACGTCAACATCAGCATCAAGGCTGCGTCCAACTAGCAAAGAAACCCCAACGCTGGTACGGCTGCCGTATGCTGAGAAAACGTTAAAATCGCTTTCCAGCACACGACAGTCGGCACCGCAAGTGAAGTGGGTTTCCTGCACCGCAGCAACATCTACACCGAGGGTTTTGAGTTCACCAAGCAAGAGCGTACACTTGCTCGGATCCCTCAATCCCCTCACATTCAAAGTAGCAAGGTTTAGAGCCACCAGTCCCACTTACCTTACTCAGTGTCGACTACGGGCCGGAAATCCTTCGGGGTGAGGATGCCAACGGCCTGACGCAGGGGACCGGTGCCGAGCTCAGTGTTGACTCGGTCGTCCCTGGTAATTCCACCGACATCCATAGGGTACCGCAACTTTAGGGACCTATAGAAGGACGGGTGAACTAAAATCGGGATCCTGCCCGAACAAAAAGGGAGCATTTTTTTCAACATTGGGTTTTTAGTATCGACCAGCATTACATCCGCCCGGCTGGCTCCGTCAATGAAGTTCCAGAGTTCTTTCGTCCGATTGCCAGCCGAACGGACGAATGTGGTCAATTTTGGTGCGTCTTTGAATAGGTGAGGCTTAGTTATATCTTTTGTGCCAATTTTTTTGAATGAGCGCACTGGTTTCAATGATTGTTTTAACATGTGGTCTATGTGAGGATTTTCTATTGTATCTTCGCAGAAATAGAATGAATTTATAGCACGCCGGGCTTCCGTAGAAGCCGAGCGTGCTCTTGGTTTCTGGACTGTTGCTGTTGATGTTGACGGTGTTTGGGGAGAGAGTGAAAGTCTGGTTGCTGAATGTGATCGTGTAAGCATTTTGGGGGTTGTAATTGGTGAAAGAGAGGGGGGGTAGTGGTATTTCAGTTGGGATGATTGGGGTGGTTTTTGGTTTTTGTGGGGGAGGAATCAATTGGGCTGGTCTTTGTTGATTTGGGACTAGTGATTTTTCTATTGTTTTGTCCCCCTTATGTTGAGGTATGGGGGGTGTTTGTGTGGAGTTTTTGGGGTGTTTCTTCTCTCCCTCTTTAGTTGGTGAATCTTCACTGTCCCTTCTTTTTAAATTTATGGACATATCCATTGATTCTATGGTTTGGTTGTCTTTTGTTGTCAATGATTGTTTTGTTACAGTGGTCGATTGTTTCGTATTTGTGGTCGTTGTGGTCGTTTGTTTCGTAGTAGTAGTCGTAGTAGATCCAGTGGTAAAGATTGTTGCATCAGTTGTTTTGTTTTTTGTTGTTGCTGGTTTTTTTGGGGGGAGTCCCCCCCTTTTTTTCTGGTGACTTGCGTCCATCCTTCCTCATCTTTTTTGTTGTTGGGATTTTCTTGTTGGTTCTCGGTAGTTTTTGTTGGTGTTATTGCCGCTATGACAGGTGGAGGAGTAGCAGTAGTAGTCGTTGTTATGGTGGTGATTGTTGGTTTTTGAGGGCAGTTTTTCGAAAAGTGGCCGATTTTATTACACGCCCAACATAGCGGTTTCCTGCCCTCGACTATTACTGTCATCCTTTGATCGCGTTAACGGATTTTGTGGGGAATTTTGTTGAACCCTCCCCTATCGAGGCACATAACGAATACGTAGTCACCGTACGCGGTTCCCCGTGTTGATGTGACTTGTGTGACTTGTTCCACGCCGCCATATATACTTAGATAGGCGGCGAAGACGTCACCACTCAACTGCATCGATACATTGCATACGGTGACCCGTATTCTTCTTTTGCCTCGATATTCCGGTTGTAGCCGGAAGAAGCGTGTTGTGATGTTACCAGCGGCGAGGCTTTTCGCTACTTCCTCTGAGGGAAGTAGAACATCCCAGGTAGCAAAGCTTCTACGGCAAAAATACTTACCTGGGATGTTTGCCGTTTTTAAAAGGTCTTCGAACGTTTCTTTTTTTTTATCCCCGCTAGTCTCTTGGTCTTAATGTCTGTGACTACGAAGGACAGGGTCTTTGGCTCGACCGCCTCGACTAGTTCTGGTATTGGGAGTATTTCCCCGTCTTTGAAGTATTTTTCATATTTTTCGACCCTTTCTCTTGCGTAGTCACAAGGGGATTTTTTATTCACGCAATGTGAAGACCAAGAGACAGCTGTTTCTTTTTGTTTTTGGGCCGGTGGTATCGTACTTGCCGATGAAGAAAGATCGAATGGAGCTTCTTTCGGCATTGGGGAGGGTTGAGTTTGAAATATGTCAGTCCGTGATTTATCTGGTGGTGATTGCATATTGTTGGGATCCCCCATAGTTGTGAAACACAACTAAAAGGAGATGAATGCGGATGATGTGTAAAAAATTCCAAGCGAGACGATTTAAAATATACAGAGAATGATGAATGTTTTGACAAAAATGGCGGTCGTTTTTTTGTTTTTTTTTTAAGTTCAACAAAAAATCGAGTCGCGTTTGACCCTCCTCACAAACAAACAACAATGGTTTGAGGGGGATCACAAAGTTGTAACAATGATAACAATAACAAATATGCAATAACAATCAAGTTTAACAATAAGAACTTACTTTTCAGAAGTAATAAAAAAACTCAGACAAAAATCCGCCGAGGGGTTGTATTTTCTTTATTTCCGACAAAGTAAACAAAGTTTACTTTTCGGTGGGCACAAGGCCCAAGAATTTTTTGGTGGGTGAAGGGAAAGGGACGAAAACTGTATTATTCTATATTATTCTCTGTAGCCCTAGCTAGTCCCTCTCATCGTCCACAATCATTCTTTCCATTCATTCCATACAATAAATTTCTTCATCCACCCAACCACGCCACAACCACCAAAATACCTCATTTGCTCCATGAAACCCTACTTAAAACCCGACAAAATTTAATGACGTATGTACAGCGAGTGAAAGGATGATGGGGGATTGGAGAAAAAAGCCCCAGAATAAACAAAACATAAACCCGGTTGGTTTCCCTCCCATCCCCCCTTCTATGTTCTGGAGAGTCGACTGTTTTCTGGTATCTGGGTAGGACCCAAAAACAAGCCGCTTTCCCTATGGGGGTGCAATCCTAAGGTTAAACGGGATAAAAGAACAAACGGAAAAGGGCGTCGGTCAGGAAAGGGAAATGAACATGGAAAATAGAAATGTGAGACCAAGATCCTCAAAGGGGGGCCGGGACTCAAGAAGTGGTAGAAGGGTGAAAAAAGAAACTGGGAATGGGGAGGATCTTGAGGGAAACTAACATCTAAGTGGTGGGGACAATGGCACACCTCACTCCACTAGCTAGGGGGTCTAGATATCCTAAAGAATTCAAAAAGTGCCTACTTACCCGGGGTGGGGTCCCGAAGGACACGGACCATCGTCGCCATGCGCAGGCAGAGGAGGGAAGGATGACTCCAACGTTGCTCCCTTGCATACGACCAAGCTCGCTGCATGCACCCACCTTTTGCTGAATGTTATGCGGTCCAAGCGTCTTCTATCGCATCTAATCTTGACCCTAAGCAGATGCCTAAAGAACAAGATCAGATCACGATAAGAAAAGTTTTCACCCTCATACAATCCCTTGTTTCGCGTCTCCCAAATCACCATTCTAGCCACGGCTAGGATCACGAAAAACACCATATCCCCAGTAATTACTGCCTTCTGTAGTTGTTGTCTATCGCACCACGTTTTTGACCACGTAAACCTCTGGCAAGCGTGGGTAGGATTTGAAACCGCTACCTTCTGACAATGTTCACCTGAAACCATAGAGACTCAACGCCTCTATCCGCTGCGCCACGGGCCCCTACCCAAATCCTCTTACTGGGGATACGGTTACAAGACTCAGCATTCCTATCTATCCGAGGTCGCGGTAAATCACCTGAAGAAGGCCAGAGGTGAAATTTGGCCGAAACGTAGTTAAAGAAGAAACAACACAAAAAATTACCAAGATGAGGACAAAATGTCCGCAATAAATAAAAATTAATTCTCAGATTAAGAAGCCTCATCTCAAAATGATTTCAATTAAAGACAATTACTAGATGAGAACGTTACGAGAATTCTACGAACCATATGGAACAAATTCTGGAAGCAACACCCTAAAAAACAATAGCGGTATGGACACTTACCTCCCATCTCTAAAACCATCCAAATAAGAAGAATAAGACATGGGGGAGATTAAACGAGAAGCAAGGACGAACTCATAAGTGACGTTCTAAAATTTAAAATGTTATATTAAGATGCAAAACGGTCACAACAAGCAGCAGATTAGTTACAGTCCCCTACATAAAGAATGCAGAGTATATATCATAATATCAATATATATTGAAATAATTTTGTGACATAAGGACCGTTTATGACTTGGAGTTTCATGAAAATGATTTTCCGATTTGCTTATTCCAAAATATCTGAAGTCTTTGGACTTCTATTAAATATATAATGTTCATAACGTCTGATGCAATATTCAAAGGTTTGAATAATTATTTTATAAATTTATGATTCTTAACTTTGTATGTTTATTTTTCCTTTATTTTAAATTTTCATCGTATAGACTTTAAAGTAAACGCAATATATCTATGTGTACAGATACTATACTGTGATCTTAGGCTGAAGTGGCATTCGGTATGTAAATAATTTATTTTTTTATCTGATGAAGGGTGTGTTTGTTTATCATATTTGTAGAATTTTTCATTTCAATATTGTTGCAATTTTTTTCTGTTCTTTGACAAGATCTAGGTTTGCTTTTTTTTTAATTCTGTTCGCTTTCTTTTATTTTCAACGATCAGCTAAAATGGCAAAATCCACTAAAGAACAAGTAGTTCTTTCCTTATTTTTAATACCAGGTCTAGTTTCCAGCCAGGATTTAACGGTTCATATGTATTTCAAAATCAAAAAGAATTATCATTTTACTCTTTTGAGAGTTTTTCACATCAGTGTTAGTTGATGGTTTCTCACTGGAGGTTGAGTGACGGCAAGTATCCTTAAGTCTCCAGGACTCTTCTCTGTATTCTGGCTGATCTCAATAATGCTGTAGTTTGGATAGTCTCCTCTCGTCCTTTTTTTTTCCAGGTCCTCCACTCCCTACACCAATCATTTGGTGACAGTATCACCAATTACAACTAGTATCACTTTCATGAAAATGTTCCATGTTCCATAGTTTTTTTCAGTTCTCTAGCAAGGTCTTGGAACTTACCTCTCTGTTCACTTTCTTTCAGTTTTATCCTGTGGTCAGCCGAAACGGCAAAGTCCAATATTCGGCAGGTTCTCTCTTTCTTTTTTTTTTTCTTTTTTTTTTTTATTCTTTGCTGACTATCACTAGGTCCGGTCGTCTGGCCAAGATTAGGAAATCCGTTTGTTTCTCAAAATTATCATCATTATTATTATATGCATTGCATTTTCAATGGAATCTTCTGGTTTGTGCATATACCATTTGTTTAATGATTTCTTTGTTTTAACGGCATATCAACTCTTTTTAAGTTATTTAATGCCAAAGCCATTCTCCTAGAAGAACAGTAGTGGTACTATTTAACCCATAGCTGGGAGGATAAGGGGGTTCATACCTTTCCCAAGGGTATTTGCCTGAAAGTGAACGTAATAGCGCGACTGGAGTACGAACTCGCGTACTACGATTCCGCAATCCATCGCTTTAACCATTACACCACGATGACACCCCCTATACCATTTGTGTTGTAACCTAACAAAAGGTTACTGAATGAGAGATAACTAAAAAGGAGGTTGGAAATGAAATGAAAATCTTCATAACGTTAACAAAATATAATACTCACCAGCGGCGTGAAGAAGGTACCCACTGCTAGTGGTGACTACTTAGTCAACATATTTCTCCCTTTTACAATAATGTCCAATGTATTTTTGAGGAATGGGATATACCCATTAATGTACCGTCACTGTCATATTACATTTTTTGTTATCCAGCCAGATCCTAGTATTTGCCTATCTCATTATTTTCTATTATTTTCACTTTGTGGTCTTCAGGAAGTGCAAAATCCACTTGCAAGTGAGTTTTTTGTCTTGCCAGTCAACACTAAGTCTAGTCTTCTGGACGGGATAAGATGATCCGTTTAAATCTAAAAATCAGAGAGAATCCTATGCGTCTCATTCTCTAGTACGGATTCTGTTATATATATATATATATATATGTATACGGAATTTATGTGCTTTAATCAAACTGGCGACATATCCCCACTAAACGGTAGCACTCTGAAATAGTTGACAAATTCACCTACCTAGGGAGCAGTGTCTCATCAACCGAGACAGACATCAACACGAAACTAGTAAAGGCATGGACAGCTATAAATGGGCGCTTGGTCATATGGAAGTCAAACCCGACCGATAAAATCAAGCGCAGTTTCTTCCTAGCAGTGATCGTGTCGATACTGCTATATGGATGCACCTAAACAGATGGAGAAAAAGCTTGACGGCAATTACACAAGAATGCTGCAAGCAATATTGAACAAGTCCTGGAGACAGCACCCGACTAAGCAACAGCAACACCTACCACCCATAACGAAAACTATCAAAATTAGACGAAGTAGACACGCAGGACACTGCGGGAGAAGTAGGGACGAGCTCATAAGTGATGTACTCCTGTGAACCCCTTCCCATGGACGAGCAAAGGCAGGACGTCCACCTCGAACCTACATACGGCAACTCTGTGCCGATATGGGATGTAGCCTGAGGATCTGCCGAAAGCAATGGACGATAGGGAGGCGTAGCGAGAGGGGGTCAGGAATATCCGAGCTGATAGCATGGCATGATATATATATATATATATACCATTTGGTAGTATGCTTAAGTTATAACCACTTGCACAGTTCCCAATGGACCACTATCCTCACCCAATCGTGCCTAGTCTTATACCTCTTTATGTTTGTTTTCTGTATTTGCTTATGTGATTTACCGTTCTGTCGTTTGCCACGTAAGCTACACTTGCTTTTCTATGGGGCATAATCAATTTTCCTTTTATCCCAGTTGGTTCTTATGACATTGTTTTGCGCTATCATTTATAGGGATTCACTTTCTCTCTGGTTCTTTCTTCTCGGTCTTCTCGTGTGCAAATTTGCTTGTTTATCACTTGAAGTATTCATAAAATCTTCTCTCTATTTCTTTTTTCTTAGAGTTTGTTGTTTTTCTGTTTGTTCTTAAGTTGCCATGTCCACTATAATTAGTCTTTTTTTTTCACCTTTTAATGGATTCTTCGAGTCTTGAATTGGTGTATCAATGTAAACCTCTGTGCAAGCGAACCTCATCCTCCTTCTTTTCTAGACACAAATGTTCTATGTCATCTCTTGGGTGTAAGGCCTTTGGTTCACTTTGTCTGAGTTCCTCCCCAGTCCGTTTTAAGAATGGTCCAAGGAGGACTATTCCTTTAATAAAATTTCTGCTGCAGAGCTTAGTTTCGAGAAGTTTTTCTGAGGGGATCTCTTCCTATTTTCTCTTTCATCTCTATTCGTTTGATGGTTTCAGCTTCCAATATTCCAAAGCAGTCGTAATTTTCACTCTTTCCATGCGTTCCGTTTCTTTCCTGATTTGTCAGTTCGATTCCTTCAGTCGTTTCTCTTCTCGTCTTTTTCATCATCATAATGGCATTATTTTCTTTATCAAATTCCATTCCCATATCCTAGATGTACATTCTTCTTG
Organism: Sepioteuthis lessoniana; assembly: GCA_963585895.1. Lineage (NCBI taxonomy): Eukaryota > Metazoa > Mollusca > Cephalopoda > Myopsida > Loliginidae > Sepioteuthis > Sepioteuthis lessoniana. The sequence goes on along the minus strand of OY757907.1, from coordinate 40,659,964 downwards.
ATTTTATTACGGTCCACATTTCCTTTTCTTTTTTCCGAATATTTTGATATCATTTATGTTTATAATATTTACAAACCCCTCCTCTCAGGCAGGATATGACACAAGGTCAATTTTTAAGCAGAGTTTAATAGGTTTGAATTCAGAGTTTTACTTCTCCTAGACTAGTTGCCTCACCAAGGTCGAAGAATCCAGTCTGACCTACTATATGCCCATAGCTGGAGAGAGAATAATACCTTTCCCAAAGGTATTAGTGATATGTGAAATATTATCAGTCTCGTCCTGGAATTGAACTCGTGTCGCCGTGTCCATTTCCCTACGACGATAACTATTACACCACAGGCACCTCCTTATCATTTATGTGAATAAGGCTATTAATCTTTTCTTGGTTTTTTGTGAATGAGTTGCTTCCTGTGGACTTAATTTTGAGGCATCTTTGCAACAACAAATAACAATGACAAGACAGAGTCTCTTTGGACGTTGCTTCTTTGGATCTTCTATTCTGTTAGAGTTTGTCCTCCTTCTGCTATTATCATTTTGCTTCTTTGAGAGTTTTTTACACTACTGTTAGCTGAAAGTTTTCACCTAAGTTTGAGGAACAGCAAGTCTCAAGTCACCAAGACTCTTCTCAGTTTTCTGGCCAATCTTAGTAATGCTATAATCTAGATGTTCTTTTTTTTTTTTTTTTTTTGATTTCTAAGTCTTCCAGTCCCTGTAACACTCTTTTGGGGATGGTTCCAAGTGCACCATCTACAACTGGCATCAACGTCATTATCATTATTATTATCTTTATTAATGCTACTTTGACTTCGTTACGTTTTCTTCCGGTAATTCGCAATTTCTTATCATATTTACCCAACCCCTCCGCTCGGGCAGGATATAACACAAGGTTTAACAGGTTTGAATTCAGAGTTGTCCTTCTGCTAGACTAGTTACCTTACCAAGGCTGAAGAACCTAGTCTGCCCTACTATTTATCCATAGCTGGAGGGAGAATAATTGGATTCATACCTTTCCCAAGGGTATTAGTGCCATGTGAAATGCAATCGGTCTCGTCCAGGATTTGAACTCGTGTCGCCGTGTCCATTTCCTACGGCGATAACCATTACACCACGGGCACCTCCTGAACACCGCGGGCACCTCCTTCGCAAATTCTTATTGTCTTGGTTGATTTGGAATTAAGATTACCACGTTTCTATCACACGTTACGTTACGAAATTTAGATTTTTCGATTGGACGAAAACGATGCTACTGTTGATGACACTATCACGATTTATTATTATTATTATTATTATTTTGATGGAACTGGCAGAAGAAGGTTTGAAGAGGAAAGGACACTTATCCATTGGCATGAGAAACATTGAATAATCACTAAACAACAAACAAACCAAACAAATGCAGGCTAGTAAAACGATGTCTGTCCGAGGTTAGGGTACGGACAGGGGCTCGTGATTCCAGCGGCTATGGTTCGCTGGGGGTAGGGAAAACTAGTTCCGATATTGGAGCTGTTCTTATTACATCGATACGTATAACAAAACTATAAAATTGCTCCTCTGCCCTACGCACACTGAAAAAGCTGACAATAAAACAACAGACCCGATCAGAAAAACCATCAATCATTGAGATGTGCCGCTTTGGTCCAGTGTGCGCTAATCAAATTATAAAGAAAAGAAGGTAGCAAGGCGACGGGCGAAGAGCGGGTGGAGAGAAAATGAGAGAGAAAAAGGGAGAGATAGTAACACAATACGAAAAGAAATGAGAATAATGCCAGAAGTGGGGACGAAAAAGAGTCAAGGAAAAGAAAATGAGGAAGAAAATAAAATATAAATAGCAGAGTGTGAAAAGAAAGAAGAGAGAGAGAGTGAGAGAGAGAGAGAGAGAGAGTAGGGGGAGGGAGGGATAGGGGAAAGAAAAGAAAATATTAGAAAAATTAAAGGGTCGTAAAACAAAACTTATAAAAGATTACCGTATATACGAACCAAGACAGAGAGAGGAAAGATAGGGATGAATATTAGTAAAAGACTAATCATGTATATATTAGCTAAATTAAAACGGTTTTCAACTGCCTCTAGTTTTCGTATGTATATGTGCGTGTGCGTGCGACTGTGTGTGTGTGTGTGTGTGTGGAATAAATGTATTTGTGTGTGTGGGATATGTAATATTGTTAATATTGGTATAAACATTTTGGGCAAGTAATTGCTCAAAATGTATAAAAATTATTTTACAAGTACTTGGTGCTCTCATGGAGCGTATTCAATCGAAAATCTCAAGTATTAAGATAATGATGATGTTAGATACTCGCCAAGACTCTAAGTGTCACGCCCTGTGTAATACCCAATCTGAGCGTGAAACTCGGCGTCATCTCCAGTATATAACACACACACACACACACACACACACACACACATCTATATATATATATATATCGAGAGAGAGAGAGAGAGAGAGGAGAGAGAGAGAGAGAGAGAGAGTGTGAGAGAGAGAGAAAGAGAGGGAGGGAATGTGATTTTACCAAAATCTTTCGGGAAATTGAACCGAGCATGCAATTAGAATATAGAATGGACATTTGACGTTTTATTCTATGAGTTATTCAGCTTGGATGCCAATACCAAGGGGACTACTCCAAAAAAAGACAATGAAAATAATGTTTGTGGATGTTAATTTTTTATCGTCACGTTTATAGGACTATTCAGACTAAAATTTTATATTTACATATATATTTCAAAGTAATATATATATATATATATATATATATATATATATAAATCAGTATAGAAAAGTTTAGTCAGAATAGTAATATATATATATGCAAAGTAATATATATATATATATATATATATATATATATATATATATATATATATATTACTTTGAAACATATATAAATATAAACACATTTAGTCAGAAGAGTCCAAAGTAATATATATATATATATATATATATATATATATATATATATATATATATATATGCTCAATTCATTGAATGCCAGGTGTAATTTCCCTTCGCTCCCCGAGGGAGGTTGAGCACTCTGCCGAAGGGATTAACGGCAGCCACTCTTCTAATGAATTGAGCACTCTGGTATCCGGTAAGGCAAAATGAAAACAAACGAAAACTAATATATAATGCTTTATAATTCTAGAGCTGACGTATATCACCAGGTGGCTGAGCGTAAGGATACTAAGTCTAACGTAAAGTTGGGCGGGTTTCGATCCCCGCTTGAAGGGTCCACCGTGTCTAACCAGACTGAAGACTTGTGATACAACAAAACAGTCTTTCTGTAGATGACAAATATATATATATTTATATATATATATATGTGTGTATGTGTGTATTAGTAGCATAACATATATATATATATACATATGTTACTAATGTATATATATGCATTACTTCCATGATATATATATATATATATATATATATATATATATATATATACATATATATATCATGGAAGTAATGCATCCGTCTGTCTCTAACCGAAACTGCGTCACCGCCCACGTCACAGTTCTCTTAGATATTTATGTTATCATATCAGTGATGATTATCCAACCATTATTTCATCTTAATCATCATCTTGTTTGCTATTAATGACTCTATCAAAGTCTAGCTGACTTAGATTTGCCTCAAAACAGCATTTAAAATCCTGAAATATGTGTTATGTATAAGTCAAGGAAAAAATAAGGTTTACATACGTATAAACGGATGTTATGAAGTGTTATCTATTGCCAAATTCTCCAAAATTGAAACTCTGTAAGAAAAAGGAAAACTGTAAGACTTTTGCGACGAAAAATAAGTTTCATAAATATATATAAGCGAGGTACTTATTTTGGCAATGAGAATCATTTTCAAATCGAATGAGGTTGGTTATAAATGAGGCCTAATAATATCCGTCATGACTGTATAGTGTTCCATTGGAAAAGAATAAATCCATGTAACTTTGATTTAGAAGTAACATCGCCCGAGTAAATTGTAGGTAAAAATTAGAAATATTGTGAATATATATTCTGTAAGTATCCAATTTTATCGTTCCACCCTGTTGTATACAGTACTGAAAATTTGCATACTGTTTTTTTACAAAACAGGCTTCATAGATGATTACTAGCCGTTATTGATTTCTAATATTATTGCTTTATCCTAAAAAAAAGAAACAACTCTATGTATAATTTCCAATGTAATTTTTTTACGCATTGTTATTTAGACGCGTTTGTCCAAGTGGTTAGAGTGTTCGCCGATGGCCCGGGAGACCTGGGTTCAATCCCAGGTCGAGTCATACCACCTTGCTTAACACTCAGCATTATAAGGTAAGGATCAAGGTAAAGTGGAGTAATCCAGGGAAGGAGTAGCGCCCTCCCCTACACCTTGGTGTAGTAGCTATCGAAAAGGGAGCCTTCGGGTCACCCTCGACTTTGGTCGCCAACTTTACTTTACTTATATTAAAACCTTCATACCTCCGTCCGGTTTGTTTTGGTTTCTATATTTAATGGCATATCAATCTTCGCGGGTTATTTAAAGCCAAAATCATCCTTTTAAAAGTAAAGTAGTGGTACTCTTCAAGCGATATCCACAGGGATAAGGGGGATTTATACCTTTCCTATTATTATATCAAAAGTGAACGTAATAGGGAGATTAAAGTTTGGAAGCAGAGTATCATCAACAGAAAAAGACATCGACACGTGGCTAACGAAGGCATGGACAGCTATCGCTAGGCTATCGATCATATGGAAATCAGACCTGACCGATAAAATGAAACGCAGTTTCTTCCAGGCAGTGGTCATATCGATACTGCTGTATGGATGCACTACTTGGACGGTAACTAAACGGCTGGAGAAGAAGCTAGACGGCAATTACACAAGAATGTTGCGAGCAATGTTGAACAAGTCCTGGCAGCAACACCCCACAAGGCACCAACTATACGGCCACCTACCTCCCATCACGAAAACTATCCAAGTTAGACGAACCAGACATGCAGGTCATTGCTGGAGAAACGGGGACGAACTCATAAGTGCTGTACTCCCATGGACCCCCGCATATGGCCGGGCAAAAGCAGGACAGCCAGCACGAACATACATCCAGCAGCTATGTGAGGATACAGGGTGTGGCCCTGAAGTCCTGCCGGTAGCGATGAACGATAGGAAGAAGAGGCAAGAAAGGATCAGGGATATCCGTGCCTACGGCACGACATGACGATAATGATGATGCAAGTTCGAACTCGCTTACATCGATATCGGACACGTTAGCCACTACACCACAGGGATTCTTCCCTCACCCCCAGCGTCTGGTGCATATTTTTGCTGGTATATGTCATATAGATGGCATATATATATATTTAAAGTTTTCCATTTCCTAGACCAGTCAGCTTAACACCTTATATATATATATATGAGACACTCATTGTGAAATGGCTATCACCATAGAAAGTGGGAACGGCGAACCGAGTTCGAATCGTAAATGAGGCTGTTTGCATTTCACATATTGCTTATACTCTTGGGAAAGGTGTGCATCTTATCATTCTCTCTCACGCTATGAGTAAATTGTAGAGCAGGCTGGGCTCTTTAACCTTGGTATGGCAACTAGTTTGGGAGAAGGAAAACTTGGAATACAAATCTGTTAAACTCCGCTTAAAAACTGACCTAGTGTCACATATCGCTTATTCGGTGAGGTTGAGTATATATATATATATGTATGTGTGTGTGTGTGTGTGTGTGTGCTGCAAAACAATTCAATAGTGCAATTAGGTCAATACTCGAATTTGTAATATTGTACATGACACAAACGTTGTCTCTTGTAAAACGACAGTGAAGACGGACTAGACATGGTGTTATACCAAACTTTAAATTGGAGGTAACCTGGGAGCCTTGAAAAGCGACATTCGATATTGTATATTGGGAATCGAAAACCTTATACCATTTGAGAAATAATTTGAATCATGACGTATAACCTATGTACCAACGTACCACTCAATGTATTTATTATATAGGTATATCGAGAGAAGGATAGATCAGTTGATTGTTTAATTTGATGAATGGCATGTCAACCATTACTGGTTTATTTAATGCCAATATTTTAATGTCAGTCGGATTGCTTTTTCGAGCTATTGTATTGTTTTAAGTTACTAATAATAAAAATTCCTTTGTAAACAATATCATCTTCAAGAAACTATTCTAAATACAAATAATTAGCACACTGTCATATGATTTCAAGTATTCCTATTCAGTAAAAATAATTTTCAAACAAATCTTTTTGAACCATAGACTGGATTCTTACCAGTACAAACCACCCTGAGTCAGAGTGTAATGTTTAAAAAAGTAAGTTAAGTTGGTGACCTTAGTCGAGAGTGACCCGAAGGCCCCCTTTTCACTAGCTACTACACCAAGGTGTTGGGGAGGGTTCTACTCCATTCCCTGGATTCCTCCACTTTACCTTGATCCTTACCTTATAATGCTGAGTGTTAAGCAAGGCGGCATCAAGTACCATTTTTTGAGTCTTTGGCATGATTCGTCCAGGGATTGAACCCCGGCCTCCCGGATGATTGGCGAACTCTCTACTAATTAGGCAAAAACAGTGACTCCAAAAGTCTATGAACTCACCACTGGAAGCAGTTTAATGTCTTACCTAATAATCCCTCTGCCTTTTGGGGGGTCTTGTTGCTTTGCAAAGGGTGTAATCAGTATTTTCTTGACCTTTCCGGTAGGACGAGAGGGATAGACTGGTTTTATTTCTTTGTGAAATGACATATCACCCTTTGGGGATTGTTTAATATCAAAATTCTTCATGTAGAAAGAATTGCCATGGTACTGTTCAACCCATAGTTGGTGACGACAAGAGGGTCTATACCTTTCCAAAAAGTTGAGATGGATAGATAGATCGTTAAATAGATGCATATGTACAGTGAGATAGATAGATAGATAGATAGATAGATAGGGTTAAGTCTGTGGAAATTTGTTTATAAAGTTTTTACGCTTGTTCAATTTAGACCCTAGCAGACTATTTTAGTCAACAACTATAATTTGCACATAGAAAAGAAGACAAAATCACCTTATTGTGGACAGGTATTATTTTTTGTCACAAGCTTTGATGTCATTGGAAAATAAATATAGCTTTGACGAGAAAAATAAACTAAAGTTTTACTCTTATATGCAATAAGATTTCACCGAGCTCTATTTATCGATATAAGGAGTTTAAACATACCGTAAAAACCTACTGAATAAACACGATAGACGACAAACAAACAAACAAACAAACAAAACGGTGCTTACAATCTAATAAAGATAAATACGCACGGACTATCATAAACAGAGAGGTAATCTTATAAACATGCGCAGTCAAGATCTGCTGGCACTTAAAGCTGTATATATAACATAGCTGGAACGCCTTAGAGTGCATTTAATTAAAATCCTTTTAGTTCCTTGCTGTTCAGCTGGTTTGCTCAGGAACAATGTCAGTTCAGTCAAACAGGCTCTCCTCCAATTTTAGAGGCGTCTACCGTGTTACGATAAATAGCGAGAACATGAAGTAGACCAGTTTAGTGGTCTTCGAACCAGACTCGTTCCTCAGCTAATATCACCGAGATGCTGAATAAGGTATCGGCGCCTCACCATAGTGGTTAGCACGTTAGTATTATATTGATTATCACGAGAGTGGCTTCTATCTTTAATAAGACTGGTTCTGCTAAGTTGGTTGTGAGGGAGTCCCCGTGTCGTACTGTTGACTGCAACATCGTAAAAAGAGAGTTTAAACTCAAATCCTGCAATTTCGTTCGTAATTGTTTTCATTTGTCACAGTTCTCAGTGAAAATAAACGTTGTATCTATGACTCGGTAATCTCAAGAGAAATTATTCAGAAAAAATTGTATTAATGACTTACACACATTGACTTAGCTAAAAGTCACTTTAGAAATCAACAGAAAACAACCAATTCATCCAATCACTTAGCTCAGTTAATATCACGTGAGTTTAACTTTTATGTACAAAGACGTTAGTATTACTCAAACAAGAATGCACACATAAATATTATGAGTGTGCATTTATCTATCTATCTATCTATCGCACTCTGTCGGTATAAATATATATATATATATATATATATATATATATATATATATATATATATATATATATATATATATATATTAGAATAGCGTTAAGTGAGGCATACATCATTGGTTATATTTTTTATTCCTTAATGAAGTAAATAGCCTGCTTTAGAGAACGCATTTTGCTTCTTTGATTGTATTGTTAAGGGCACTTCCTTGATTTTTATAATAACCGGCGCTTGAAATAAATAAATATCCCTAGGACATATATATATATATATATATATATATATATATATATATATATATATATATATATATATATGTATTAGTAGAGAGTTGCATTTTTCTAAATACCTGAAACTATGAGGAGGGGAAATAACAATTCATTGGTATTAATTAATTACTAAATCTATAGTATTAATTAACTCATGACGATTAAAATGCATTTAAACAAATAAAACACCAAATTAAACCTAACCAATATATATATATATATATATATATATATATATATATATATATATATATATTCAATCTTCTTGGGTCAGTTAATACTTAAGATATCCGAGTAGAAGAACAGTAATGGTAATATTTTACCCTAAGCTGGGATATTTATGTATATTTAGGAGGACCGGGGCTAAAAAGTTCATTGGATAAAAATGGTCACATGATAATGTCATATCGGCTGTTGATGAGGCTCTGATCAATGGTATTCAATCAAAGTAACACTTGGAGTGCAAGGGAGACTGAGGTGAAAAATAAACCTCATTTAGTCACATTCCATGAGAGTGTCTTGGTCAGCCTCTGACCTTTCGGACGAGCTCCATATCTATTGATATATAGATGATGACCGTATATATATATATATATATATATATATATATATATATATATATATATATATATGTGTGTGTGTGTGTGTGTGTGTGTGTGTGTGTGTGAATGTGTGTGTGTGTGTGTGTGTGTGTGTGTGTATGTATAAAGCAATGAAAAGAACAAAAATTTTATTTATGATGGGACTAATAACATAAAAAGTTTTTAAAAAGGTGATTAGCTAGCTTACCGGTTTCGTTCCTCATTCAACAGTGCTAAATTGAGGAAAATATCATGTAAGATAAAAAAAAAATGGAAATATTTAGGATGGGAAAAAATGAAATAAGAACATTGTATTTGAGACGATATCGAAATAATATTAAATCCTAGCAGACATTCCTTCTGTTTACAGAGAGTCGGTCAGCCGGACAAAATAAGAATTGTCTCCAATACTTTCAGATGAAATGATGAGTGTTACTTGCTCAGTATAGAAAATAAGTCCGCACTAAAATTAACAGCAATGTCATGATTATTTATAAGGTTTTCTGTAATTGAAGACCAGTAGGTTGGTTGGTTGGATGGTTGGTTGGTTGGGTTTTATGGCATATCAACTTTGTAGGTTATTTATCGCCAAATCCATTTTTATGCAAATAGTTCTATTTCAAACAATTCAGTTTAGCATGAGTAAACAGTTTAATTGTCAAAAAAATCCTATTTCAAGTTATTCCGTTTCTTCAAACAGAGCTAATTCAGTTTAGTATAAGTACAGATTTTGTTTACACGCAGTTAAATTTGAAAACAGTTCTATATTTAACAATTCAGTTTAGCGTAAGTACAGTTTCAATGTCAAAAACCGTTCCATTTCAAACAATTCAGTTTTGCATAAGGACGCAGTTAGAATGTAAGTACACAGTTTAATTGTCAAAAACATTTCTATTTCAAGCTATTCAATATAGTCAAATAGTTCTAATTCAAACAATTCAGTTTAGCATTAGTATGCAATTAGCATTAGTATGCAATTATGCAATTTAACCCAAAGATAGGGACCTATCAGATGCTACCATTCCGGGCCAGAGTGGACCTTTGAGCAATGGCAATGAATGGGTGCTCTGCATTCCTCAAAGCTCCAGCATCACTGGAACCTCACCATCTGGTTGTTTAGTGTTATATCCAGGACACTCATGGAGAGGGGGTCTTACCCCTCTACAGAGGTGGAGTCAGTGTATTCTATAGCCCCCGGCCGACTGGGCCAAAGACCCGTATGTATTCCTAAGATTATCAGTTGGGTTACTAATAATATATAACTACTTATACGGGCTACATCCGCCATAGAATCAAGGCGCTTCAGGCACCAGTCAACAAACTCAACCCATACCTTATTTAATTTAGGGAAGAGGTGCTGCGAGGGGTGTAAGCTCCCTATAAGTAAACTGTGATTAATCCCCCCCTCATGTACTCTCATGCATGGAATACTATAAGTTCGATGGATATCGGGTAGATATTTTTAGTGGCTTCTGGCTGGTTTCGATCACAACTGGTTATTGGAGAAAAGGGTTATTCCATTGAGTCTTGAGTTTTGTTTGCTTGCTTCCCCTCTAGACAACGTAACGTGGTTGTTAGACTAGTGAATGGCAAAAAGTCATTGGAGCGTATCTGGCCAACTTTGGTTACGACCAATTTCATTGTCACTGAGGAAATCAGAAAATAGCAAATAAATGACAGAATGAATTCGATTTTTGTTGCTGTTGTCTGCTTGTAGAGGCCGTGCATTGTTTGGGAAAAGTGCATAAAAGGAAACAATAGAAAGAAAATGGTGTTTGAAAACTAAGCTTTGAGGTTGAGTGTGAAAGGATGTTCGGACTCTTTATTGTGGCTCCGACGAGGAAGGGTAATATATATATATATATATATATATATGTATATATGTGTGTGTGTGTGTGTGTGTGTGTGTGTGTGTGTGTGTGTGTGTAGGTGTGTGTGCGTGTGTGTGTGCGTGTGTATGTAGGTGTGTGTGCGTGTGTGTGTGTGTGTGTATAGGTCCACAAATTAATTTTAATGTGGTATTTCAGGGTTTTATCTCAACACTTATTTCAGAGGTCGTGGTCCTTTTCAAAAGACTAATAAAGTGTTTATTTTAACCGGGGTACAATTCAAATTTATTTATTTTTATCTAATTTAATTTATTTATTTATTAACCATTAAATACTTTCTGCGGTTGTGAATGTATACATTCGTATACATGCATGTATATACGATTGTCATTTTTTCATATATATATATATATATATATATATATATATGAACCGAGATAGAAATGATTTTTCTGAATTTCTAAAATAGTGATTTGTTTTTATTGCTTACAGTCCTTTTTTGGGTGGGGGTATCTTGGTTTTTCTTATACTCACAAACTTGCTGTCATTGTACTTTTCGACCTTCATCAGATAGCTATCTATTCTCGTCGCTAACCTTCTGGATTTGGCTAAATAATTATGGCCAGCCAAATAATAATCTAAAACCGTTGAATATAGGGTTAGGTTCCAACATTATATATGTTATCATTTGTGTTATATGTTATATATATTATATGTTATATATTATTTACTGGGCATTTAGCCTAATGGGTAGAGTGCTTGCCAATGCTCCGGGAGACCGGGGTTCAATACCAAAGACTCAAAATATTGTACTTGATGCTGCCTGGCTTAACACTCAGCATTATAAAGTAAGGATCAAGGGTAAAGTGGAGCTATCCAATGAATGGAGTAGCACCCTCTTCTACACATGTAGTAGCTATTGAAAAAAGAAACTTCGGGTCGCCCTTGACTAAGGTCACTAACTTATATATTATTATCTATGTTATATGTTATTATCTATGTTATATATTATATACAATATGTTTTGTATTATTATCTATGTTATATATTGTATGTTACATGTTATTATCTATGTTATATGTCATATATTATTATCTACGTTTTATATTATATTATATTTTATTATCTGTTATATGTTACGTTTTATATTAGATATGTTATTACCTGTTATATGTTATATGTTATTATCTATGTTATATGTTATTATATATGTTCTATATCATATGTTACAGGGGGTGTCCTCGTGGTGTAATGGTTAAAGCGATGGATTGCGGAATCGTAGTACGCGAGTTCGTACTCCAGTCGCGCTATTACGTTCACTTTCGGGCAAATACCCTTGGGAAAGGTATGAACCCCCTTATCCTCCCAGATATGGGTTAAATAGTACCAGTACTGTTCTTCTAGGAGAATGGCTTTGGCATTAAATAACCTAAAAAGAGTTGATATGCCATTAAACAAAGAAACCAAACCAAACCCAACCATCATATGTTACATGTTATAATCTTCGTTATATATTACATGTTATACTCGTATGTTATTATCAATGTTACATATTATATATTATTATCTGTCATATATTATATGTCATATGTTATATATCATATGTTATATATTAAATGTTACTATGTGTGTTATATGTTAAAATCAGATAATTATACAAGATAATAAAGATTGTCAGCAATTTAACGAAAAATTGTTACAATGCTAGCACATAGTATAAGGAGATTAGTTTGATTGCTTTTATTTGGTTTATGAATTTGATGGCATATAAATCCCATGTCTGTTGACTAATCTCGAAATTTGATACAAATAATTCATACACAATTCTATGGTTTCAAGTTTTTCGATCTAATACTAATAATATATACGACAATTATATTCATTCAAATATGCCTATCTAATAGTAATTTTCCACCTGGCCAATTGACTCCTCACTGGGTCTAATTGTCACATAATCGTTGGGTTAATCTTGGGTTTCACGCCGGAAGCGAACCTCCCCTCCCAGGGGTTGGCGAAACATTGCTTAGATTCCGACGGCATTCCTTTTGAGAGGTGCCTCGGGCACATGACAATAAACCCAGCCCTTACCTTTTTTAGTTGAAGGGGGCAAGTGCAGCTTCTAGAGGGGGAAAGCCCCTTGAATCTAATTATTTTTCTCAACCACCTGGAAGGGCAGTACTACCATTCCTGTTCAGAGTGGACCAGAGAGTAATGGCTCCGAAGATGTCATCCAAAGATCCCAAAATTCCAGAACTGAAACCTCACAATTAAATACAGTTTATTGTCTTACCCAGGACACCCCACGATGTTGTGGGGTCTTTCCTTTCTACAGGACATACAGTCAGCGTAGTCTGTGTGCATCACTGTATACATAGAGTTTTAAATATGTTATAACCCTAATTGGAGTTACTTTATGATATGATTCCAAACCTTTCCCACATCCCACATTATTACCATCCATATCAACAAATTCTTGAAATCTCCCACATGGTATTAAAAGATTGTTATATTTCTATGGGAGTATCTTCATTAGAAAAGCAGAATTGATATTACGGAGACCATTTGAGTAAGATTCCATTAATATGATGACAGGAATCGTAAACAGGTGGAGATTTTAAAACCATATTATCACGAAGGAACTTCCTTAGAAATGTTAATTTTCTTTTATACACCTCGTATAATAATCAGGTAGAAGGACTTAGAATGTACTGAAAATTTGCAGTTTTATAAGTTATGCCTATGGTTGAAAGTCACTTAGTGTCCATTGCGAAAGGCGATGGTATTGGGCAAATATTGGGTTATTATAGAAAGTAAGGTGTATTATAAAGCAGTCATTCGGAAATTGCGGCCCACGAACCTCATATGGTCCGTAATACTTTCTGAATGGTCAACCTATGCCTTCAATTTTTTTTATCGGAAAGAACTTTTTGCTGAAGAGAGAAAAAAAACTTTTCCCAATTTCTCAGGAAGATGCTTACACGTATGATCTTCCATAATGAAAATGGTTACGGTAACTTCAGTTTAAAATTATATTTTTTTGTGTTGTGGTCATACTAACGATGAGCTATGCTACATGCGTTCCAGGTTTGTCTAAGATCTTTGTTTAATGGCATATCAACCTTCGTGGGTTATTTAATGCCAAAGTTACTGTTGTAGAAGACCAATTGTGGTATTATTTTACCAATATCTGGGAGGATAGGTGTCTTCATACGTTTCCCAAGGGTATTAGTCTGAAAGTGAATGCAAAAGCGCGACTTGAATTCGAATTCGCTTACTACAATTCCACTTTCCATCTTCCATTTATCAAAAACAGTTTCCTTTATGCTTTAGATGAAGGCCTGTATGCTTCACAACTATTTCAATAATCTAATTATTCTGTCGACTTCCATCAAGAGACATTTGGTTTAATGGGGTATAAACACTACTTTTACTGTCACATAGATATCAGAAACAAAATTCTATCAAGACTTGAATTTTTCTAGAAAAAAAATATTTTTATAGAAGAGAAAAATCAACATTTGCCTAATTCTAAGTAAGATGCTTCCGCGTATGATCTTCAACAATGAAAATGGTTGAGGTTTGGATTTATTTTAGTTGCAAACTCGCCAGATGCTGAGCCATATCTCAGTCTAGCCGCTTCGCAAAAAAAGGTTACCCATGCCTGGTATAAACTGGACAGTTTTTCACCCACGCATGAACAAATGTATTTTGGTTGCCACATTAACTTTGTCTTGCATTTTATCTTGATGAAAAGATTGAATCGATAATGTCCACTGTAGAACGATTATAGAAGGCATGGGCAACCTATTGCACTGGAAGAGTAAGAAAGGCAGTATCTTGGAAAGGATCTCTTGAAACGAGCCTTTATTGAATGGTGCTCTTTCGCCAGTTGCAAACGGTAAGGACTAAAAATACATGATTATAGAATTTGAAGTCTGAGCGAAAAGATTTTTTTCATGATAGAGCTGATAAGTATTGTATTTTAAAAGATTCAGCTTTACAAACTTGCACTGGTGTATTCCTCTTTTAAGAAAGAAAGAAAGAAAGAAAGAAAGAAAGAAAGAAAGAAAGAAAGAATACTCGGGAAGGAGTGATGCTATTGATGAAAAATAAGTAGCAAAGAAAGAAAGAAAGAAAGAAAGAAAGAAAGAAAGAAAGAAATGAGATAAATGGGTAGCGAAATAATAAACGAAAAAAATGTCATTAGAAAGAAAGAAAGAAAGAAAGAAAGAAAGAAAGAAAGAATACTCGGGAAGGAGTGAAGCTATTGATGAAATATAAGTAGAAAAAGAAAGAAAGAAAGAAAGAAAGAAGTGAAGGAAAGCAAAAGAAAAAGGGAAAAAAACAAAAACAGCGAGACAAAAGTGTGATAAAATATTCCTGGAAGTTTATTGTAGTTGTTGTTATTGTGGATGTCGAGGATGGTTATGACTGCGCCGACCATACCAGCTAAAAAAGCATTTGCAATGGCAGTGTTAACCACGAGGTGGTGGATTGGATTGGATTGAATTGGTGAATGTGCAGTACATAACAGACCAGCAGACAAACGGACGAATCGAGCAAAAAGGGGACGAAAGCCGTAGAGCAATATACAATTGGTCCAATGTGAAGAATGTGAAAGTTGATTGCGTGGATTACGAAACCAAATGAGAAAGCTGATTGTGTGGGAACAAAATTGATGCGTTTTCTCTTGTCGAAGACGACGGTGTGGAGACAGGCGGTGGGGGACGAACATGGCGTCCCAGCTGCGGAAACAAACGGTGACGATAAAGAAGGGGTGGAGACTGGCAAGAAGTGAGAGAACAGACAGACAGACAGACAGACAAGGCTTATTGGTATGGGGGTGGGTGTTTGCGATCTTTTATTGTTCGCAGTGTTATAAATGTGCGAAAGATGCGGGTAGGTTTGTTTTTCGATGAGTCTGAATTGTGCGTTTCTATCTATTGTGGGCGAATATTCCAATCTTGGCATCTGCACATGCGCATGCGTCACTGTATGGTTGCTCTTTTGTTTTGGCCTTATGCCAAACGAGTTTGTTATCTCAAAATCCTGTCAAATCCTTCTCTATGTATTAATATCCTATCAATAACATCCTTGCAACTAAATCTATACATCTAAAGTCACCGAGCTCTACTCGCATAGCCTTATGCCAAACTAATTTTTCTATATTATGTTGTCATCAAATATGGTGGGCATTATAAACTTGCAAACGATTGTTCGTGTTATAATATATGTGTGCTCCACTTTTGTTGTCTTATCCATGTCCAAGTAAAGCTCACGAGCTTTTTAAAGTCTTGGTTGTGTAATCGTGTAAGAACTCCAGTCTTGTAGCCTTATGTCAGATTATTTTTCCATATTACATGTTAACCATTAAATATGATAAGCACCACAACTTTGTAAAGTATCTTACGAATATAAATACGAGTGTTCTACTCTTGTAGCCTTATACCAAATTAATCTTTCAATATTAAGTTTTTGCCATCGAAAATGACGACGACTATCTTTTCTATATTTACCATCGAATATGATGAGCACTTCTAAATTTGTAAACCGTTTCTTACGTAATAATAACAGCTAACTTGTCCCTTGGGATCTATATAAGAATACGTTTATGTGTGACTAAGCAACTGTCTAACTACGTATCGATCGTTGATGTGTTTCATACTCTTGTTAATAGACATATATAAGACGGTAGGGAGAACTTTGACAAAAAAAAAACTCTCTAGCATCTCAAAGTATTGGAAAAGAAGGCGAAAGGTAGATTGCTCATGCCAGCTACTTCATCTGATAATTCTCCTGCATGCACTGTGGACTCACTTGCAAGTTTTGGCAGGTTTGAAATGCCAAATGAGACACAGTCATTAGAACTGACAAGAACTGTTTGGCCCTCATACGTCAAAACCGACGGGAGAGTCTATTCTCTCCCTCTCTCTCTCTCTCTCTCTCTCTCTCTCTCTCTCTCTCTCTCTCTACATTTATATATATATATATGTGTGTGTGTGTGTGTGTGTGTGTGTGTGTGTGTGTGTGTGTATAAAGTTTCTTGGTATAACTAAGAAATCTGTAAAAAAATGACTGAAAAACGAACAAAAAAGAATTCTGAAGAAGAAAAGGTAAATGAAACAGAAAGAAAGAAAGAAAGAAAGAAGGAGAAAATATTCCGTGAAAGAAAGACAGAAATAAAGAGATAAAAGAGAAGTAAACGAGAAAAAAATGACAAAAAATGAACATAAAATAACCCCCACCAAAAATAAAGACAGAAAAAAGAAAAAAGTCGCTCATAGAATTGTACTACAGCAGGAACTCTCTCTCTCTCTCTCTCTCTCTCTCTCTCTCTCTCTCTCTCTCTCTCTCTCTCTCTCTCTCTGTGTGTATGTGTGCATATATATATAGTTTAAAATAAACGAATCTGTAAATTTGTTCTTTGAGGCTGGATAAAGCCACGTGACTTTATGTGTCAATCACGTAATAGTCACATGACTCAAAAAGATTGCACATTCATTCAGTTGAATCTAATAACATCCGATCAATTGAATATAATCAAACATCAGCAACATGAAACTCAAAATAGTGAGTTTAAATCCGCATATTTTGTGCATTGAAAATAGTAAAAAAAGTTTTCTGATTTAAAACGTTTTAGGGTTAAATTTTGATCATAATTATATATATATATAGTCACAATTTCAGTTATACCAATATGAAGTATTTACTTGAGCTAAAAACTTATTGAGAGTCTGCATTTTTTTTATTTTGGAAAATGTAATAAAACAGACGTATTGACATTGAAAGAAATTCAAAAGTCAATTTAAAAGGTCAGTGATGGACTTGTGCTAACCGAACAGTCATAATGTCAAAGCAAAAAAATATGGAGGTTTCGGATTTTCTTTGTGCATTGAATCATTTTAAATCATGGCATCCCGAACTAACTCTTGTCCACCTGTTGGAGTTAACAAGTCAAATCTTTGGATTGATTTTGATTTTTGTTTTGGTTAATGGGAAAAGAGATACTCCCACGCAGGTTGTAGGCGGGGCCCATAATAAACCAAACGTCTAGATTGTGGTTTGATTGGATGAACAATTAAAATCTAATTCGTGGAAAAGATACTCTTCGCACAGATGTAGATCAGAGAATTTGATTAGCTGACCAGTCAAAAAGTAGTAGAGAATAAGAAATGATATATGATTGGTTATCCAATTGAGAATGTTTATTCCCAGGGGAATATAAGAATAGATGTTTTTAGAGATAAAAACATATCAGATGTCCATAACGAAGACAGGAGAATAACAAAAGAAATATCTCCAAGAACTAAAGCCTCTCTAGCAAAAGCTTCACTCTCCGAAGAATTAAGTATCAGAGATTGCAGTAGCTAGATACATCATTTGTCTGTCTCTCAAAGTCAGCAAAAAGAGACACGATTCCACACACACACATATATATATGTGTGTGTGTGTGTGTGTGTGTGTGTGTGTGGAGAAAAATTGATAACAAGGCAATCCAAGTGGAAGGAGAGATTTAACGAGAAGTAAAGTAAATCTCTCCTTCCACTTGGATTGCTTGTTGTCAATTTTTCCTTACATATTGTCGGATTACAATCTATTATATACTTCCATATATGTAAGTATATTTATGTATACGATTGTTACACCGTTATGGTTCAATAAATAGTTGTTATTTGTCAACGGAGGGTTTTTCTTGTCTATGAGTTGCCAACATCCAGGACTCTTGTTCTAACGAACCACTCCAAATGTCAGAAAGTTTGGATAGATAGTGTCATCCCCCGTCAGTGGGTCTTTAAAACACAACGTGGGCACTAAACGAGTTGATAAACCAACTAGACAGAAAAGCATGTCATATTCACAAAACTAAGGTCACAATCAAGTTACGTGCCAAGCATAGGATCGCAAAATTATAAATATACTTAAGGCTGTATGGATTGCACCGCATAGATGCTGACAAAATGTGTAGAGAAAATGCTTCGTGGGAACTGCGCAAGAATGATACGAGCGCTAATGAACAAATACTGGAAGCAACACATCACGAAACAACAGCTGTTCAATGGACCTCTACACATGGACGTGCTAATGTTGGCCGACCAGCAAGAACTTACAACAGCTCTGTACAGACACTGGATGTAGTTTGGAAGACCTACCGGGAGCGATGGATGATAGACAAGAATAGAGAGTATGAGAGAGAGAGAGAGAGAGGTTCAGGAAAATCCTTGCTGCCACGGTGACTTGAGGATGATGAAGATGACTCATGGTAAGTTATATATAAAGAGAGAGACTGACAGACAGACAGAAAAAGAAAGAGGTTTCCTAATAATGTGGCTAAGAGGAGAAACAATAAAAAGTATTATTTCACTTATAAATGTTCGTTCGCATCCCCGTGTACAGCCTTTGTATAAAAAATGCTTAGAAGACTGTGGCGTAACAATCATTGTCATCGAAATGGGACCCGACATGTTATATTCAAGTCATTGAGGAGACTTGTTTGCGTTTCCATTCGTAATAATGCCCATTGAAAAAGTATGAATCTATCTCTTTTCTCCCCAGTCCAGTCGGCAGGGGCTTTAGAAAACACTAACCGTATCTCTGCAGAAGAGTAAGACACCCTATCCAACCAGTGTCCTGGATATGACAAAAAAAAATCTGTTAGCTAGACTCCAGTCTTTGAGATTTGGGGGACGTGGAGTACCTCTTCATTGCCATTGTTCACAGATACAATCTGGTCCGGGGCGGTAGCACCTGATAGGGTCAGATGTATGGGTCCAATAGAACCGTTTGACATTTAAAATGAGTACAAACAAATCACTTATGCTAAATTGAATATATAGAAAAAGAACTGTTTGGTCATTTAACTATGTGTGAACAAATGACTGATGTTTTAAACGAACGACTCATGTTTAATTGAATTGTTCCTGATACAGAGTAATATTTGGAAATATTTAACTTTGTTGGACTGTATTTATCTATAAAATGTCTTTACGAAATATATATTTAATATATATGTAAAAACAGAATTTAGAATCAAATAACGAACCATGGTTGATATGCCATAAAACCAAACCAAACCAAACCAATTTTTTCTCTTCAGCAATGGGGGAATAATTGGTCAGACTGGAATATTTAGCTTTGATGCAGCAACCAATCTGCCAGTCGGTATGTCTTTAATTCAAACCAGCGATAGTCTGCTTCAAAAGTGACTATAAGTTGCATCCTGTCAACAGAGGATAGGTTTAGGCAAACACATACCTATTGTTCGTATGTCACACGGAGAAAGGGAAAGATGATTTAAAAATGTAAGTTTTTAATAAGTTTTTTTTCCATACTATTTTAAGATTTCTCTTTCTACATTATTTTTCCAGTCGTCTCACACTATCTTTTCTCCGTACCCTCTTCCTCCACTATTTTCCAAAGTTTCTCTCTCTCTTTCTCTCTCTCTCTCTCTCTCTCTCTCTCTCTCTCTCTCTCTCTCTCTTTTCAGCCTAGTTGACAAGGACTGTGGAATACGCCAACTGAATCCCTTCAGAGGGGGAAAGAGATTTCTTCAACATTAGAAATAATAACTTCCCGATTTCTTTAAAAGAGAATTGTTATTGATGTACGAATGGAATATGGAATCATCATCATCATATCGCACTGGTAGCACGGATATCCCTGACCCTCTCTCGCCACTCCTCCCTATGGTTCATCGCCCTAGGTAGGTCTTCAGGACAACATCCTGTATCCTCACATAGCTGCTGAATGTACGTTCGAGCTGGTCGTCCTGCTTTTGCGCGGCCATGTGTGGGGATCCATAAGAGTACATCTCTTATGAGTTCATCTCTGCTTCTCCAGCAGTGTCCTGCATGTCTGGTTCGTCTAATTTGAATAGTTTTCGTGATAGGGGGCAGGTGGCCGTACAGTTGGTGTCTTGTGGGGTGTTGCTGCCAGGACTTGTTCAGGATTGCACGCAGCATTCTTGTGTAATTGCCATCTAGCTTCTTCTCCAGTCGTTTTGTTAGCGTCCATGTAGTGCATCCATATAGCAGTATCGATGTGACCGCTGCCTGGAAGAAACTGCGTTTCATTTTATCGGTTAGGTCTGATTTCCATATAATCGAGAGCCTATTGATAGCTGTCCATGCTTTCGTTAACCTCGTTTCGATGTCCTTTTCGGTTGATTCGACGCTGCTTCCTAGGTACGTGAATTTGTCTACAATTTAAGTGGGGTTCCTTCTAGAGTGGAGATGTCCCCCGTTTGGTTATAGCACATATATTCCGTTTTGTGTGCATTAACATAGAGGCCTATGCTTGCTGCTGCTCGTTCCAAACTATGCAGAAGTGTTTCGGCTTGGCCAGGTGTATTTGCCAGTATCGCTATGTCATCGGCGTAGTCGGCATCGGTAATTGTTGTTGCGGGGTATCTTCTGCTTCCTTTCTTCGTCAGTTCGAAGCCATTCTCTTTGATTTTGTCAATCGATGTTCTAAGTACGTAGTCTAGACAAATGATAAAGAGGTACGGGGCCAGCGTGTCCCCTTGTAGTACTCCTGCTACAATGTCAAAGTATTCTGTGTCTCCATCCGGTGATCGTACTTTTCTTTAGTGTTTCTATAGAGAATCGTTATTGCCGCTACGGTTTCTTTAGGTATGCCGTACGCTAGTAGGATTTGTTCCATCTTTCCTCTGTGAATGGAGTCGAAAGCCTTGGTAAAGTCGACAAATATTAATGTCGCTTGTAGGTTCTTTGCCCGTACACCTTCAAGGATTCTGCGGATGGTTAATATTTGTGAGGTCGTGGATCTATTTCTTCGGAAGCCATTTTGGTTTTTTCTAAGTATGTTGTCGATTTTGGATTCTATTCGGTTTCGTAGTAGGGCATTGTAGATTTTGGCAGCTATGGATGTAAGTGTTATGCCTCGGTAGTTTTTGGCTAATCCGAGGTCCCCCTTTTTAGGGAAGGGGAGTATGCATCCCTTCATGGAATAAATATCATATATATATATATATATATGTGTGTGTGCGTGTGTGTGTGTGTGTGTGACTAATGATTTGGTTGTGTTTGGTTTTATGGCATATCAACCATTGTTGGTTATTTAATACCAAATCCTATTTTTACAAATATATCAAATATATGATTTGTAAACACATTTTGTAGATACACACAGTTAAATGATCAGACAGTTCTTTTTCTAAATATTCAATCTATTATGTTATTCGTCAGCACTCACTTTCATGTCAAACAGTTATTTTTGACTCAGAGATATCTGCTGCTATTACTCCGGGTTAGAGTGGACCTGGGAGCAATAGCAATGAAGCAGTACCCCACATTCCCCAAAGCTCCTGCATTACTGGAGCCCCATCATCTGATAGTTTAGTGTCATATATCCAGCACAAATTATTGGTGGAGGGTTTAACCTCTGCAGAGGTGCAGTCGGTGTACTCTAAAGCTGCAGGCGACAAGGTTGAAGTATCACAAGTGGCCAGATATCGTGCATTAAGCAGAATGCTTAACTGGGTTTGATAGCCACTAGTGATTTATCCTTCCGATACAACCCGTTCAAGCATAAACATCATTGAAATGTACTATCTGAATCTGACAGAAGAGATCAGGAACTTTTCGGCCGTGTTAATGACGCATATAATCATATTTTCACGAAAACGTTAGAAAACTATACATATAGACGAATTATATTTTAAATCTTTATAAAGATACCCCTTTTCATAATTAAAATAATTATATAGGTTAAATTATATTAAATTATTATTTATAATTATTATAGGTTAAGTGATATTGATTATTATTTATAATTAAAATAACTATTAGGTTTTTAAAAAAACGAAGTTTATTTTAAGAAGAATAAAATATTAGATTTAAAAAAGAAAGAAAATAATGAAAATGTAAAATCAAAATGACAAAGCTGTGTGGAATGTAACTCGTTGAGAAGTTATCTCCAAAATCAAAACTAGAAAAGAACTCCCAACATCAAACCTCTGCTGACTTGTTGATATCCTTTGACAGGAAAGTCTAAGAAAAGGTAAGTAAAAGTAAAGTTGGCGACCATAGTCGAGGGTGACCCGAAGGCTCCCTTTTCGATAGCTTACTACACCAAGGTGTAGGGGAGGGCGCTACTCCTTTCCTGGATTGCTCCACTTTACCCGTACCTTATAATGCTGAGTGTTAAGCAAGGAGGCATCAAGTACCATTTTTTGAGTCTTTGGTATGACTCGACCTGGGATTGAACCCAGGTCTCCCGGACCATTGGCGAACACTCTAACCGCTAGGCCAAAACTTGCAGTTTGCATAGTCACCAATTATCTTGCTGGGTTTGTTATTGGGCTGCAGTAATGTAGAACCAGACAGTGACATAAGAGTCGTATAGTGTATGTTACTACAATCCAATGACATAAAGATGTGTGTGTGTAAAATTTATAAACAAAAGCATGATTGATTATTCTATCTATCTACGGATAGATAGATAGATTTTAAAAACCTTTAAATTGGTGTCTTATCTGTCTTGTAGTCTTTCTTTCTCGTTCATCCCTGTGTTTCTTTCTTTTCCTCTTTTTTGCTCCCCATCTATCTATCTCTCTATTTCATTTCTTTGAAAGTAAAAACAGCATAAAAATAGATAGATAGATAGATAGATAGATAGATAGATAGATAGATAGATAGATAGATAGATTCGCCTTTGAGATATCCACTCGTATTATGTAGTATATTTCTGGTTTTGCAAATATGAATGCTGATTTTGTATGGGTAGAGAATAATGTCAAAGATGTATCAATAACACATGATATTATAAATATGTCAAAATATTCATGTCTAAAAGCTTTGTTAGATAATTAAATAACATATCAAGGGAACGGAAATTGATGCCGATCATGCTTTGAATTTGTTGGGCTTTAAAAAATCAATTAATTAAAAAAGAAGCAAGGTAGCACACGTAATCATCAAGTCCCGGGCTTAGTGACAAGTTGTGTCTTCTGTTTGTTAGCAGTCTCTGCAAAATATGCCTCACTGAACACACCTACTAGACATAACTTTAAACTTTTAATTCACCGAAAATAAATAATATATTTAGACACCTTGCTTGGGAAACGCGACTATTTTTACTGTGGTTTTGTTTTATTGTATATCAACCATTATAGGTCATTTAATGATAAATCTTTTTTATACATATATAATAATTATATACTTTCTGAACACATTTTGTTGATTACATTTTTAAATGAGCCCGAGTTCATTTTTTTTCTTACAATTAAATGGTTAGGAAAATGGTAGCGCCCTCCCTCACATCTCGGTGTTGTAGCTATTGAAAAGTGAATCTTCGTGTCGCCCTCGACTACGATCGCCAACAACTTATTTCTGTCAAATACGAATAATTCTATTTACGATTAATCAATTTTTTTGCACACAGTTTAAAGTTTTCAAGTATTGCTATGTATCACTGACAATTCAATAAAACAGTCATTTATTTACGCGCAAATAGATATAAAAACTGTTCTATTTCATAAATTCAGTTTTTTGTTTATACACAGTTAAATGAAAAACAGTTCTATTCCTATTAGTATAAATACACAGTTTTACGATCAAAGAGTTCTATTTGACCTGATCAGGTGCTACCACCCCGGAGCAGATGGTAATAAAGGGATACACCGCATTCCCCAATGCTCCAGCATTACTGGAGCCTCAGCATCAACTTCTTTAGTGTCATATCCAACTCATAGGGTGTTAGTCCCCTGCAGAGATGCATTCGGTGTATTCTACAGCTTCTGCCAACTGGGTGACTGAAATAAAGTTTAAGTTGAAAGATATCTTTGTCTCAAGTCCTTCATCCTCTTCCAGCTTCCCACAGATAAAAGAAGACAACAGGTGAAGGGAGTAAGAAGAAGAAAAGGAGTCAGATTCGAAAGTCAGAATCGTCCCAACAGAACCTAGCACTTCACCAACAACTACCACTATTTTGCCCTGTTGGCTGGGGCTGTAAAATACACCAATTGCGCCTCTGGAGAGGAGTAAGACCCTACCCCAAACGAGTGTCCTTGATATGACACTAAACAATCTGATGGTGATGTTCCATTAATGCTGGACCTTTGGGGAATGCGGAGAACCCCTTCATTGCTATCGCTCCCAGATCCACTCTTGCCCAGAGTGGTATCACCTGATAGGGCCCTATCTATGGGTTAAATAGAACTGAACTGCGTATTTGTGTTAAACTTAATTGTTTGAATTAGAAGTGTGTGAATAAACTTGGAAGAGAAATGTTTTTGACTATCAAACTGTGTACTCATGCTAAACTGAATTGTTTGAAATAGAACTGATTATTTGTATAAAAATGGATTTGGTATAAAATAGCCTCCAAAGATTGATAGCCATAAAACCAACCAACCAACCAACCAACTACCACAATTACCGCAAATAATAAAATCTTCTTCTACAGCCTCATATATTACCATAACCGAATATGTTCTCATTAATGAATGTTCCCAGGAAAATGGAATCAGCGAATCAAGCGCAAATTTCGACTGACTCTGGACGTGTCCTCCCCATTCTGATGCCCCTACGAAAGACCGGAATTCATTTTATTTTCATCCTGACAACCAACTGGGTGTAAATAATTAGACAAACTAGAGGTTTGAAGGTAATTTTTTCCCGTTTAATCATGTTTATTTTTAACTCTTGAAAATAACCTTGAACTAATTGTAAAATATTAATATCCCTCAAATAAAACTGATAAGTATAATCAGATGAAAAGACTTTTAAAAAATGGTTACTTTTTAGGGTAAGTGACTTTTCACCACTCTGTTTTATGATAACATAATATAAAAATTTTCCCTGTCGGCTAGGGCGGTAGAAAACACCGACCAAACCTCTGCAGAGCAACCCAACGAGTGTCCTAGGTATGACAATACTGATAGTAAGGTTCCAGTAATGCTGGAGCTTTAGGGAATGCGGTGTACCCCTTCATTGCCATGGGTCAAATAGAACTAAACTGTACTTCTGCTAAATTGAATTGCTTGAAATTGAACAGTTTTAAAATCTAAACTGCGTTCTTATGCAAAACTAAATTGTTTGAATTAGAACTGTTTTTGTATGATAAATCGACTTGCTTGAAACAGAACTGCTTTGACAAAAAACTATATTTATATTTATAAGTGAATTGTTTGAATTTGAACTGTTTGACTAAGCTGAATATCATGAAATAGAAATGATTTTGACAATGAAACTGTGAACGTATGCTAACCTGAATTGTTTGAAATAGACCTGCTTATTCGTATAAAAATAGATTTGGCATAAAATAACCTTCAAAAGTTGATATGGCATGAAACCCAAATAAACCAAACCTAATGTTAAAAGGTGATACTTACATTTACAAAAATGATAATGTATTATTCAAATAATATTGTTATACACATTTGGTAACATGATGAAAACATTTTTTCAAAACGCCAATTATACTAATTATGTTAGGCATGAAACTATTTTTTTAAAGAACACTGATTATAAACTGATTTTATATATATATATATATATATATATATATATATATATATATATATATATATATATATATATATATAATCAACAGCAGCTAATATTATTATCTTTTTTAATCTCATTATAGAGATTTGAAAAGAGATTTGTCCAGTAATTCATAAACGGTCTTTTCCTACACTTTTTGAATTGATGAAGTGCAATAAGTACAGAAAAAATAAAACAAACAAACAAACACACGCACACACACACACACACACACTCACACTCACACAAATATACGTATATATTGTTTTATTTACTCATACAGAAACACACACTCACACACACACACACACACACACACACACACACACACACACACACACACACACATATATATATATATATATATATATATATATATATATATATATATATATGTAAGTATCGATATTACGGAATTTCTAAGACTACAAAATTGGTCATTTCTGAACAAGTGAAGCAAAACAAGAATAAAAACCAAAGAGCAATAAAAATGGAAACTGAATATATGCTTTTAAGTATATATATATATATATATATATATATATATATATATATATATGTGTGTGTGTGTGTGTGTGTGTGTGTGTGTGTGTGTGTGTGTACGTGAACGCAGAAAGATTTCCAGTGTATTTCACGTGTGCAGATCGTTTCGTTACGCTCGGTCGCAGTAGACAGCAAGGCGCAGGCGTAACATAATCAATAAAGTAAACACAATCGTTAGATCGAAGGTTGTGGGGGCACAAATTTGTATTCGTGGAGGATAAACATAATAATGTTCTCGTTGTCTTAGTCTCTAAATATATATATATATATATGTATGTATGTATGTATGTATGTATGTAAACACTAGTTTTTCTCCCTCCCCACCTTTCTCTCTTTACATATATATTATATATTACCCTCAATATATATATATATATATATATATATATATACTAGTCTCTGGCCTTACCCCTTTCTCTCTCTAAATATTTATTATATATTAGTTTCAAAATGTATAAATAAGCATATACATATACACTAGTCTCTCTCCCTCCCCACTCTCTCAAATATATATATATATATATATAGGGACAGAGATTAGTTCATATATATCATTGCACTTGGCATTCCCTTCTATGCTTAAGTGCTAATCATAGTTATATGACAAACAATTAATGTAGATAAGATTAGTCTGGCACAAGGTCATACAATTGGAGCCCTTTAAAAGAATATTATTATACGATTAATGTTTTTCAATGCTAAAGTTTTATGTGGTTAATATGATAAGTTTGGCATAAATCCATACATTTGGAGAACTCAAAGAATATTATCAGAAGAGCAATCACTTCCCTGGCTTAAGTATGAAGTATTGTTCTACATACTTAAAATGATTAGTCAGGTGCAAGGCCATAAATGTAGAGCATTTATATAGAATGTAATTATTTTAGCAATGGTTTCTCAGGCTAAAGTATTAACTTTTGACCTATGGGACGTACCCAGAATAGTTAATATAATTGATTTATGACCATAGGAGCGAAGCACTCTTGTAAGATATTTTTACTTCGACCAATTGAATAAGATATTATTTCACGAGCAATAGTTTTCTTTTCTAAAATTCTAACTATCCTTCTATGGCGAGCAGTTAACGTAGAAAAGATTAGGTTGGTAAAAGGTCATCTAATTGCTGCACTCATACAGAATATTATTTGACGAGCAATGAATTCTCTGGCTAAGTCATTGTCATTCTATGTAGTTGATATGATTAGTCTGGTATAAGGTCAGAAAAATGGTGCTCTCTATTGAATATTTTTCGATGAGCAATTGTTTCCCGAGTTAAAGTATGTATCGTTCAATGGTAAGCGGTCAGTATAGTTAAAATGATTAGTCTGGCATAAGGTGACTGAAGTGGAGTACTCATGTAGTTCTAACCTAGGTCTTCAGCAAGTACTCATTGTCGATAATATTAACCTGGTATGAGGCCATAAGTAAATCGAGCTTATATATATATATATACATCAACTCCTCTGCACGAGCAGAATGCGACACAAGGTAAATTTTTAAGTGGAGTTTTACAGGTTTGAATTCAATTTTCCTTCTCCTAGACTGGTTGCCATACCAAGGTTGCCTTACAGTTTACCCATGGCTGGAAGGAGAATAGTTGGATTCATACCTTTCCCAAACGTATTTGCACTATGAGAAAATGCAAGCAGTCTTTTACAGGAATTGAACTCATATCACCGTGTCCATTTCCAACAACGGTAACCAGTAAACCACGAACTTATATAGTATATTTTTTCGAGCAGTTGTTTGCCATATTGTTGAAGTGATCCTCGTTCTACTGTTGTTAATGATGCCAACCAATAAGGTTAGTTTGACGTAAGGTAAAAAAAAGTGGAGTAGCCATGTGGGATGTTTTTACAGGAGCAGCCTTTCACAAGATTTCAAACTACATTTGTTTAGCTTGTCAAAATTAGTCGAACACAAATTCACTTTTATTACGAATCTATTTCGTATTCAGACCATTTGACGAGGGGTGTAGAATAAAACGACTGTATCTCTATTAAGGGGTAATCCTCCATCCAACGAAGTGTCCTGGATATGACATGGAACCAGCCTTGGAGATTTGGGGAATATGGAGAGCCCCTTTATTGCCATTGTTCACAAGTCCACACTGTCCGGGAGTGGTCGCACCTGATAGGGTCCTATCGATGGGCCAAATAGAACTGTTTGACCTGTAATCTGTAAACAAACAAATGTTTTGCATTAAATTGAATATTTAGAAATATAACTATTTGTCTATTTAACTGTACTTGCTTACAAATCATATATACTTAATATACGCATAAACAGGATCTGGCATTAAATAACCTACAAAGGTTGATATGCCATAAAACGCAACCAACCAACCAACTTATTTCGTATTGAACTTAATATACTAGCAATGAATTATTTGGCTCGTCCAACGAACCATAGCTCTACAGCAGGCGTCCAAGGGTGGACCAAATTAAACGAAACATATGCAAAGGAGATAAGTTAAATGAAGGAAGAAGGATTGGGTAAGGGCGTGAGGATAAGAAGGAAAGGATTGTTTGTTTCAGGACTCTTTTATGCTTAGTTAAATTTTACTTTTTCAACATGGCAATCGGACAGAACTTGTTGCCTGCTTCATGTAAGGTGCTTCATTATCCGTGATTAATACGACACAGCAACTTGCTCAGGCTCTCCTATGTTCCTGTGAACAAGTGCATAAAAATATCTCGAGTCAGCTATCCCAAAAGGCGGGGCCGCCCAGGTTCGTAACTAGAGACGAGGCCGGCCCTTCTATACTGAGAACAGGAAGTGCCGGTAATCTGATGCAGAGCCTGTCATCTATCAATTTAGGAGACCTTAGATATCGACCTATACAGGGTACGCTGTTTATGAGCTCCTGGCTAAGAATATTTCAATTTGCGAATATTAGCCACACACACGTTTTCTTTCTTTCATTCTTTCTTTCTTGACTACGAACCTCTGTCAGATGCATGCAAAAAAAAAAGAAAAAATAGGGACTGGTTATTTATTAATTTAAGTTTGTGCTTAACTCAATTTAAAATTCTTGCATCCATATACAGCTTTCCTGCCTTGTAGCTGGGAGAGCGTCATGATTTCAGCCAGGTTTTCAAGTGCAGATATTCTATACAAGCATGCGCAAAACAATCTTCCTGTCTGTAGGAGGTCTTAGACCAAGCGATACGAATATAAATAAATCCTTTGTATTTGATAGGAATACTTGAAGTCATACGACTGTTTGCCAATTATTTATACTTAATGGGAATACTTGATATTACATGGAAAGGTATGACCCTCTTATACTCCAAGCCATGAGTTAAAAAGAATCGCTTCCGTTCTTTTACAAGGTTGGCTTTGCCATTAAACAACCCACTTAGGTTGATATGCCATTAAACAAAGAAACTAAGCCAAACCGTGATATTACATAACTGTATTCAAACAAATAATTTTATTAAACAGAAATACTTACATAACCATATAAATGTGTGTAAACTATTCGTATTAGATTGGAATACTTGAAATTACACAGCTGTATGTCAATTAATTATATTGGATTGGAATACTTGATAGTACTCCAAAAAAGAATTCTTACTTAACGATATTGTGTATAAATCATCATATTGTAATGCTTAAAGCCATACAACTGTATGTCAATTCATCATATTAGATAGGAATACTTAATATCATATAACTTTGTGGAAATAAGAGATTGTAATCAAAAAGAAATAATTACTTAACCATACAATTGTTACTTAACCATATTGCGTGTAAACTATTAAATTGGAATACTTAAAGCCTGACAACTGTATGTCAATTGATTATATCAAATAGGAATACATAATATCGCATAACTTTGTGGAAATAAGTGATTATTATCAAATAGGAATAATTTCTTAACCATACAATTGAGTATAAACTATAAATATCGTATTACTGTGTGTAAACATAAACAAGAAAAAATAGTGTCATTTTAAAAATACGCAATTTTAAAAATTCAATGTAACATTAAACGTTTAACTGTGACTACAATAGAATATTTATTAACAAATAAATTTCAGCCTTTAATAATCCATGTCCTTGGGCCAGAAAGATATAATTTCTACGCAGAATGCCGACCGAATAACCGATTAATCTGATGTACATAAATTGCTTGTCGTTGAATGAATCTATCCTTGCAAACTTTTCATGGCCTTATGCCAGACAAATATTGTCTATATTGAGTGCTTGCAGTAAAAGGAGGGTGTCAGTTAAGGATGGAAAACCATCGTAACATCCAATATTTGAGCTCCATTTTTCTGACCTCATACCAGACTAATCGTACTATCTCCATTGAATGCTTGACCTAAAACGAGGTAAGAACTTTCAGATGAGAAATCATCTCTCGTGTAAATGGTGATTTCAGTATATCGGGGACTTATTTTACATCAAAAAACGCTATCATCTTCATCATCATCATTATGATTAGGGCATGTCGACAGCATAGATTCTTTTGACTCTCTCTCTCTCTCTCTCTCTCTCTCTCTCTCTCTCTCTCTTTCTCTCTCTCTCTCACACACACACACACACACACACACATGCCATTTGTCCCTATCTACCCTCGCTCTTGGTAATGCCTACAGTGTCAGCACAAAGCTGACGAATGTAAGTTTTGGTATTCGGCCAACTCTGGTGTGTCCATGTGTATTAGTCCTTAGATGATTATCAGTTATGAGTACGTTCTTACTTCTCCAGCAGTGTCCACCATATTTTGCTCGTCTTAAATGGATGTTTTTTGTGATGAGAGGTAAGTGGTAGTACAGCTGCTGTTTTGTGGGGTGCTGCTTCCATGATTTGTTCAAAACTGCTCGATGCACCATTATTTTGTTCCTATCTAGCTTTTCCTCCAACTTGTTTAAATGATCGCAGATTTTAACTGCATGTGTAGAAACAACTCAAAATTCTCTGTGTAGGTATTGAAACACCTTTTCTTTTCTTGTGAAGTGTAATTCTTTACCTGAAAAGAAAAAATATTACACTTTAAACATAAGGTTTTGAGTTGTTTCTATACACAGTTAATTTTGAGATTATTTGAACGAGAATTGATCAAGTTTATAGAGTTGGAAATAATATCAATAATTCGGAAACAACCTGTATGTCTCGCCAAATTCGTTAAAAGCACTTTAAATTGAACCTCATGATTTAAAAAAAAAGCCTTAAAACCCAAACACTAGTTCTTTATTTCCGATTCGTGGTGCTTACAAAGAATAATGGACGAGGATTTGGTTTGGTTTGTTTTGTTTTGGCTATATGGCATATCAAACATTGTCGGTTATTCAATGCCAAATCCGGTTTTTCCATATATAATAAATACAAGATATGATTTTTAAAGACATTTTGTAGGTACACATAATCAAATGATCAAATAGTTCTATTTCCAAATATTCAATTTAGCATGAATCACTGTTAAATTGTTCCAGGTATAATTATGTGTAACTAATAATTCAAGTAAACGTCAGTCACTTGTTTACACACAGTTAAATGTAAAATTCAGTTCTATTTCGAACAATCAATTTAGCATAAATCATTTGTCTACACTCAGTTTAAATGTCAAACAGTTCTATTTGACCCATTGATTCGACCCTATCAGGAGCTACCACTCCGGGCCAGAGTAGATTTGGGAGCGATAGCAATGAAAGGGTACTGCGCATTCTCGAAGGCTCCAGTATTGCTGGACCCTCACCATCAGATTATTGAGGAGTTGTGATGAAAGAAGAACTGAAATTTTAAGGAAAGACATAGTCTTGGTTTGGTTTTATTTATTTGTTTAACGACAGATCAATTCCTTATTGCTAATTTAATGCCGAAATTTGATTAATTTCTAAATGTTTGATTAGTATCATTACTATCTACATTTGGTTTGATTTGATTCATTTTGTTTATCGGCATACCAAGTTCTTACAAGTTAATTAATCTCGAACTTTTATTCATTCCTAAAATAAATTACTATCATAAAGATATGTTCAATATCCAATTGCGTTTCTTACAATAGTACATTTTTATTTGTTTGTTTGGGATTTTATGGCATATCAACCCTGGTAGGTGATTTAATGCCATATCCATTTTTAAACAAATAATAATTCAGTTTAGTACAAGTACACAGGTTAATTGTCAAAAGCATTTCTATTTCAAGCTATACAGTTTTGTCAAACAGTTCTATTTCAAACAATTCAGTTTAGTATAAGTATAGTTTTTTCCACATAGTTAAGCATCAAAACAGTTCTATTTCAAACAATTCATTTTAGCTTAAGTACAGTTTCCATATAAAAACAGTTCTATTTCAAACAATTTAGTTTAACATACAAAAGTAATTCCATTTCAAGCAATTCAGTTTAGCATAAGTGCATAGTTTAAAAGTTACTTTTAACGTTTAGTTCTATATGACCTATAGATAGGACCCTATCAGATGCTATCACTGCAGGCCAGAGAGGACCTAGTAGCGATGGCAATGAAGGGGTACTCCGCATTCCCCTAAGCTCCTGCATTACTGGAACCTCACCATCAGATTGTTTAGTGTCATATGCAGTACACTAATTGGTGGGGTATCTTACCCATCTGCAGAGAAGCAGTCTGTGTAGGCCCAGCCGACTGTGTAAATCTTTATTTCTCTATAATCATTCATTTATACTCATTTGATAAGGAGTATTCCAAGCTCAGCTCTGTTCGGACACAGGGTGTAGCTTGGAAGACCTACCGGAAGCGATAGATGATAGAGATTGATGACGAGTGAGAGTTAAGGAAATCCGTGCGAGCAACGCAACATGGTGATTATGATGATTCCTATCTAATACAAGTAATTTGAACTCAATTGTATGGTTTCAAGTATTCCGATCTAATACTAAAAATTTACACGTAGTTATAAGGGTTTAAGTATTCCAATCCAATACTAATTATTTAGTCACTATTGTATGGTTTTAAGTAACTATTTCTATTTGCAATAAATATTTGCTGGCACACAGTTATATTATTTCAAATATTCCTATCAAACAGAAATAATAAATAGAAACTTTAATAGTTTCAAGTAAATACTTCACTTAAATAATTATTTGTTTTCACTGAGTTTTATGGTTTCAAGTAACTAATTATAACCTTTTCTAAACGAATCCAGCTTCAGTTAACAAGTTTTATGACAAATAATTTCCATGCAGTTAGATGGTTTCAAGTATTCTTATCTAACTAAAATAAATAATTCTATTCATTAATAGTTATTTTTTCGTTTGTACACAGTTATGGATTTACTCATCCCTATGCGTTACTAAATATTTTCACACAGATCTATTTGACCTGTAAATGAGAACCTATGATTAGCGTGAGTTAGTGTTGTGGCCTCCATGTCAATGCACATAAAACGGAATATATGTGTTTTAATCAAACAGGTGACATTTCCACACTAAACGGTAGCTCTCTGAAACTAGTAGACAAGTTCACCTACCTAGGAAGCAGTGTCTCATCGACCGAGACAAAAATCGACACACGACTAACAAAGGCATGGACAGCTATCAATAGGCTATCGGTCATATGGAAGTTAGACCCGACCGATAAAATGAAACGCAGTTTCTTCCAAGCAGCGATCGTGTCGATACTGTTATATAGATGCACTACATAGACGCTAACTAAACGGCTGCAGAAAAATCTAGACGGTAATTACTCAATTATTGCTGTGAGCAATATTGAACAAGTCCAGGAGGCAACACTCCACAAAGCAGCAGCTGTGCGGCCACCTACCACTCATCACAAAAACTATCATAGATGAACCAGACATGCAGGACACTGCTGGATAAGTAGGGACGAGCTTCACATGGCCGTGTAAAAGCAGGGCGACCAGCTCGAACCTACATACAGCAGCTCTGTGAGGATACGGGATGTAGTCCAGGGGACCAGCCGGAAGCGGTGAACGATGAGGAGGGGTGGCGAGCGAGGATCAGGGCTATCCATGCTGATGGCACGACAAGATGGTGATGAGTGTTGACCTGGGAGATAGATAGATAGATACCTATGGATATGTGCACCAATAACAAATTTTATAAAAAGTTTATTTCTTCTGATTCAAAGATAACATGATTGGAATATTATGCAGAGAAAATGGATATCATTAGACATTATTTCATACCAAACTCGACAGTTTTGAACTCTGTGACCAAAAACAGAATTAAAATCTATTGATAACCAACAAAACAAAATTAGAAATAAAATATACAAAGAGTGTACTTATTATGGATTGCAACATATTCATATTTTTGGTCCTAGATTTTCTAATAATGGAAAATTTGGTAATAATAATATATAATAATGTATAGCGTTTCACTAGAAAAATTAACATCCTGGAATCATTTAAAGGAAAATTAATATTTTTAAAGATAATATATGTTAAGAATGTACCTACTTATTGGTGAATAGATAGATAGATAGATAGATAGATAGATAGATAGATATTAAAGTCTCCACAACATGGTCTGATGAGAGATTTCGTCCGATTAGCAGATTTCATTAAACACGAGAAACAAGAAATAAGATTACAATTAAACAAAAAACTTCTGTGATTTTAGAAAGCCTGCTTTGGAGCTAAGATAATTGCTTACTTCTAACCGATGCGATACAAAAAGAAATAAAAGAAGTTTGGTTTGTTGGGTTTTATGGCATATCAACCTTTGTAGGTTATTTAACGCCAGATCCATTTTTATGTAAATAATCTGTTCTATTTGAAAACAATTCAGTTTAGCATAAGTACACAGTTTAATTGTCAAAAACATTTCCATTTCAAACTATTCAAGCAATTATATGTAACAATTCAGTTAAGTGTAAATACAGTTTTAATGTCATAAACAGTTTTTTTCAAATAATTCAGTTAAGCATAAGCACGCAGTTTAAATGTAAGTACGGTTTAATTGTCAAAAACATTTCTATTTCAAGCTATTCAGTTTACTAAAACAATTCAGTTTAGCATAAGTATGCTGTTAGTTCTATTTAACCCATAGATAGGACCCTTATCAGGTGCTACTACTCCAGGCCAGAGTGGACCTGGCAGCGATGGCAATGAAGGTGTACTCCGCATTCCCCAAAGCTCCAGCACTGCTGGAACCACACCATCAGATTGTTTAGTGTCATATCCAGGACAATCATTAGGGGGGGGCTTACCCCTCTGCAGAAGTGCAGTCAGTGTATTCTACAGCCCCAGCTGATTGGGCAATACACAGAGTTAAATGTCAAACAGTTTTATTTCAGATAATTCAGTTCAGCATAAGTACACAGTTTAGACGTCAAAAACAGTTCTATTTCGAGCAATTTAGTTCAGCACTAGTACGCAGTTCCAATGTCAAAACAGTTCTATTTTAAACAATTCAGTTTAGCATAAATACGCAGTTTAAATGCAAAAGTCAGTATAATGAAAGAAGCACAGTTTAGTTCTATTTAACCCATAGACAGGACCCTTATCAGGTGCTACCACTCCAGGCAGAGTGGACCAAGGAGCGATGGCAATGAAGGGGTACTCCGCATTCCCCAAAGCTCCAGCATTGTTGGAACCTCACCATCAGATTGTTTAGTGTCATATCCAGGACTTTCGTTGTGGGGGGGGGCTTACCCCTCTGCAGAGAAGCAGTCAGTGTATTCTACAGCCCCAGCCGACTGGGCAATACAAAAAGTTTAAATATTGATTCACGACGTCCAATAAACTCTCACTATTTAAAATCACAATTTTTCACAACATAAATATGCCTTTATAAAGTGGCTGGTGAGGTTAAAAATCCAAGAAAGGCTTGAAATAATTAAGGAAAAATGACTCCCAAAATAACTAAAAAAATAATGAGGCGATTGCTGGAAATTAGCGAAGACGATATAACACTCGTAGTGACCTTCAAAAGAAATAAATATAAAGTACCCCCCGCCAAAAAAAAAAAAAAAAAAAAAAAAATAGTCTACCACATTACGAGATAAAACGAAGTCTGATATTTGTAAAAATAAATAAATTGAAGGAATGAAAAAATCCTGCTTGATCGTTGAAACAGTTGTGCTTAGTGACATCAGCATGAAGAAAAAAAACCTTATTCATAATCAATTTTGTAACAATTATAGTGTTATAGAATTTGGTAATAGATAATATCAATAATAATAAATTACTATAGAAATACATAAAAAAAAATTGTTTTGGTTTTTATTGCAGAGATGGATTGAAAATGATTTTTACTATTGAAATGCATCAAGAATTATTTTACTATAGAAAATGTCATCATTTTCAACAATAGAAAATGTCCTTTTGTAAAAAGGAATGCATTGAAAATTGTTTTTGCTCTAAAAATGCATACAAAATTATTTTTGCTATAGAAATGCACTGAAATTTTTTTTTGCAATAGAAATGCATTAAAAATTATTTATGCCATAGAAAATAACTTTTTTCTATAGGAATTCATAGGAAATTATTTTTACTATAGGAATGCACAGAAAATTGTTTTTGCTATATAAATTTATTGAAAATGATTTTTTACTATGGAAATGCATGAAGAACTATTTTTAAATAATGAGCGTATGGAAAATGATTTTTTTTACTATTGAATTGCATATAATTTTAGAAAATACAAGGATACCCAAGCCGAGTCGGATGGGCCAGTAGAATATACAGACTGTATATCTGCCGAGGGATAAGAGCACCCCCCATAAATAAGTATCCTGGATAGGACACTAAATAATGTTATGGTGAGGCTTCAGTAATGCTGGAGCTTTGGAGAATGCAGAGCACCCCTTCATTTGCTATGGCTCCCATGTCCACTCTGACCCGGAGTGGTAGCACCTTATAGGGTCCGATCTATAGGTCAAATAGAAGAGTTTGACATTTAAACAATGTACAAACAAATGATTTAGGCTGATTAGAACAGTTGGATCATTTAACTGTGTGTAAACAAATGTCTGGTGTTTACTTGAATTATTAATAATATATAGCAATACTTGGAAACATTTAACTGTGTGCAAACAAATAAGTAATATTAAATAGAATAATAAGTGTTAGATATAAATAATTGAAAACATTTAAATGTGTACAAACAAAAGCTTAATACTATATAGAATTATTTGTGTTGTGTAGAAATATATTGAAAACATTCAACTGTGTACAAAAGTTCAGGTGCGTTAAAAATGTATCTCCAAAATGTGTTTACAAATCATGTATTTGATATATATGTAAAAACAAGATTTGATATTGAATGACCAACAATTGTTGATATGCCATAAAACCAAACAAAACCGGGATTCCCTTTTCTTTGGGGACTGAGAAAATTATAGATCGAGCCTTGTAAAGAGTAATTTTTACATTCATTTTTCAGTTTTAAAGTCAACCAAATTAAAGTTTCCGTTTAAAAACAAACAGCATTAAAAAAAAAGAATTAAACAAAACACACACATATATATATATATGTATGTATATATATATATATATATATATATATATATATATATATATATATATATATATATATATATATATATATGTGTGTGTGTATGTGTGTGTGTGTGTGTGTAAATGCTTTATTATTGATATTGAGCACTATTTACCAATACTGGAATATTTTGTCCTCCATTAACACACCAAGTGAGCTAGTAAGAACCATAAACCTCTAACGTATATATATATATATATATATATATATATATATATATAATCTTTAAGAAATTATTTCAATTAAAGGGAGCGGTCATACAAGCAAAAAATCCAAAATTTTCAGTGAAAACTTCTTCCTATTCTTTTAAGGTAATTGCCAAAACATTTATTAAAATCTGATGAGCAGATTTTTGTTCAGTTCTAGAGACCTGGATAGTGTGGAGTACCGCTACTTTGCCATAACTCCCAGGTCCACTCTGACCTGAGCGGTAGTACGTGTTAGGGCCCTATGTGTGTATCATAGATTTTTTTTAATTATTCGTATTTGACAAGAATATTTGCTATAATCACTCTAAACGGGTGGATATGCCATTAAAATTGATCAAACAATTAACCGATTTTTCTGAACTTTCAAAAGCCTTAGGCCAAGTTGGGAAGGGATCTTATTCTAAACAGGTGCGTATTTTTGGTCATACCTAATAAAATAAACATTATCCTCTTTAAGAATATATCCATCGTTCGTCCTTCCAGATTTTTTGAATGAACTAGATTATAAGTGTACTGAAATCTAACACTAAGAAAGATAAAGTAATATCTTCGTGTTTGTTATTAGTAAGTCGGCCGTTCGTTTTTTTCTTTACCTGTAATTCTACCTACTTACCAACTAACCTAATTAATTTTATACCGGTTTATTCCCTCACACACATATCGAGACTCAGACACCAAACCCTTCAAAGGATTTATCTCAATCCTAATAAAACTGAAGGCCGACCCTCTTTCGTTTTACACTTGCTAGATAAATGTACGCTACAACGAATAATGTGACAGAAGTGAACAATTCTTAAAAAAAAAAAAAACAAGGAAGAAAAGTAGGAATTATTTTGAAAAATGTGAAAAGAGAGACGACAGCATCAGACGAAGAAAAAAAAAGCAAGATAAAAAAATACAAGGAAAAAATTACCGTATATATTCGTGCATAAGTCGAATTGGTAATTTTAAAATTTTAGGAGAAAAATTGGTGTCAACTTGTATATTAAGCATTAGAAACTGAAACTCACATGGCATATGTGTGTGTGTGTGTGTGTGTGTGTGTGTGTGAAGACAGAGAGAGAGAGAGAGAGAGAGAGATGATGTCTGGTTTTTGTTCGGTTCTGGTTTCCACATAAAATTGTGTCGTCTAACATTCACTTGTTCCTGCCTCAAGCAATTATATAAATAGTCTGCTATAACTTGACAAAGGTAGCGATTTTTTTCCGTACGGCGTTTGCTGATTTGGACAATTTACTTTAAATATTCCTTTAAAAGTCGAAGAAATGAAGAACAGATTATTTTTTTTTAGCTAAGATTTAGAATGTATAATGACATTTTCTCATTTATTTTCATAGATTTTTTAATAACCTGTTTTCCATTTCTTAATTAATCGATGTTGTTGACAGCTTTTATATTTATTTTTGATTGCGATAGCAATGTTATAAATACAGACTATCACGCGAACTGGTACTGATAGCCTTATTAAAAACCGGACAAACAATAAATAGCCATAATTGAAACAATTTAAATGGTTTGTGGGGATAATCGATAATTTAATAAAAATAACATTTATAATAAAATAAAGAAATTGACTATAAAACGAATAATGAGGTGCCGTGGTGTAATGGTTATCGTCGTAGGAATGGACACGGCGACACGAGTTCAAATCCTGGACGAGACTGATTGCATTTCACATAGCACTAATACCCTTGGGAAAGGTATGAATCCAATATTCTCCCTCCAGCTAGTAGGACAGACTAGGTTCTTCAGCCTTGGTGGGGCAACTAGTCTAGGAAAAGGAATTCTGAATTCAAACCTGTCAAACTCCGCTTAAAAATTGACCTTGTGTCATATCCTGCCGGAGCGGAGGGGTTTGTAAATATGATAAAACGAATAATGAAATACAATAAAAATTTCTCATGATTCCACTTCCATAAAAAAAGTTTTAAACTTCAGCCCCCAATAAAAGGATTCAGTCTCTTTCCAGTACCTGCCAGCCAACAGGAATAACGTGTGATTGCAGACCTGTGAAAACGAGCACACCATGTTGTAAGATTATTATACAATTTAAAAATCAAGGTTTCTAATCAAACCGAGACTAGGTGTATTGTAAAATACACCGCTTCATTTACTCTCTGAACTATATTTGTTAAAGTTAAAAAAAAAATTTCACCCGTTGAATTATAAGCTACATTTTTTTTTCTTTTCAACTAATCCGTTTTCAAGAAAGAACTTTTTTTAAAATCTCAAACTGGGTCGAAATTAAAATTTACACCCCTACAATTAAATGAATGAATTAACCCCCCAAAATCTGACCACCAAAAAAATGTAGTAATGGACGGTAAGATTAGACATTTGTTTCATTATTAAATGCTTTAATTATTACTATTCTGGTTTACATGTAGTTGTTACGGGCACCCCTGGTGGTGTAACGGTTAGCAAGCTAGACTAGCAAACCTACACGAGTGATTTCGAGTCTCATTGGGTACCCCATTCGTTCGGCCTTGTGCCACATCGAAGCAAAGAGCTTCGTAAATTACTACATGTAGTTGTTACACACTTAAAAATATCAACACATTTTAAAACTCCGTGTCCAATTCAGCGGAATATCTTTGTCTCAGCGTAATAAAAGAATAAGCACACATGTACCTGATCAATATAAAATAGAATAGCTGTATCTTAACTATGATATTTGACGGCATATAAGACGCACACCAGTTTCGGCTGAGTAAAAATTAGTAAAATGGTTCAACCTCGGCTATATCTATGAGGTGTACTTTTGGTTAAATAAGCCATGATTATAATTAAACGAAAAAGTAATTTAAAAAAAAGACTCAAGCCAATAAAAACGTTATTATATTCAAAGTAAAGAATTCATTACATATAATTTTTGTGAAACAACGTATTAATCTTAAACGTGACGAAATTAATATAATAAATATTATCAATGATAACGCTTTTAATCGGCATAATTGCCTTTTAAATAATGGAAATAAGTATATGAATATTACTTTAAAGTCGAAGCTAATAGGAATTGCCAGGTAGCGAATTTCGACCGACAATCACGAATTTTAAACCAACATATAGCATCTAAGACGGAGGGGAATTTAAAAAGATAAATACCGTCAAATACAGAAAGAAAAAAAAAAGTTTTTTTTCCTAGAAGGAAAACTCACATTATCAAAATCCTATTAGCATAGCTCCAGAGATATGTAGAAATTAACAAAGCTCTTTGCTTCGATGTGGCACAAGGCCGAATGAATGGGGCGCCCAATGAGACCCGAACTCACTCGTGTACGCTTGCTAGTCTAGCTTGCTAACCGTTACACCATCAGAGGTGTCCATAGCTCCAGAGATATATAACTAGTTTTCGATCTTAGTCGAGGATGGCCTGAGGGCTCCCTTTCAATTGCTACTACACCGAGGTGTTTGGGAGGGCGCTACTCATTTCCCTGCATTGCTCCACTTTACCCTTGATCGATACCTTATAATGCTGAGTGTTAAGCAAGGCGGCATCAAGTACCATTTTTTGAGTTTGCACACAGGAAAATAGTTTCACGTACAACGATCGAACACTAATAGGTCTATTTGCGCACAGTTAAATGGTTCCAAGTATTGCTATTTATTGTTTGCACACAGGAAAATAGTTTCACGTACTACGATCGAACACTAATAGGTCTATTTGCGCACAGTTAAATGGTTCCAAGTATTGCTATTTATTGTTTGCACACAGGAAAATAGTTTCACGTACAACGATCGAACACTAATAGGTCTATTTGCGCACAGTTAAATGGTTCCAAGTATTGCTATTTATTGTTTGCACACAGGAAAATAGTTTCACGTACAACGATCGAACACTAATAGGTCTATTTGCGCACAGTTAAATGGTTCCAAGTATTGCTATTTATTGTTTGCACACAGGAAAATAGTTTCACGTACAACGATCGAACACTAATAGGTCTATTTGCGCACAGTTAAATGGTTCCAAGTATTGCTATTTATTGTTTGCACACAGGAAAATAGTTTCACGTACAACGATCGAACACTAATAGGTCTATTTGCGCACAGTTAAATGGTTCCAAGTATTGCTATTTATTGTTTGCACACAGGAAAATAGTTTCACGTACAACGATCGAACACTAATAGGTCTATTTGCGCACAGTTAAATGGTTCCAAGTATTGCTATTTATTGTTTGCACACAGGAAAATAGTTTCACGTACAACGATCGAACACTAATAGGTCTATTTGCGCACAGTTAAATGGTTCCAAGTATTGCTATTTATTGTTTGCACACAGGAAAATAGTTTCACGTACTACGATCGAACACTAATAGGTCTATTTGCGCACAGTTAAATGGTTCCAAGTATTGCTATTTATTGTTTGCACACAGGAAAATAGTTTCACGTACTACGATCGAACACTAATAGGTCTATTTGCGCACAGTTAAATGGTTCCAAGTATTGCTATTTATTGTTTGCACACAGGAAAATAGTTTCACGTACAACGATCGAACACTAATAGGTCTATTTGCGCACAGTTAAATGGTTCCAAGTATTGCTATCTAACGCTAATATTTCAATTTAGTATTTGTTTGCTCACAG
Organism: Sepioteuthis lessoniana; assembly: GCA_963585895.1. Taxonomy (NCBI): domain Eukaryota; kingdom Metazoa; phylum Mollusca; class Cephalopoda; order Myopsida; family Loliginidae; genus Sepioteuthis; species Sepioteuthis lessoniana. The sequence goes on along the minus strand of OY757907.1, from coordinate 40,616,952 downwards.
TTAAATGGGTTCAGATATAGTAAATAAATAAAGAGTTTTATTTAACCCATGGATCTAATCCTTACACCTCCTAGCACTACGTGTCATAGTAGTGATTAATGATTAATGAGAATGAAGGAGTACTTCCCATCCCCCAAAATTTCAATATATTTATACTTAAGATCGACCTGTACACGTGTAAATAGGTCAAAGAAAGAAAAGTTAGAAATAGCGAATAAATAAGAGAAAGTTTGAAGGAATAGAGGAACAAAAGAAAGAAGATATGATTGGAAGAGAAAGGTACGAGAGTAAGAAACTAAGCAAAAAAAGAAAGAAAGATACAAATGGACAATAAAGAAAAGAAAAGAAAAGAAAAGAAGGAAACAAAAAGCCTAAATTTAAGTCCAGTAGTCGGTGTTCAATATGGAATATAAAGCAAGAATCTTGAATATTGATTTTAAAGGCAAGAACACACTTTCGACAAAGAAGAATGACATAATAGAATCTTCAGGGCGACTCGGGTAGTGTAATGGTTAGCAAGCTTGACTAGTAAACCTGTAAGAGTGAGTGCGAATTTTATTGGGTGTCCCATTCGTTCGGACTTGTACTACATCTATGAAAAAAGCTTAGTAAATTACTACATAATAGAATCTTCCTGGTCACTCTCGACCGAACTTAGTGAAACTTAGACAGAGGACAGATTATAGGGCGGCAAGTAGTTGTCACACGTTTGCCCAATTAAAAAGATCTTGCGACAACAGGAAAAAAAAAACTGAATATAGGTTATCAATATTTATGTTTATATTCCTTTATCTACCTGTGAATTAGAAACTTATACATTTCTTTCTTTTGTTTTCTTTGCTAACTTTTTGCTTTTTCACGCCAACGGTATCTTTCTTTCTTTTCTATTCTTTTCTTTTTTATCTTCTCATTACTTCACTACAACGACTCTTTCTTTCTTTCTTTCTTTCTTTCCAACGATTTTTCTTTCATTATTTCTTTCTTTCTTTTCCACTCATTCATCCAAATGTTTTCTTTTTTCCTTTTTATTCATTTATTTATCAAAATCTTTCTTTTTTCTTTTTTATCCTTATATTCTTTCAGTCCAACAGTTTATCTTCTTTATTTATTTATTTTACACCAACGGTTTTTCATTTTTTTCTAAATTCATCTGTTTATTGATTTCTTTTACTGAAATGGTTCTTTCTTTTTTTCTTTCTTTCTTTCTAACACATCAGTTTTTTCCCCCAGATGTATTTTTCTTTCTTTTGTATTTTTTTCCTTTCTTCCTTTCTTTTCCGTCCTTTCACTCCAATTATTCTTTCTTTCTTTCTTTTTTCTTTCTTTCCGTTTTACCGTTAAGTTTTCTTTTTTTTTTTTTCCTTCTTTCTTTCTCTTATTTTTTTTCTTTCTTTCTTTTGAATGTATGTGTGTGAGGATTTGTTACACAAAATGTGGTAACTGATATCGTGACAATTTTTCTGTTTTATTTATAAGAGATAAACAAATAACTGCTTCACTCATTAAAAAATGTTTTCCCTCTATTTTTCTCACTCAACACCTCCCCCTACATTATATATATATATATATATATATATATATATATATATATATATATGTATATATAAAGTGGGGAGTCACATTTGGGATTGTTGCTTATGTCCTACATGTCTTTTTGGGTGTGGTGGCAGCTAAAGGCGTGTGACATCGAGGACAAATTAAAAACTTATTCTGATTATAAAAATTTAAAAACAAAACCTAATGTAATTAATACAATGAATACAGCAGAAATTTTATATTTGTAATATGTTAGATATTTTGCTTTCAGTGGCACTTGTGGTATTTAACCATAAGTTGTATTTTTTCACTTAGTTATTTCAAGTCATACACCCAAGTTGGCAGAATTGTATATAATTACTAATCTTGGTTAACACACCCCAGAACCGGAAGCCGTAAAATCCTACTTCCTTTAGTTCAGAACTGATCTCTGATAAGATGTGAAAGTGATCTTCTCTAATCTAATATCATGTGATGTCATCAGCTGTGGCCGTTCATCAGCCACCATATATTTACGACGGTCTGTTCTCTGGGTTATACTAGATAGATAGATAGATAGATAGATAGATAGATAGATAGATAGATAGGAACAAACTGTGATAAATTCACAGACATGAACATGCTGAAATAACAACAAAGACGTGAGCCGACTGTGACAGCTACACAGCTGGCTGGCTTGTTTGTTTGCTAGTTTGTTTGCTTATTGCAAGCTAAATGGCTAAATACGAGGTGTTCAAAAATATCGTGATAAAAACTGTTCTATCGTCTTCGTCCTAAACGTGTTGTATTCTTTGATTAATTGGTTGGTTCGGTTATCTAATGCCAAATCTAATGCCAATTGTACTTTTATATTAAATATAAAAAATGCATATTTTGTTGAAAACAATTTTAAACGTGCTGGACCTCATTTGTTTGCATACAGTAAAATGGTTTCAAGTATTTCTATCTAACACGAATAATTCTATTCAGAATTAATCAATTTTTAACATAATTAGATGGTTTCAGGTATTACCCTGTAACTTTAACAATTCAATTTAAAACAAGTCATTTGTTTGCACACACTTGAATGGTCACTTATATATTGGATTCTATTAAGTACGATCACTCCGGGCCAGAGTGGACATGGGATTAATAGCAATGAAAGGATAGTCCATCTTCCCTTTTAGCTTCAGGACTGACGCCTCACTATCAGATGGGTTAAAGAAGACGTCCGTGGTGTAATGGTTATCGTCGTAGGAAGTGGACAAGGTGATACGAGTTCAAATTCTGGACGAAGCAAGTTGCATTTCACAAAGTAGACTAAGTTCTTCTGCCTGGGTTAGGCAGCCCGTCTAGGAAAAAGGAAACTCTTAATCCAAATAATTAAACTCTTCTTTGAAACAATTGACCCTGAGTCACATTCTGCCAAGGTGGAAGGGTTGGTAAATATACAGATGGTTTAGTGTTATATCTAGGACACGTATTGTAGAGATGCAGTTGGCATATACAACAGCTCCAGCCAACTGAGCCGTCAGTCAAGTGTTCTATTCTCTGTAACATTTAAGTAAGTGGATAAATTACTACCCCATGGCAAAGACTATCGAATTAGCACAGTTAAATGATATTCACGCTGTTGTTGCTGTTGTTTTAGCAACAAATAAACCAATAGATTGTTATGACTATGATTCCGTTAAGGGAGGAGTGAAAGATTCTGGCTTACCTTCATTGTATGGAGAATTTTTTTTTATTCAAAAATTACCTTCTTTGTGAATTCAAATAAAACTTCAGTCCAATTGTGTGGCCGAGTGGAATGTCAGTTGTGCAGTGAGTACGTATGAGAGCTTGTAGTTTTAGTCAATTGTCGTTATAGACTAATAAAAGTCCCTGACCCTTTAGACAGAAAGATGCCAAAGAAAGACTTAAAATGTGTGGATAAGGATCAAGCGAACAGTCGAAATTGACCAGAGAGATGACTATGACCCAAACTAAAAATGTAACGTTATATTTTTATTTCAAATGACTCAATTCCAACTTTTCAAATAAATCCCAACAGCAAAGATAATATGTCTGTATTTACCCAATTCATCTACTGGCAGAATGCGACATATGTCAATTTTAAGCGGATTACAGGGTTAAAACATTCTTTTATGGACTCCTACACATGGACACACCACTGTTGGCAAACAAAAAAAATGTTATTCATCAGGTTTATGTAGACACTCGGAACCGTATTTTAGGGTTTGTCATGAGTGACGGCTTGTAGGGACGGATGGCATGATAGAGTCAAGGAAATCTGTGCTGTCAATACGTTGAGATGATGGTAATCAACCCTACAGTTTTATCTCCAAGATAACTATATTGAAAATTAATTGCTATTTCAAAAGTAAAAAAAGTGCTGGAAAAGTTTTATTGGCTAAAAATGAAATTAATTTTGAAACTGTTACATTCTTTAGCAATTAGCAGATGTATTGCTCTTTTAATAATATCGTTAGGAGGTGAGTTTTGCTGAGTCACGATTATATGCGAACGGAATGAGAACTTTTAGAATAGATATTAATAAGACAAAATAATAAATGATAATAGAACAGGCTTAGATAGATAGATAGATAGATAGATAGATAGATAGATAACTGTTATCGTGAAATTAATTTTCAGTTTGCGGGATAAAAAGTCGTGCGGATTTTGCTATCGTGATAACAGAAATTTGCTTTGTCACCGTCCTGTTTCGCCAAACAATTTTAAATATATTTCGAAATAAAGAGACCGAGGAAGATAGATAGATAGATTGATAGATATACAAGAAAATAGATAGATAGATAGATAGATAGATAGATAGATTGAAAAAGAAGAAGAATTCTTTTAAAAACTTACATCGAAGTTACTAAATGATTGATGAATTTGACAATAAAAAATAGGTAAATGTTTTTGGAGGATAGATCGATAGATAGATGTTGATGAAAGATGGTGACAAACACAGAAAAATCTTACTGTGAGATATACAGAAAATTATCCTTTTTCAATAAAACTATGTTTGATTCTTGGCAAAGCAAAAGACTCTTGAGGTCTGCATCCGAAAGATAAAGTAAAAGCAGTCCTTGCGTTACCAAAAATATAACAGAGAAAAAAAAACATATGCGTCAGGAGGCATGACGAAAGATTCTTGGGTGCTGGAGTCGGAAGGCGTCCGTTTGTTGTGGATGGATGATGCAATGTCAGAGTCAATGGTGCTGCAAGAAAATGGCAATGACCATAACTCAGGAAATTTCACGAAGACTAACCACCTGCAGGTGGTTGAGGTCAGAGTTGGTCAAGGCTGAAATAGGTTTATTGTACAATACAATAACATGAGTGGGTTAGAGAAGGGAGCCAGCAAATGCGCACCCTAATACCACTACAATATATATATATATATATATATATATATATATATCAAACCCTCCGCTCGGGCAGGATATGACACAAGATCAATTTTTAAGCATAGTTTGAATTCAGAGTTTTCCTTCTCCTAGACTAGTTGCCCCTATATATATATATATATATATATGCAACCGAACCATTGGCCTGATGAGTCAAGTGTTCGCAAATGGTCCGGGAGATCGAGGTTCAATCCCAGGTTTAATCATACCAAAGAATCAAGAAATGGTACTTGATGCTGCCTTGCTAAACACTCAGCATTATAAGGTACGGATCAAGGGTAAAGTGGAGAAATCTTGAGAAAGGAGTAACACCCTTCCATACCCCTCAGTGTTGTAGCTATTGAAAAGGTCAGCCTTCGGGTTACCCTCGACTGCGGTTGCCAACAATAACAAACAACCATATATATGCAACGTTAAGTTGGCCGAACGTTGTCGAGGGCGACACGAAGCCTCCTTTTCCAATAGCTAAATCACCGAGGCGTAGGGGAGAGACTAACTCCTTTCCCTAGATTATTCCACTTACCCTTGATCCGCACCTTATAATGCTCAGTGGTCAACCGGTGATTGAACCCCGGTCTCTCGGATCACTAGCAAACACTCTAACCATTATGTCAATGAGAAAAAGTTCCCAATGTTAATACCACTGCAAGTATACAACTCCTTCGAATATCAAGTCTTCCTCCCATAGCTCCAAGAGTGAAGTTTCACCGTCAACTGCTTTAATGTCATATCCTGAATACTCGTTGTGGCGAGTCTTAACCCTTTGCAGAGAAGCAGTCGGGGTATTTTACAACCTCAGCCAGCTGGGCAGAGATTATGCTCGATAGTATCGTGATAGTTGATGTACTAAGACTTTATGTATTCTGGTTGTTTTGTTTGACGGCCTATCAACTCATTTTGGGTCGAATCAATTTTAACGTCGAATCAATTTTTTTTTAAATCGAGTAAAAATTTAAAAATAATTTTTAAAAATCATTATATTCAACAAACTAATATATTCAACAAATTAATAGATTTTAACAAATTTATATATTTAACAAATTTTAAATTTTGATAAAAATGAATTGTATATCTATATATATATATATACAATTCATTTTAATAAACAATTTTTAAAAAATTTAAAATTTGTTAAATATATAAATTTGCTAAAATCTATTAATTTGTTGAATACATATATATATATATATATATATATATATATATATATGTGTGTGTGTGTGTGTGTGTGTGTGTGTGTGTATGTATGTATGTATGTCCATATATATATAATTTGGTTGTTTAGAAGAAAGTTTTAGAATGAATTTGTTGCATATTTCAGTAGTATTCTACAGCCCCAATCGACTGGACCCCACCAATTGTGACTACAATTGATTTATAGATATAATAAACTACGATATCAATAAATGAGTGTGTGTGTGTGTGTATATTCCCAAGTAATTTACTTTTAGATGATGATGTATTTTGGACGCGTACACTGACCACTTCTGTTTGGCGCATTGTGAACTTCCTGTGAAGCAAGGTTTAGCAAACTAGATTAGCAAATCGTTGTTTGTAAATTCAAATTTCACTGCGTGTCTCATTCTTCTAGCCTTGTGCCACAACCAAGATAAGCTTAGTAATAACCACTGAGTATATGTAATTTCGAAACGCTCGCTGAGAAATGGTAATCGACGTAAAAGAAATGACATGACGATAGGTGTTCGAATCCAGGACGAAACTGCTTGCGTTTTACTTCGTGCTAATGCCGTGAAATGTTGCG
>OY757907.1:40545259-40605259 GCA_963585895.1 Sepioteuthis lessoniana | reverse complement strand
AACCAAACCAAACCTGAACATTTGAAGACTGAAATAATATTATAAACCTATTCCTATAAGAGTGTTAAATTATTTTAATTACCTTATTCTTTTCAGTTAATTTTTTTTATAAAATCAAACTGCTATGTGTCGATTAGCTGGATCTTAAGTGATTGGATCGATTATAGTTTCTTTGTTTTAATGGCAAACCAACCTTAGTGGGTCTAATGCCAAAGCCATCTTGATACTATGAAACCAATAACTGGAAAGATAAGGGGTGTCATCCCTTTCCCTATAGTGTATGTAATTACAGGATTGGAGTTCAAGCTCCTGTACATCGAGACTGCAGTCCAACACTTTAACCATGACGTCACAGAGACTCCCTTCCTTCAGATTGGATTGGTTTTGAAAGACTTGACTGCATATCAACTTTTATTTGCCTGTCGTAGGGTTAGTTGTTTTTGTCAGCGCGTATGTTTCCGAGTTCGTATTGGGAGGTAGCGAACCATAAAAATAACAGTAAACAAAACAGCAAAAGCAAAAAACAAGTTTAAGAGTTAAAAAATTGTTTTTCAGATATATTATTATTATTGTACAATTTATACAGCCAATAGAGATGAGATAAGCTTTTTAAGTCAATATACCTTTGACCATGTGCTCATCACGCCTCTTTCTCTACTACTGCCGACTTCTTCTCTTGATTGGTAACACCAACGTCTCTTTCAAGACAAAAAGAAAGTCGGTTGGTAAGAAGAGCTATATATATTCTCTTCCCTCACCAGACGGGGTGGGGTGAGTCAGTGTATGTTGTTCTTAGCTAGCTGGCTTACGTGTCACGTGGTTTATTAGGCGTCAACGATCTTTGATTTCTCCACATGTCCACTCTAAAAGGTTTAAATTGGGAGTTAGCGTTGGTTAAATCCATCCTTGATAAAAATTTATATATATGTATTTACTATCTATTAACCATTGCAAGTCTGTTTATCACTAAACTTTGTTGCTTCATTACTGGTTTTCTAGAAAAGAGTTGCTGAAGACAAAAACAAGATGAAGAGATGACGTGGAATTCCCATCAGAAAAAAAAAGAAAATGTCACGTAGTAACAGAGAAATATCGCCCACTTTATATTGGTGTTTCAACCTCCCTCCGAGCTAGCCTCAAAATCAGAGACGAGAAATGGCATTTTTAATTTTTTAGCTAAGGAAGGAAAGATCATCTGGTCCCATAAATCGTTCTTCCTCCCAAAATTGGTTGGAGTAGGGTTTCACAAGCTCCAAAATTTAAGCTCCTTACTTGTCCTCTGTCAGTCATTAAATGCCTGAGTCTTTAAAAAAAAATCCTTCATATCTTGTGAGACTGTTTCTCGCTCTTACCACAAGAATTCTCGTACAAGAAATTTCATTTTAAGAGCACACAGACATTCAGTAGATTCACTGGTAGTGGTTACGGCAATGGTGGTAGAGGTTAGGTGAGTGGAAAGATGGCCACTTTATTACATAAGATTAATTCTCAAATTCATTAAGAAATGTCAAATTAATAATTAACCACAATTAATGTTTGGATCTAATTGTTGTTTGAACTGATGAAAGAAAAGATGAAAGAAACATGCATGATACGTTCTGTTGTGACTGCCTATCATCACTAACAATCCTGGTACTGACACAAAAATGTCAAAAATGTCAATCATAAGAACCCTTAATATAAATGCAAGAGAAGGTCAGACACGAGTTTTGGGGATTTTTGAAAATAGTCAGTCAGATATCTCTTTGGAGTGCGCCGAATCACGACCTAAATTTCAGGGCAAAACAAAACCACAGCCCCATTGGGAGTGGCTTACAATTTGGTCAAACAATAAATCTTTTCTTGACCGACTCGAAAATATCACTTCACATCTTTTTCGAATTGAGACCGATCCAAAGAGCAATTATAACATTGACAATAAAGTAAATATTTTTTTGTGACCACGTGCCTGGCTTTTCCTTTGCCAATACGAACAACCTCATATCATCTTCATCTTTTCATTTCGTTCTTGACTCATCGTTTCCGACAACTATCTTGAAGACGACAGCAACATTACAGTTTTAAAACTGAAGCTCTATTTTCTAAGACTAAAATGAACAATGAATGAAATAATTATTTTCTTTTTAAACAGATACTGGTATTCAACAAACTTTCCAGTGACTTTTCCATTTTCTAAAAGATCTCTGCAACTCTTTTTAGATTACTAAAAGCTACGCCGTTGTAATTCTTTCAATATACTCCTAGTTCACAAATTTTATTCTTTAGATGGGTTTTTAGTTTCGAATAAAGAATAACACAGTTTTAAGGTCTTCTGTGTGTGGAGGGTGCTGAACTTACAAACATTTGTGTCTCAACAAAAACTGCTGTTCAGAAAGTATTGAGACTCCTGTTCAGATCGAAAATTAGCAATGACTCGTGTGGACGAAATCTAAATGTCTAGACAACGACGAGTCAGCTGTCACTTTAGAGTAAAAGTTGTTTAACTGTACATCTTGATTTAGATTGCCGATTTTAGTATTAAAAAAAGTTTGAAGCTTTTTGCTCGACACATTTTTTCATATCTCGTACAATAGAATAAAGAAAAATGCTTTGTTATCAAAACTTCAAAAAGAGTGGTTGAAAATCTAATATTCCTAATTAAAGAATTTATGTTTCTTCTTGTCATCGGAAAGTAACGATTTTATTTTAAATGGAAACTTTCGAAAGTCAAAATAGTGTAAAGCGAAGAGTTACCATTGATTTATGTAAAGATTTTTTTTCTTTTTTCTTTTTTGCCTTCTCTGCCTCTGATATACATATCCTCATTCAAAGGTAGAATATCACAATTGAGAGGAGAATAAACACTACAAACGACGAGAATTGGATTTCTGATACATTTGTTTACAGTTTGATATGTTTTGTACGCTTCTACTATTAAATCAGATGTAATTGAAGAACAGACATTAAATTTTGATCAACCAACATACATTGCTGACATGGTTTCTTCCATATGTTAACTAGAAAGATATTGTTTTTGACAATACAAGTTCGTAACAATGTATTTCGTCCGGGTTATTTTCTAAGCTTTCTAATAGTCTGTATAGGCCATAGACGGCTTAACTTTGATGATCAAGTTGAATCCTATGCTTTCAGTGTGATCTGACTGTAAAACGTTTTATTCTTTTTCGTTTTTTTTTGTTTGTTCTTTTTTTTTAAGATTTCGCCTCTTTTTTTATCTGTATCTTTTTCTATTCTTCTTTTTTTCCTTCATACTAAATGGATTAATTTCCTTTACATTATTTGTATGTTTTTATTTTTGTATTCTTTCTTCTTTTTTATTACCCATTACTTTTTCTTTCTTTCTTTCTTTCTTTCTTTCTTTCTTTCTTTTTATCCTGATGAGTTTTCTTTTTTGTTTGCTTGTTTGTTTGTTTCTTTATTTCTTTCTTATCATTTTTGTTTGTATGTTTGCTTTTTTATTTGTTAGTTTATTTCTTTTATGGCTTCCATTCTTTCTTTCATTTATTTGTTTTTCTTTCTTCCTTCCTTTCTTTCACATATTTTCAAACATTGATTGATATCTCACTGATCCAAGATGAAAATAATCTGTTAAATTTTCTCTTTGCTTGAAGTGAAAACCCGAAGTTGTTGTGGTTAAAGTCGAGAATTGTGGCTTCGAAGTAAGCTAGTTCAAACCCCAGTCGTCCTATTACGTTCTTTTTTGCATGATGCCCTTGGAAAAGATATGAAACTCCCCTTCTTCCCACATCTATCCTTGCTCTTCTTCTACGAGGATGGATTTGGCATTAAATAACCCACAAAGATTGATATGCCATTAAACAAGCAAATCAGACCTTGAATCAACAGTCATTTCTTAGTAAATTACTTCTTGATTTGCCTGCAGAAGTAAGTCTCTGAATGCTTGGTATATATTGAACCAGACAGTGAGAAGACCAGGGTTAGATTCAACACAACAGGCAGCACACGTTACCTTATAAGCTATAAAACAAATTTTAACATTCTGACAGAAATTAATTTAATTGCATATTAGACGTTCACTCCCGATTTACATTTAATATTACACTATTATGGAGCTTGGCTAAGTCGAAATAATTATGAAGAACATTTACCGACCAGATATCTCAAGTTCGCATATAAAATCCGGTTGATATTTTACGCCATTTTTATTTTGATTTTAAGGGTAAGTTTGGTCTTTATAGCATATTATGGTAATTTCCAAACACAAATTATTTGAACAAATACTGAAAGCATCACTGCATACAATAGAAGCTGTGCAGCCACTTGTCTCAGATCACAAGTAAGACCTCCTGAGTAGTGTTGGAGAAACATTGACAAACTCTAAAGTGAGGTTTTAGCTTTTAGACTCCTACACAGAGACACACCAGCATTGGCCAAACAGTTTAGATTTACATCAGCTTTATGAAGACCCATGATGCAACCCAGAAAACCTGCCAGGAGTGATAGACGATAGCGACGGGTGGTGTGTGTGTGTGAGAGAGAGAGAGAGAGAGAGAGAGAGAGAGAGTGGGGAAGTGAGAGAACGACTGATGGGGAACTCCGAGCTGTCGGCATGATTTGATGTTGATGATGATGATGGGGTGAGAAAAGAAGGATTTATGCTTTCCTAATTAATATATATATATATATATATATTGGTTCCCTAAGCTTCTTAGGAGACGATCATCTGGAGGTTGCAGGTTCAATCCTGACGGCAGGCGAGTAACAATACAGGAATACTTAACACTTGTACCCGGTTATGGCTAACGGAATCAGAACATGTGACCACCGTGGATTCAATAAAGGACGTAGTTTGAAGTTCTGCGAAGGTTCCCGAGTTTGATAAACACCTGAAGAAGGTCGGAGGACATATCGGCTGAAACGTTGTGGAAATAACAATAAAGATGAAAACAATAGTCCGAAAACCCTTAATGTTAAAAATCATCAAGCTTCGTCCCAGAAATTTAGACAACTAATATCCTGGCAGAGAGTTCAATGCAAATAAATCCACAGAGCAAATAATATTATTTCAAGTATAGTAGTATCTTAATTTTTCTTTTACAGTTTACTGATTTTTTTACAAAAACTTGACAAAGAATGGGCCAGAGATTTTGAATTTCGGATTGAATATATGAAATTGAATATGTTTCATGCCTGTAGGTCATTTCTTTCTCCATTGGATCAGAATTAAAAAAAAAAACAAAAAACTAATACCAAATTATGGATGAACCTAAGCTTAGATGCTGAGTAATGTCAGAATTCTGAAGCACCCAGTGAGAATTGAACCCTTCAGTAAACTTCTTTAATCTACCTCGTAAAGCCTCGCACAAAGGAAAGCGTCCTTTATATATGCATATGTGGAGAAATTGTTGATTTTGATGAATATGTGTGTGTGTGTGTGTGTGTGTGTGTGTGTGTGTGTGTGTGTGTGTGTGTTTACTTGTTGATAGATATTTTCGATTTTGAATTTTGTACATTAAATATATAAAATTTGTGAACACATTTTGTTGATAAAGTTTTTAAACGAGCTTAGCTCATTCTTTTGCACACTGATAAATGGTTTCAAGTATTGCAATTTATCACTATCAATTTAATTAAACATCAGTAATTAGTCTACCCACAGTTAAATCATCAAACTGTTCTATTTCTAACAATTCAATTTAGCATAAGTCATATGTTTGCACTCAGTTTACTTCTTTTTGACTCATAGTTTGAATCCTTTCAGGTGCCACCACTCCGGGCCAGAGTTGACCTGGGAGCGATGGCAATGAAGGGGTACTCTAAATTCTCCTAAGCTCCACCATAACTGGAGCCTCACCATCAGATTGTTTTATGTCATACTCGTTGTTCTAAAGCCCCAGCCGACTTGGCTGGATAGATTCGTGAGAGAGACTTTAGGTGAGACTTAAAAAGTTTCACGCTCCGCCGGGTGACAACGGGTGAGACGATGTTAGGGTGGGGGCCACATCGTCTCTTAGTGACAAAGTCATTCGGATCGAATTTCGCCTGTCATTAAACCGATGTCATTTCCGAGCGATTAGTAGCCATATGAAAATCGTTTCCCGTCTAAAAAGTCACACCTCTACCCTCCTAATCTTCCTTCTGAACCTGAACGATACCTGAGCATTCGCTTGCATAGGCAAAATTTTTCGCCCGCATCAACCTTCACGGACTCGGATTGCCAAACGAAATCAGAGTCAGTTGTAAACATGCCCACGTCTGCAATTTGAAGGGGGTGATTTTCCCCTCCGTCGCTCAGGGTCGATTACGCTGCGGACGCTCGAAATTATTCTGAAAATAAACACAAAAATTTCCGACACTTACGAATATAAATATATGTACCTACCCTCTCCGCCCAAGCAAGATGCGACACAGGGTCAGTTTTTAGCGGAGGTTTGAATTCACATTTTTTCTTCTCCCATACTGGTTGCCACACTAAAGCTGAAGAGTATAGTCTGTCCTACTCTTTATCCATAGCTTGAGGGAGAAAAATTAGATTCACACCTTTCCCAAGGGTATTAGCAGTATGTGAAATGCCAACAGCCTCGTTCAGGGTTTGAACTCGTGTCTCCATGTTTATTTTCTACGGCATTATCTATGAAAACACGGACGCCTCCTCACTTATGAATGTACCTAACATGTATTTAACAAAGCGAATCAAAGGTTTTGCAATATTTTGGTAACATGAGGCACAATTCGGAAACTCGAGATCCTTTTTCAGATTTGACAAAATTTTATTTGTGCATGTTGAGATTAGAAACAAATTATTTGTCACGAATGGCTAATATATCGATATGATGTTACTGTACGAGGCCATGGTGGACAACTGCCTCGTTTGAATGACACATTAGAGCAAAGATTTTTAGCTAGGAAAGTCAAGTGATTTGGGGGGGGCTTTAAAACAATGCCTTTTCTCAAGTTGTACTTTTGATCCAGCAAACAGTTATAGAGAGGTGAGACACCGTGGTGAAGTTGCAAACGTGCCGGACTGTGACATCGTAGGAAGCGAGTTCAAACTCCAATCTCGCTGTCACGTTCAATTTCAGACAAATACCCTTTGGAAAGATATGAAACCAACTCCTCCTCACAAGCAGAATGTGACACAAGGTCAATTTTTACGCAAAGTTGAACAGATTTGAATTCCCAGTTTTATTTCTCTTAGACTGGTTACCATACAAAAGTTAAAGAATGTAGTCTTCACTTCATTGCTGGAGGAAGAATAATTGGATTCATACCTTTCTCTATGGTATTAGCACTTTGTGAATTACAAATAGTCTCATTCAGGATTTGAACTCGTATCGCCGTGTCCACTTCCTACATTGATAACCATTACTCCACAAGCACCACCTAAAGTGTCTAAAGTACATCTTTATTGCGATTAGCCCCAGTTGTGCACAGATTAGGAGTGAAAATACTTGTTAGGGTCCAATCTATGGGTCATATAGATGTGTTTGTAAAGTGTTATTGTTTTTATTATCATGTAAGTTTTCCCCACCACCTAACGCTGGTGGTCTTTCACTGGAGTCTAAGTGACAACAAGTCTCCTCAAGTCTCCAAGACCCTTCTCAGTGTTCTGTACCAGGGTCTCCAGTTCTTTTTTCTTTATCATTATTATTTTGCTCCGTGTTATTCAAACCACCAAACGCTAGTGGTTTTTCACATGAGTCCGAGTGACAGTAGGTCACTTCAGGACTCTTCTCAGTATTCAAACCAATCAAACAATGCCGTGGTCTTGATGTTCTCGATTCTTCCTCTTATTTCCCATTCGTCCAATCTTTTTTCCATGCCTTTGGGGACTGTTTCAAGTGCACTAACAACAAATGGTATCACTGTCACCCTTCATGTTCAAGACATTTTTTTCAGTTCTCCGGCAAGGTCCAAATATTTGTTTATTGTTTTGCTTTCTCTTTATTATAACCCTGTAATCCGCAGCGACAGCAAAATACACTTTATAACGCGTTTTTTTTTGTTAATCTACACTAGCTCTGGTATTCCGATTGTAACACTATGAGTATGGAATGCTCCTTCATTGCCTGTACGTCCAGGTTCACTAATACCTAGAGTGATAGAACGTGTTTAGGTTAAATCGATCTATTTTAAAACCATTAAACAGGAATGCCTGAAGCCATTTAGTAAAAAGTAAAGTTGGCGACCGTAGTCGAGGGTGACCCGAAGGCTCCCTTTTTAGTAGCTACTACACCAAGGTGTCGGGGAGAGCGCTACTCCTTTGCCTGGATTGCTCCACTTTACCCTTGATGCATTCCTTATATCACTGAGTGTTAAGCAAGGAGGCGTCAAGTACCATTTTTAAAGTCTTTGGTATGACGCGACCTGGGATTGAACCCAGGTCTCCCGGACCATTTGCGAACACTCTACCCACTCGGCCTTAACTCAGAGAAAATTATTTGTTTGAACAGTCTCATGGGGAAGATCTGGACCGCTATTGACTGATTGTCAATTCGGTAAAATTCTTTCTTCTCTGATAAAATAAAACGAGATTTCTTTCAATCTGTGGCCGCGGCAGTACTCCTGTATTGGTGCACCATCTAGACTCTAATGACATGGATAGGCTAGATCGGAATTATTCAAGAATACTTCATGTTGTTGTTGTTTTTTTAAATCCTAGACGCAACATCCCACAAAACAGCAGCTGTACTGTTAATTCATTAAAGTTATCAGTCAACCTGTCGGTGGAACTAAGAATATGCCGATTGCATCCCCTGCCGAAGAGTAAAATACCTGCTTAAAAAAGAGGGTCTTTTCATGCTCAGGTGCTCCAGTCTGCGGAATTTTGAGCATCCCTTCATTAACATTACTTCCAAGTGAATTCTAACCCGAATTGGCGGTACATGTTAGGATTCCATCGACAGATCTGTTTAAAAAATATTGTTTACTTAATAGGAATACGTAAAACCATTGCAGACAAATGATTATTATTATTAAATAGGAATATTTACTTGAAACTCTCATTGGTTTAGTGGGTAGAGTGCTCGCCAATGGTCCGGGAGACCAGGGTTCAGTGCCAGGTCTCGTCATACCAAAGACTTAAAAAATGGTACTTGATACCTCCTTGCTTAATACTCAGCATTATAAGGTACATATCAAGGGTAAAATGGAGCAATCCTGGGAATAGAGTGGCACCCTACCCTATACCTTGGTGTAGTAGCTATTGAAAACGGGGCCTTCGGGTCGCCCTCGACTCCGATCACCAACTTTACTTTACTTTTATATAAATTTATAGTATCAAGCAGGAATATTTTTAGTCAAAAATAGAAACAAATGGTTATACATACTAAAAAGCGCAATTTAAAAAATAACTGGGAACACTGAAACCGATATCAATTAAACATTTAGGAGGGAATCAAATTTCGGCATTACATAACCCTTAGAGTTGATATGCCGTTAAACAAATAAACCAAACCATTCAGGAAATCTGTTTGATCTATGGACTTTTAGGTTCTACCACTCTAAGTCTTGGTGGGCCAGGAAATCATGACATCGAAAGGGTGAATCTACATACCCCAAATTTCTGGAATTAGAGCTTTACCAGATGCGGTTTAGTGTAAAACTAGGACCATAGTAAATATGTAGGTGTTATTGTTATGTAGGAGGTATCTCACTCCTCGGCATCAGGTACAGACAGTGAATTCTTGGCCCCACAATATGTCATAGATTAAGGACTTTTGCAGAGAATTAATTTTAAGATAAATACTGCAAAATTTTATCTAAGCAAAATATCATTATCTGTAGTTTATTTTACTTGTTTAGTACCAAAAAATTTCTTTAGAACAATCGATACAACTCTAAGCGTGTAGGGTTCTATGAAGTCAAACATGCATTTTTGTGAGGGTAGTAAGGACGAACTCATAAACGATGTTCTTCTATGGAATCCTTCGCACGGACGACCTAGTGTTAAACGACCAGCTAAAACTTATTTACAACAACCCTGTAAGCACACAGGATTTAGTCAAGAAGACCTGCTGGAAGCGATTGATAATAGAGACGAATAGCAAGAGAGTGTTAGGGAATCCGTGCTAGTGGCACAAGATAATGATGATGATGACATTACGATAGATACATAGATACATAGATAGATAGAAATTGATAATTGATAATTGAGATAGATAGAGAGTAACACAACGGCCCCAAATAGACTGTTGGCGTAGCACCACTCCTTAGGTTTCAGTCGGACTCCATGGTAACCTCACGGTGATAAGAAGTGACGAACACAAAATACTACCTATTGGCCCGCTGGATATAAAAATCTATTGTTACTGCCTTTTCAAAGTAGCCAGTGAAAAGAGAGGGATAGAGTATAGGATATGTGTGTACTGATTTTATTGATAGAATCTATAAACCGTGCGAGGCGAAACGAACAGCCACTGATTTAGTCATTTCATCTCCGCTGACACGACTGCCACCTCCCTCGGGGCCTCGTCTCTCGTTTGTGGCCCCTCTGCTTCTTCTGATGCTCATTTCCTGACTCTCTTTCCACTTAAATGAACCCTTTTTTTTTTGTTTATGTTCTTCAAATTATTCCTTAACGAATGTTATTATCACACATCATCCTTAAAGCTTTTAGTGACACGCCTACGCGAAACAAGGTTTATTGGCCTTGACTTTTACAGAATTGAAAACTCTAAAAATTTGAACTCTACGCTTTGCTAGAAAACAACTTATTACTGATATAATTAACTAAAATCCCTGATAAATCGATAGATATTATTTATTTGAGCAATAAAAATAAAACAATATAAAATTGTCTTTTAGATACTAATTTCCTCGCAGAAAGAAAAGTTTAAATTTAAGCAAAAGAACTTTGGGTTTTTCAACTGATGAATATGAAAATTGCATTTCACTTTCCAAGAAGGTTGGAAGGTGAAAAATGATACCAGTAGATTACTTAATATAAAATGGCCGTTTGTTTAGAAAGTCCCAGCACACAGAGAAGGTACAAACAGCTGTAAATGATGCGAAAATGAAAATATATCTATTTTGCAATTCCCAGAAATTAACGGATTACTAAGCATATTATGTTGAAAAGATAGATTTATAGTGATTCTGACAGTATGATAGAATTATGTGGAAAGTTGGATAAATCAAATACTTAACTCAGATTTAGATTAGTAATACTTCATTTGGCTTTATTTCATCTTTTCGAACTTCTTCTAACAGAGACTGCTTTCTGCGTTTTTCTATTTAAAAGCATATGAGGAGAAATGATCAGATGGTGGAGAGGGTATAGTTGTAGCAGGAAAGCTGGAAGGGATTCAAAGTTAAATGTATCAAGTTCCATAAAAGATTTTTTGGTTTGAAAGTGGAGATAGATTTTAGGGAGCTGATAAGAAAAAATTAGGGAAGGGTTTGGGTGAAAAGGGTTTGAAACCTGATATATTTGACTTTAAATCTCTGTCAGCCTTTCCTGCTACAACTATACTCCTCCCTCATCTTACCATTTCTCCTCACATGCTTTTAGCTAAAAAAAAAAAAAAAACAAACTCAGAAAACATTCTCTGTCTGAAGAAGCACGAGAAGAAGAAATAAAGCTGAACGAAATATCACACATCTAAATTTGAGTTACGTTTTTGACTTACCCTACTTTTCACATAAGCTGTATATATATATATATTGTGTGTGATATTTGATGAAGGAGAACAAACTATATGTGCATTATATTTTATTTTTCAAATATATTTGCTCAATTACTTCCTCCACTTATTTCCATTATGTTATTAGGCATCCATCGTTATTCCTTCCACACTTGATATCAATATTTGAAGTCATTATGATGATAAATTAATAACCAAACATTATAGCGTCAACTTTCCTGCTTAATAATGTCATCACATTTCGACAACTCTGTCAATTTTTCTACATATATATATATATACATATATATATATATATATATATGTGTGTGTGTGTGTGTGTGTGTGTGTGTGTGTGTGTGTGTGTGTGTGTGTGTGAGCTGTCCCACAGTATACATATATAAACATTTGTCTTTACTAAAATATATTAACATAAATAAAATATACTGCACATTCACTGTGTTCCCCTACATCAAATGTCAAATAATATTCTTATTATATGTATATATACAAGTGAAAATTCGGTTTTATATGTAAATTTTTAAAAATTCATCCACAATATTCACATATAAAAACATATTCCCCAAATATATATATATATATATATACGTGGTGCATTCAATAGGTTTCCAGATTTTTTCGTAGAGGCATTTAAAATTGTCATAGACTCTTGAATATTCAGTAGGTTATTGCTATACATGTTATGAGATGACTGACCAAATTTTATAATTTCTGGTTCAAATGAACAGCTACAGCAGCAATTGGAATACACCCTACTAAAGCCTGGTTGTCACAGCTGGTGAATTTCAAAAATGCAATCCGATACTTTAGAAGAACGATATGCTATAAAATTCTGTTTTAAACTTGGAAAATATGCCACAGAAACGTATAAAATGCTTCAGACTGCTTTTCGGCCATCTTGCATGAATCGAGCATCAGTTTTTGAGTGGCATAAGATATTCGAGGAAGGCAGGGAGTCTGTGAGGGAGGATGAAAGATGTGGGAGGAGTAAGGAAGTCAATAGACCAGAGTTGATTGGCCAAAGGGTTAGGGTTAGGGTTACTATGTTGAGGTTTTAAGGGAGTTCAGGAAGAGATTCCGTAGGGAGAGACCAGCACTCTTCAAATCGGGTCAGTGGCATTTCTACCAGGACAATGCACCAGTCCACTACTCCATCCTTGTGAGAAACTATTTGACAAAGATGGGCATCAAGACAATTCCTCACCCTCCCTATTGCCCAGACCTTGCTTCCTGTGACTTTTGGTTATTCCCTAAGCTCAGAGGCTGTCGTTATGAGACAATTGAGGAGATGAAAGAGGCTGTGACGAAGGTCATTGACACGCTCACACAAGAGGACTTCCATGGGACGTTCCAGACGTTATTGGAACGGTACAACGAGTGCTTTACAGCCGATGGAGATTACTTTGAAGGGGACTATAGTTTTATGTGTGTTCTATCAATAAAATTGCCCATACGAAAAAAGTCTGGAAACTTATTTAATGATCCTCGTATATATATATATATATATATATATATATATATATATATATATATATATATATTTAAAGGCAATATTATATATATATATATATATATATATATATATATATATATATATATATATATATATTTGGGGACGGTTCTTGTAGCAGAACACTATATGTACAATACGTTTTCTATCATTTTAGATAGTTTAGTAAAAGTATCTTTTCATAAGTGTATATTTTTGACCTGTTAATGTATAAGAGCAGAATATATGTATAGTAGATGTGTAAAGGCGTACGTAATGTTTGAACACTCATGCGTCCTTAGTCGACATAAACTGTAAGAAATTAGTGTTTGAATTCAAATTCAAACGGGGACGGATGTGGGATTAATACGTGACACATAAAACTTATTTGAAACGCAGTTTTAACAGTTAGATTCATATACGCCAATGAAGGAAACAATTTCGCATTTGTAACATATATTGTGCTTGTGTATATATGATAGTTGAGTAGGGATGTCGAATACACCGACTACACCGCTGAAGAGGAGTAAGACCCCCTCTCAATGAGAGTTATGATCTGATCAGCCAAGTAGGTTTTTGTTTCTAGAAAATGCCGACTGCATTTCTAGATAGGAGTAACACTACCCCCACCAATTGAGGGTGTCCTTGATATGATGCTGAACACTGTGATGGTGAAGCTCCAGTCCTGGAGATTTGGGGAATGCGGAGTACCCTTTCATTGTCAATACTCCCAGGTCAACTCTGACCCGTAGTGATAACACCTTTTAGGGCCCCATTTATTAGTCAAATAGAATTGTTTAATGATTTTCTAGACTTGGAATCATTTAACTGTGTAAACTAATAAATAACGTTGAACAGAATTTGTAGTGTTTGGTAGCAGTTGTTCACTTTTTGTAAAGGTGCCCGTAGTGTAAAGGTTATCGTCGTAGGAAATGGACACAGCGACCCGAGTTCAAATCCTGGACGAGACTGATTGCATTTCACATAGCACTAATACCCTTGGGAAAGGTATGAATCCAATTATTCTCCCTCCAGCTATGAGTAAATAGTAGGACAGGCTGGTTTCTACAGCCTTGATGAAGGAAAAGTCTGAATTCAAACCTGTTAAACTCCGCTTAGAAATTGACCTTGTGTCATATCCTTCCCGAGCGGAGGGTTTGGTAAATATGATAGCAGTTCTTCAATTTATTGTCCAGTGTATGACATCATGAGATGGTGAGGCTCTTGTCTTGAAGTTTGGGGAATATAGAGTTATTCTTCATCGCTATTACTCTGGTTCAATCCCAGGTCTGATCATATCAAAGACTCTAAAATGTTACTTGATGCTGCCTTGCTTAACACTCAGCATTATAAGGTAAGGGTCAAAGGTAAAATGGAGCAATCTAGTTAGAGGAGTAACGCACTCCCGTATATTTCGGTGTAGCAGCTATTGAAAAGGGAGCCTTCGAGTCACCCTTGGCTACCGTCGCTAACTTTACTTTATTATATATATATATATATATATATATATATATATATATATATATATATATATATATAAAGATCTATCTAATAACCCATGCAATTCTTTTCATATTTAAATCCATATTTCGAATGAAATTTTGTTGTTTTTTTCCGTGACTCCAATCTCGTATGCTCTCTTTTATCTGACATAATTTAAAAGAAATTACGGTAAAAAAAAAAGTACACTTAGTGGAAAAAAATTATTTCATGAATTAAAACATGAAAAGCCTATTTGAGAGATTCTACTGAACATAAAACAGCGAGCATGGATTATTGAATGAAAAAAAAATCTTGATACTTTTACTCCTTGTGATTTTTTTCACACCAATTCTAACTCAAGACTTTTCTTTGAAGTCCAAGGATCAGTATATCTCTTGGTTTCTTTTAAGTACTCTTGCAGGTTTATTATCATTTTACACCTTATGAGTTTATAACCCTAGTGTTAACAAGTGGTTTTTCACTGGAATCTGAGAGACATCAAACCACATCAGATCTGCAGGACAACTCTAAGTATACTGTGATCCGAATATTCTCGAGTTTTCCTTGGATTTTCAATTCCATCAGTTATTTTTCCAAGACTTTGGGGACCATTCAACTACGACAACTATAACTGGTATCACGGTCACCTACATGTACCTTATTTACACTCTGTAGTCAATCAGGATGGTTAAATCAACAAGATGACAAGATTCTTGTTTCTTCTTAATATACACTGCTAAACTCTTAGCTGGGACAGAGAAGGAAAAAGGGTGAAAAGAGAAAAGTAAAAAGTAAAATAAAAGAAAGAAAGAAAGAAAGAATAGAAAAACGGTGACAAAAGGGGAAAATAGATAAATACAAGAGCAAAGTAAGAGGAAAGTAAAAAGCAAAGAAGAAGAAGAAGAAGAAGAAGAAGAAGAAGAAGAAGAAGAAGACAAACCGGAGAATAGTCAAACGAAAGTAAAACAAGAAGAAGAAGAAGAAGAAGAAGAAGAAGAAGAAGAAGAAGAAGAAGAAGAAGAAGAAGAAGAAGAAGAAAACAAAGCGGAGAATAGTCAAACGAAAGTAAAACAAGAAAAAACAGAAGAGAAAAGAAAGAAGATAAAAAGAAAACGGAAGAAATAATGAAAGAAGAAAGAAAGAGTGGAAAAACGGAGACAAAAAGGAAAAATAAATAAATAAATCCAAGAAGAAGAAGAAGAAGAAGAAGAAGAAGAAGAAGAAGAAGAAGAAGAAGAAAACAAACCGGAGAATAGTCAAACGAAAGTAAAACAAGAAAAAGCAGAAAAGAAAAGAAAGGAGATAAAAAGAAAACGGAAGAAATAATGAAAGAAAAAAACTAAAAAAAGAACCAATAGAAAGCGATGTGATATGTAATAAAAAAACAAACCGAATGTATTTCTTCTACAGAAACAGGGCAACGAGTGGAACTTCCTATCTTTGCCAAGGATATTGCAAACATGATAAATTGTTAAATTCTTGATTACACCGGGTCGTCAGTACACTGAATAGGTCGGGGAGGTGTGGTTTATTGGAGACCCCCACCCCCAGAACGTCGAATGTTAATTGAATTAGGCGATTTTATGAACGGTCAATTAACCAATCAAAACCTCTTTAGGCGAGTTTGGAAATGTTCTACATCTTGGATGTACGCTTACATAATGCGCATGCGTGGATTTGAATGGGTTTTTTTTCTTTGTTTCTGTTTTTTTAAGGAAGGAAAATAAGATTTTTTTAAGCAAAAGAAAGAAAGAAAGAAGAAGAAAGAAAGAAAGAAAGACAGAAAGAAAAGACTAGAGTCGTTAAAAAATCTTTCAAATGAATTATTACCTGCTATTTCCAGTAAGAAATATCATTAACAAAATTGCAAGAATAAGCAAGCAAAAGATACGCTAGAATGGTTAAAATAAATGAATTCACCATATTAAAAAACTATCCAAGAAAAAAATTCTAATTACTTACCATAGATTTATTTATCACAAATTCTATTGCTAAATATCATAAAAAACAATGTGAAGACTTATGACTTAATAAACATAATAGATAAGTTAACGTTTATACCTACTCTTTGGCCACGGTCCATCGTACAACTAAAAACACTACACAATGTTTTAACGTTTGATTTTTGTTTGACCAAAAATATTCATGGGGAAAAAAACTAATAGAAAAACATTTTGTCTAACTGGGAAATATAGTCAGAAATCTACTTATACGAGTCTGTTTTCATTAAATTGCTTTTGAGAAAGATATAAACCTATTACCACTCTGTATCTTTCGCTCTCTGGATAGTAGTGTCGACTGGAGTCTTTAGCCTTTGTAAGGCAACCACTCGAGGAGAAGGAAAGCTGAATTCAACCCGGCTGTACTCCGCTTAAAAATTGACTTTGTGTAATATCATTAAGTTTGGGCAAATATATAGTTTATAAATACATTTTCACAATGCTAAACCCCTCCTCTGTAAAGCCGTTCTACTTAATAACCAAAAATTGCCAATGAAATCATCAAAGAAAAAGTGTACCCATTACTCTCTGTATATATATATATATATATATATATATATATATATATATATAAAGAGAGAGTGAGTGAGTGAGTAAGTGAATGAGAGAGAGAGAGAGAGAGAGAGAGAGAGAGAGAGAGAGAGATTGTTGTTTTAGCCATTGCTGTGGTGAAACTGTTGTTGAGAAAAGAAGTAAGCCGTCTACTATTTGTTTGTTTTTTTGTTGTTGTTTTTTTGTTTTTTTTGGGTTTTTGTTTATTTTATTTTCTATTTTCTGTTTCTTGTGCAACTACATAAGTTTTTATGGGGTGGAGCCGCAAGCATTATACCCGCTTGTTTAAAATTGAGAGTCTTTCCTTTTTCCCACCTGGTTGCCATTACCAAGGCTAAAGGGCCCTGTCTGCTCTTACCAAGGCTAAAGGGTTCCGTCTGTCTTAGTATTTACCCATGGTGAGAGAAGAGACGGATTTATGCCGTTCCCAAGCGCATTAACGTGAATTGCTTGAAATAAACTTTAAGTAATGAAACTGACATGAGGCAATGAGAAAACTTTCTTTTAGGTTTTATCCTGCTTAGTTTTAAACATATATACATATATATTTGGAACAAAAGAATTAACACAGAACTGCAACAAAGAAAAAACAGTGATATATATATATATATATATATATATATATATATATATATATATAATGGTGGAAATACGTATAAGATTCCCCTTTAAATTCTTAAAAACTTTCTTATTACTGCACAAATTCCTCTGAAAATTTGGTTGTTTGATATCTAGATCAGATGATATAAGTATACATATTCGATTTTAGAACAACTTTCCACTAAAAAAAGTTTTTAAGAAAGTCATTAAGAAAAATACGTTTTCGATGGTTTAAATAAGTATAAGACAAATTTGAAAATTTGTATTTTTTCAACACCTTGATTTTTCGAGCAGTTTTATTTCCTTTTCATCACTACGAGATTAGCCCTTTCAGACGCAAAAAAAGCTCCCAAAACCATAATAGACCCTCATTTAAATGGTCTTTTTGAAAACAGTTGCTTCTCCTTACTAAAATCTTGCCAATAACACAGGGGGCAGTCAAGCCCATTCAAATTAAACTTTTTCTCATTTTCATTTTTCCATGCAATGAAACTTATAAATTTTCCTTCCAGTTTATAGGCAGAAATTTGCCCTTTTTCATTTTCATCAAGTGGGGAGTTCCTAGGCATTTTGTTGTTACTGAAATCGATGATGAAATGTTTAAATAGGACTCACATGGCTTAAAATCATGATAAGAATCTTTTTTATAATCTGTGCATGCACTTATTCTTCCTTTGGTATTCTGAGGTAAACCAGATTGGCAAATTTTCAAAACTGTCTCATAAATTATTTCCACCGTCGAAAACGAAGTTTTGTTGATAATTTCTTTTTTTGATGGAAAGTTGTTCTAAAATCGAATATGTATATAAATACCCACTGGATCTAGGTCCCACTCACAAATTTTCATAGGAATTTGTGCAGTAATAAGAAAATTATTAACAATTTAATGGGGTGTCTTATACTTATTTCCACCACTATATATATATATATATATATATATATATATATATATATATATATATATATATATATATATGCCCTAAGCATAAAAAATAAAAAAAACGACGATGAATAAAATAGCATTCACCACGAGTATAAACCTGTTAAACGTATTCAATAACTAACCACCCATCCTAAACCAGAATGAACCAACCTCATCTATAATATATATATATATATATATATATATATATATATATATATATATATATAAAGACACTCCAAATAAATATAAAACTCACTGCAACAAACGATCGAACATGACCCCTGAAGATGACCAGCAAAATGGTCGAAAGTGCTTGGGCTAATATAGGGTTCTTTCTTTACCAAATTGATCCTGAAGTAAGAAAACTTGAACGTCTTTACGCGAAGATTAAAAAAAAAACAATCCGTGGTATTCAACCAAACCTGTTTAGATAATTATTTGCTGCCTAAGAACACAATATATATATGCGTATGTGTGTTTGTGCGAGTGAGTTTATTTCTTTGTTTGTTCATTTGGATTTTATGGGATATCAACCTTTGTAGGTTATTTAATGCAAAATCCATTTTTATACAAATGATCAGTTCTATTTCAAACAATTCAGTTTAGGATACATACAGATTCAATGTCAAAAACAGATCCGTTCTAAACAAATCAGTTAAGCCAACAAAACAGTTCCATTACAAGCAATTAATTTTAGCATAAGTACGTAGTTTAATTGTTAAAACAATCCCATCTCAACCAACACAGTTTAGTTCTCTTTGACCCATAGAGAGGACCCCATCAGGTGCTACCTCACCAGGCCAAAGTGGACCAGGGAGCGATGGTAGTGAAGGGGTACTTTGTATTCCCAAAACAGTTCTATTTCAAGTAATTCAGTTTAGTATAAGTAGGCAGCTGACTCCAATTCAACCCATAGAAAGGATCCTATCAGCTTCGGCCTAAATGCACATTTTAAGGATTTTCTTTTATAAAAATGTAATTTTCTTCTCAACCAAAGATTCTAGGATTTCATTATTTCAAGTTGATTCTGAAACATTCAAAACGGGAAAGTTTTATATGCCAATAAACAGGCCAAACCAAACCAAAACGTATGTCATTAGGTAATATATATTGCCAAATTCGGCAGTATTGAAACTCAGTAACCCAAAATATGAATACGTGGTTGTTTGTATGTTTGTTTGAGTTTTATGGCATATCAACCTTCCTAGGTTATTTAATGCCATATATATTTTTATACATATAAACAGTTCTATTGCAACCAATTCAGTTAAGCATAAGTACACGGTTTAATTGTTAAAAAACATTTCTATTTCAAGAAATTCAGTTTAGGCAAACAGTTCAATTTCAAACAATTAAGTTGAGTATAAACAGAGTTCTTTTTTACACATAGTGAAAAGTCAAAACAGTTCTATTTCAAACAATTCAGTTTAGCGTAAGTACAGAATTTAGTTCTATTTGACTCATAGATAGGGCTCTATCAGGTACAACCACTCCAGACCAGAGTGGACCTGCGAGCGAAAGTAATGAAGGAATACTCTGCTTTCCTCAAAGCTCCAGCATTACTGGAACCTCACTATGAGATTGTTTAGTGTCATACTGAAGACACTCGTTGGGCGGAGGGGTCTTATCTATCAGCAGAAAATTTGTTGGGGTATTCTACTGCCCCAGCAAACTGGGCAATGCACAGAGTTAAATGTAAAAACAGTTTTATTTCAAACAATTCAGTTTAGCATAAGTACGCTGTTTAAATTTCAAAACAGTTCTATTTTAAGTAATTCAAATTAGCATAAGTACGCAGACCCATCTCAACCAACACAGTTTAGTTTTATTTAACTCCTAGATAGGATCCTATCAGGTGCAACCACTCAGGGTCAGAGTGGACCAGAGAGCCATAGCATGAAGGGTTACTCTGCATTCCCCAAATTTCCAGCACTACAGCAACCTCACCGTGAGATAGTTTAGTGTCATTTCTTGGACACTCGTTGAAGGAGTCTTAGCCCGCTGCAGAGAAGTAGTTGTAGTATTCTACTGCCTCAGCCGACTGGGCGAATGGAAATGTAACAGTCGAAGAATAAGTAATTTCCAACGTAAGTAAATTTTCACACCAAACATGATTGTTTTTTCTGGGTTAGAACACCATCAGTAGAAAGCCGGAAAGTACGTATCATAAATTTTTAAAAAAGTTACAATGACGAGGGAAAGAGTTCAATTGCAAGAACGGAACGTGAATCTTCTCATCAATTGCTGACGTATCTTTTGCAGTGAATGCGCACAGGACTAATAATGGTGATCGGCACTTTGTAATGGTCTATGATGTCTGGTTTATTTTATTTATTTATATATATATATTTTTTTTTTTTTGCAAACTAAGATTTACGAATCCAAGTTTTGTAAAGTAAACTTTAAAGGAATTTCTGACTTAAGAGTACAAACAAAAATAGGCGCACTGTCGGTGCAAGCATTTAAGTTTTAAGTTTTAATGTAATAAAATTTATATCTAATTAGGAAGACTAGCGAAATTGAATAAGAACGCATTATAAAAATAGTCATAATTTCTTTTGGATTACACTTATTTTTGTTTTATTTAAATTGATTTCTCTGTAAAATCATAATTAGGATCGCTTTTACGGGGTCATTGATCTAATGAGTGGGTAGAGTTTTCATCAATGGTCCGGGAGAATGGAGTTCAATCCCTAGTCGAGTCATACCAAAGATTAAAAAAGTGGTACTTGATACTATCTTGCTTAAAACTCAGCATTATAAGGTAAGGATCAAGGTAAAGTGGAACAAGCCAAGGAATGGAGTATTGCCCTTACCAACACCTTGGTGTAGTAGCTACTGAAAAGGGAGCCTTCTGATCACCCTCGACTACGTTCACCAATTTTACAATTGTTAAACCTGATTTTCTTAAATACAATAGTCAAATTATTCACACCATCAACTATGTAAATCTTTATTTCTTGGTTGTATATAATACAACTGGAAAGATTTTTGCAATTCTAATACCAAAGTCCCCCTCCTGGGTTTTCAAGAGGAGACTTATTGTTTAGACCTGGTGATCTTAAAGGTCGTCTTCTTTAGACGCATGAGGCGCCTTTCAAATTGAAATGCCGATAGGATCAATCATTTTTTGTAACAGCTACGCATGAATCTCGATTCGAGCATGCTCCCCTTACTATAAAATGCCTGTGCATCAAATCCTGACTTGGAGGGAAGTTGGTTTGATAGCAATATTACGGGCTTGACCTCACCTGATTTCCTGGGGCCACTAGGCATTCACGCCCTGCTGGTTGGTATTAAGTTAATCAGCTGGTCAAACGAGGCTTTCCCACCATGTAATACCAACTTAGCAGAGCTGAGTATATCGCTTGGTGCCTGAAGCACTCTATAAGTGGAATGCCAACGGGACCAAGCATGTTTTGTAATTGCCATGATTGTATCAATATGTGCCTAGCTCCCCGTGATAGAATGACCTAGTGACAAATCCTGTCTTAGCGGGATGTCTGTTAGGTACCAATTAATTCCACGAATTCGCCCCTTCTGATTTTCTGAGGGTCACCTTGGCCTTAATGCTTGGTGACTGTTATCGAGCTGAACCCCTAGTCCTCGGGGACGTTCCCCCTGTCAATACCTACTTGGCAAAACTGGGTTTAATGGTTGGTGTTTTCCAATGTTGACTGCTGAGGGGATTAAACATTTTTGTGACGATCATGCATGAATCTCAATTCGAGTGTAGGGTTTCTCGTTAAAATGACCTCGTGTCAAAACTAGCCCGGTAGGTGGTTGGATAAATTCTATGGCATTTTTGAGACAAATCTGACTCAGTAAGATTTTCATGGAGATATCATTAACAAATAACATGCAAATTAAGATTAAATAAGGATTATCTAATATTCAAAGAGAATATAACGCAAATAATTAAGGGAATTGTGACGTCGGTAGTAACGGAGTTTCGGATACATATAGACAAGCACATAATCTCGATTATATATATATATATATATATATATATATATAATGATGAATAAATATATATTAATTTTTATATATATTTAATTGTAGGGATCCTTATCTGGAACCAGAGGTTTCATGCCGTCTTATTACGACAGTTATCAAGAGAAGAAATATAAAAAAACTATCTCTGCCTCATTTAACGATAACTTTCTCTTCCTGATGATTGTTTGTATAAGAAGGCATGAAACCTGCAGTCGTAGATAAGCTTCCATGCTATTAAATATAAATAAAAACTAATATATATATTTATTATTATATAATAGCTCTGTCACAGATATTGAGCACTCTCCAAATTATACCGCATTTGGTCTGCCACACACCCACCAATTGAGATAGAGACAACCAACACTGTTATATATATATATATATATATACACACACACACACACATATATATATATATTCAGGAGTTTGATTCATACAATACAGAGTCATACTAGTACATAGGAAATCTTTACTCAACATTTTTCCTGATTTGTCTAAGAACTTGGAATTTGAGGGGAAATGCAAAAGAAAATTTCCAGAGTAAGTTAAAAATAGCAATCATCTTAAAAATATTAATATCAACTTACATCTACGTAGACTTTTAAAATAATGCATCTCTGATCTGGCAAATATATATATATATATATATATATATGTGTGTGTGTGTGTGTGTGTGTGTGTGTGTGCGCGCGCGCGCATAGAAAGAGTGGATGGGGGAAAGAAAGAGAGAGAGAGAGAGATCATAAAAAGCAACTCAACAATTAAAACAATGAAGTTAAGACAACCGCCCTGTCGGTTTAAGTTGTATAATACGGTGACTGCAATATCTGCAGAATAGTAAGCCCCTGCCTCCCACTATGGTAAGAAAAAGAATGCCGAGACATGTCCCTAAACTACATGTTGAAGTTAGGCTCTAGTCCTGGGACTTTGGGAGATGTGGAGTACCTTTTTATTGCCATTACTCTTTGGTCCAATAGTAGCATAGCCATGATACAACTTTACAAATATACGGATCTGTAAAACATACATATGCATAGGAATCCCGAAACACTGACGACTCTCGGTAGTTCAGGTACGAAACTTTTATTACCTTCTTGACTTTTAGGTTTTCGACACGAGGAGAGAGAGACACAATTTTTACTATGCTTATTGTTCCATCTGACCCCACTACGCACGGCGCATCTCGTAGACCCAACTGGACTGGCCTCGCCCAGGTCCAAAAAATCAACTCACTTCGTCCTGCCCCAGATCTCAACTAACTGTTTTTTTTTTCAAAAATCACCCAAAATCCTAAGCCCATCGCTTCCGGGCATGACGTCATTCATATCCCCAGTCTTATTTCCTATCTGGGGTTTTTATTATGACATCTGTTATTGTCACATCCTCCCCGTGAGAGCGTGAACACCTGCGCTGAATGTGTGCCCCTACCCGTGCACTAAGCCTAACTAAACCGAAAGATAAGATATAACCAACGAAACATGATAATATAAAAAAAAATCTTTCTGCAATTATATAACACAATTTGACCCGGAGTGTAGTACACGTTAGGGTCACATATATAGATTGAACATAATAGTTCAGTCCTTTACAAACAATTATCATTATAAAGTATTCAAATCGTACAACTCTGTTCAAATGATCTATATCACATAGAAATTTTTGATAAATGGAATCACTAATATTAAATAGCAACACTTGAAACCCGTTAACAGTATGTAAACAAAGGATTAATGTTAAAAAGAATTTGATAGCAATACTTGAAACCATTTAAATATGCGCAAACGAATGATTGATATTAAACAGAATTACTGCTGTTTGATAGCAATACTTGAAATCATTAAACTGTGTGCAAACAAATGATTAATATTGAATAGAATCATTAGTGTGAAATAGGAAACTATTCAACTGTTCCAGAACAAGTGATAAATATTACATAGAATTATTAGAGGTAACAACAATGTTAACTATTTAGCTGTCTGCAAATAAATGAAAATTATCAAATAGAATTATTTGTGTTTAGTTGGAATACTTGAAAACGTTTAACGGTGTGTAAAAAAATGAATTTAACCACTTGTTTAAAAATAAATTTACCAATAAACTATTCGCTTACAAGTCACTCACACACACACACACACACTTATATATATATATATAAATATATAGTAATAATTTAGAGGGCTATTGCAATGGGAAATCATTATTATTTGAGTCTAATTAATTTCAAAGTAAAAACTTCATTGCCAGAGACATTTTTTTTTAAATTAAGTAGGTATTGTATATTCATTTTTAGGGCGCCATGTTGGTTGTTGTCACCATGGTGCCATGCGGTACGACAGTTAAAACTTCCAACATGGCGTTCTAACACACCACAAAGCACCATGTTTACAATGTCCCCAAAAAGTTTAAACATACAACACCGAGTTCATTTTAAAAAATTCTTTGACAACGAAGTTTTACTTTAAAATTAAGTAGAATATAAAAATAATTATTTCGCATTGAAATCTCCCTCTAAATTAATACAATACAGTTAATTAAAATAAATTGTACAACACTTAAAGCAAATTACAAAATACTTATATATATATATATATATAATTGAGAAACAAGATTATCAAGAAATATTTTCCCATTATGAATTTATTTCATCCGTTATTGATGGATTCTTCAGATGTATTTGAAATTTTTTCTTCTTTTTACCGTTAACTCCTGACGGAAAGTTTCACGTGTCATAATTTAAATATCTATAAAAAAAAAAGAAAATTCGTTATATATCCCTAAGAAAACCCTCCAATGCACAAGAAATAAAACCTCCGTAATATATGATTTCATTCCATCTTCATCTGGATAACACCGTTTAAGCATATCTATAGAATCAATTGATATATATATATATAACTCTTCAAACGAATTGAGCGGTCTGGTATCCGTTGAGGTACAAAATGTAAACAAACGAAAGCTACTACTAAATGCTTTATGATTCCCGAGCTGTCATAGTTCGCTTGGTAGCTAAGCTGTTTGATACTAAGTCTAAAGTTGGGCGGGTTTCCTTCTCAGCTTCAAGCGTCCCACCTGTCTTGCCACACTGAAGAGTTATGATACAACGAAACAGTCTGTCTGTATATGAAAAAATATATATATGTATATATAATATTTGAAGAGATAAAACCAATTTATGTATCTGATTGGTTGGCGTTGGGAAGTATTTTACATATGTATACTATTTACTAAACAGTTCTTTTTTTTTTTTTTTTTTTTTGCAACATCGCTCATTTTGCATTAAAAGTTTCAGAATTATAGTTTAAGGCTTTCCACGTTTTTTTTTTTTTAACTTTTAACATTTATTATTTCATCAGATTTTAGTCTTAACGATTTTCAAACTTTAAAACTTCACCTCTCCATAATTCGTATGATTAGTAATTATTAGTACTCGAAACACGTGTAGGTATATACTCAACCACTCCGACTTGAACAAGATGCGGCACAAGGTGAGTTTTTTATGCAGAGTGTAGGTGGTTTGAATTTTAATTTCCCTTTTTTCGAGAGCAATCCTTAAACTAAAGCTAAAGTGCCCGATGTGGCCCACAAACTGCTCAGAACTTTTTGGGGGGAAAAGATGGATTCATGCCTTTATCAAGAGATCTCGTTCAGGATTCGAATTCGAGTTGCCGTTTCCATTTCGTCCCGGAGCTTCCCTCGAAACACATGCAGTTATATATATATATATGTGTGTGTGTGTGTGTGTGTGTGTGTATGTGTGTGTGTGTGTGTGTGTATTTATGTATGTATGTATGTATGTATGTATATTTATTAAGGTACATTGTAGAAATTTACAGTTCAAACTAGATGATTTCATGGTGGACCAAATATTGCAGAATAATCAAATAGTGCTCGGTATCAATGATAGAGCTTATATATATATATATATATATATATATATATATATATATATATATATATTACATGGTAGTTTCTGTGATCCTGTGTTGTAATGAGTAAAGCATGAAAACCAAGGTGACAGACACTACTATGTAATATAAATATATATATATTTATATATGTGAGTATATATAATATATAATTTTCTTATGAATCCAACGAAAGAGACAGGAATGTAGAAAAGAAAAATACAAAATTACTATATATGTATCTCTGTGGGTGTGGGTGTATATGTTCGAGAGAGAGAGAGAGAGAGAGAGAGAGAGAGAGAGAGAGAGAGAGAGAAGGAGATTTGAAATTATTCGGAGGGTTGTAATCATTTTTTGAAATACACTTTTCTACAAAATTTCTGATTAAAACATTTTCATTAAACTTTCACACTTCATCTAATAATCACAACAAAAAAAAAAAAATCAGTACAATATTTAATTGATTCTTTTTTTATTTTTTAATTGCTTATGTTTTACGAGTTAAAACCTTTCATATGCATAGCTTACACATTGTAAATAATTTTTAAAAGCAAAATATTTATTTTATATTGTTTTTTAAGTATACTTTTTATCTGAATTTTCTCCAATTTTTATTATTACCAATGGCCAAACGGATAAATCAATTAAATTGAAATTCATGCAATTTTCTATTTCAGACTTGATAGAAAGTAAAATTTACGATTCGAAGAAAAATAAAAGATCTCTTTAAAAATTTTGTCGATTTTATAAAAAAGTAGGTAAGTATGCAGTCGAGGAAAAAAAAAAGAAATGTTGCTATTTTAACAGCGAAAATAACCAAAAACTGATCAGTTTATACAAATAAAGGCCCGTAAGATCTTTTCAATAAATGAAATATTCAAAACTCTTTGTTCACAAGTGTGAGATAAATGCGAAATATCGTAAGTTGCTAACCAGTGTATTTAGAGTACGAATACTTAAAACATTTTACAACATTTAGAAGCAGATATGGTTTGATTTTTTTTTTTTTTTTGTTGTTTATAGTTTGGTTTTTTAAATTTCGGTTTTATTGAGATTCCGACCGGTAATAAAAAGGAAAACTGGAAGTGGATAAATGGGGAGGAAACGCTTCACCCCTCTTCTACCCACTTCCCACTCTTCTCTCCTGTCTCTTTTCTAACAGTAATTATTTTATCCATTGGATCTGATGAAGTCTGTAATTTTTTATGTTATTGATTCATATTAATACCCATAACAGGATGGAAATAAATTTATAATCCTAATGTGACCGGTTTTTGTTTTTCTTAAAAGAATTATTGCTCTGTGATGTCACTTACATTGGGCTCTTTACCAGGAAAATTTAAATGTTCATAGTTGAATGATTTTATTGTCCCGACAGAATTATTCCCGACTCCGGTTTAACTGGACTGAATAATATATATATATATATATATATATATATATATATATATAGTGCAATTAGAAGAAAATCCAAACCTAATTAAATCCACACCCACTGTCTTCAGACACTGGATATATATATATATATATATATATATATATATATATATATATATAGTCATCCACAGACAGATCTGTTTCGTTCTATCAGAACTCATCAGTGTGACTAGACAGTATCTTCCCGTAGCTGGGATCGAAACCCGGTTGACTCAAATGCCAAGCCAAAGCTTCTAACCATATATATATATATAAAAATATATATCATCATGTCATGCTGTTACCACACTCGTCTCTATCGTCTATCACTCCAAGGAAATATTCCATGCTACATCCTGTATCAGTACAGAGCTGTTGTAAATATTTTCTAGCCGGTCGCCCTACCCTTTCTCGCCCGTCTGAAGGGTTCCACGGGAGTACATCGGTTATGAGTTCGTCCTTACTTCTCCAGTAGTGTCCTGCATGTCTTGTTCGTCTTACCGGGATGGTTTTACAGATGGGTGGTTGGTGGCCGTACAGCTGCAGTTGTGTGTTGCCTGCAAGATTTGTTCAATGCAGCTCGCAGAATTATTGTGCAATAGTCGTCAAGCTTTTCCTCGATACGCTTGATCAGCGTCCATGCGGTGCATCCATATATTAGTATTGACACGAGGGCTACTTGAATGAAACTGCGTTTTATTTTATCGGATAGATCTGATTTTTTTTAAGTTGGCGTCAAATTATGTTTGTTAAAAAATTAATTTTTTTCTAATACACACACACTCACACAAACATATATACATATATATATATATACAGAGAAAGAGAGGGAGAGAGAGAGAGAGAGAGTGAATGAGTGAGTAAGAGAAAGAAAGGAACAGAACATAAAACCTGAAATTAATGTTAAAATTATCTAATATTATTTCAGTTTTTCAAGTCCTAGTTCTGACTATTTTGTAGTATATTATATAGAGTACAATATATATATATATATATATATATATATATATATATATATATATATATATATATATGTGTGTGTGTGTGTGTGTGTGTGTGTGTGTGTGTGTGTGTGTGTGCATTTATGCGTCGGCATGCACATAAATGCATATATACATAAATATTCAGTCATGCATACACACTCACACACACGCTCACATATGTGTGTATAATTACGCATATATATATATATATATATATATATATGAGTGTACGTACATATATATATATATATATATATATATATATAAGTGTACGTACATATATATATATATATATATAAGTGTACGTACATATATATATATATATATATATATATATATGTACGTACACTCATGTGCATGTATATGTATATTTAAGCAAAGGCATACATATATATGCATGCATTCGTATATATGTATTCGCACACTCACATAAACATGCATATATACATATATATATAATTGAGACATTATATATTCAAAGATAACATGGCGTATAATTTTATTTGTCGAATTTTTTTACTTGATTTTTCTAATGTAATAAGCCCTGGCTGATGTCATAACACTGCTATAAAGAGTACTTTAACAGAAAAGATAGGCTAACCACTTACCCTGCCGAGTATTACACCCCCCAACCCCGATGCTATGTGTGCATGCGCAACTCCGACGACTGATCTACCACCGACCGTCCCACATAAAGTGACTCATGTTAAAAACTCGTCTAAATTGTGTCTCCGAGATTTCACGCTGAAAACGCCGACAGGGTAGGGTACCGCGCTTCAGCTTGTGCACAAACGACTGGGCCCGGGCGTTGCAGGTCTTTCGTACTCTAAACAATTTACGAAATGCATTCTCACGTAACAAGCCCGATGAGTGTGTTTAGTTATTAATGATTGTTTTGTTTCTCCTTGATTTGATGGCAGCGAGGTTCGAGATGTCACCATTTTGAAAGGACTTTTTTTTTCTTTTTTTACTTTCTTATTTTCATCTAATTTCGATATTTATTTCAGAACCAAAAAACGAAAAAAAGATTAATGCTGATTTCATAGAATTTGATTTTTAGACGTATTTTACTCGGTTTAATGGTTAAAGTGGAATCCTAGCAAGCGAGTTCGAACTCCAGTCGCGCTATTACGTTCAATTTCGGACAAATACACTTGGGAAAGGTATGAATCCCCTTATCCTCCCAGCTATGGGTTAAATAGTACCACTTCTGTTCTTCTAGGCTTAGGCATTGAATACTCTACAATGGTTGACATGTCATTAAACAAAGAACCCGGAAAGTACTAAATCAAATAATTATAGCTCCTTAGACAAAAAGACTGATATACACTCGGGTGAACACATAGACGCATACATAGATTCATATACTGTGCTTTGCGTTAATATTTGAAAAAGATGAAGTTGGGGAGAGGAGTAGTGGTTAATGTGCGGGACTGCAACATAGTATGAAGTGAATTCGAACTCCAGTTGCGATGTTACGTATACTTTCCCAAAGGTAATACCCTTGGGAAATATATGAACTTTCTTATCCCCCGCCACCAGCTACAGATAAAATAATACATCTACTGTTCTTCTACGAGAATGGCTTTAGCGTAAAATAACCCATGAAGGGTGATATGTTCTTAAACAAAGTTTTGCAAATTCTCAAATCTATAATTGAATAAACACTATCGATTTGTTTACTTTTATGACCTCCTGTGGTAATTTTTTTCAAATATACAAATGTGTTAAATATTTTCTATTTCATTTCTTTATTATTAATCAAAGATGTTTTAAAATTTTTACCCAATAAGATTTCGAAAATCAGTTTGTATTGTTGTTGCTTTTTTTTTTTAATCATTTATATAGGGTGTCTCATGTGACTATTAATAACTCTCCTGATAATAATGTTGTGGGATTTTTTTTGTTTCAGATTTGAAAATAGTATACAATAACAACTATCAATCATCGATTACAATGCTTTAGACACAAGAAGAAAAATATTTTGCGTCGCTATTTATTTTGAGATAAAATCATTCAAAATTTTCTCAAAGATGTAAAGTAAAGTAAAGTTGGCGACCGTAGTCGAGGGTAACCCCAAGGCTCCCTTTTCGATAGCTACTCCTTCCCTGGATTGCTCTACTTTACCCTTGATCCGTACCTTATAATGCTGAGTGTTAAGCAAGGAGGCATCAAGTACCATTTTTTGAGTTTTTGGTATGACTCGACCTGGGATTTAACCCAGGTCTCCCGGGCCATTGGCGAACACTCTAACCGCTAAGCCAATGTCCGGTACATGCATATGTAATCAATTAATATGATAATAATTTATTACTGAGACCAAAAAACTCAATAAAAGATTGCGTGTTCTGAAAGCTGATATGATTACAATTAAAAAAATATATTTATTTGATGTCTGTAGCTCAAAGGATGCATTTTTACAGGACGTGTTCCTGTTGCATATTGACCCTTGACCGAGCCGTCAATTTGAAATTCTCTGCACAGGACGCACCTGTGAAAATAAGTGGAAGCAATCACGTGGTTGAACAGAAATGTGTGGGTGTTATGAAATGATGTATGCAGATGCCTACGAGGTGTCTCAAGTTGGAAATCAGTCTCAGCTTGCAGCGGTCAGTCGATTCGGCAGATAGAGAACCGTGGCCGCTCTGGGCCAAGCAGTCCCCTGGCGAGGACCAATGGAGTAAGTATCATCGGAAGAGAAGACGTAAGGCCTTGAAGATAACACAACGTGGTATGGTTAAGAGAAGAAGAATTTATGGGTCAGTATGGCAGTCTGTCTTCGTCTCCCTCCGTCTAGGTCCGTCTGTCTCTCTCACATCACGGAGGCATTGACCCCTTTCGAGAATAAAGTCAGAGAATTATATATTTATAACCAAATATGGTGTTCACTTCTTTCATCATGGCTATATAACATTCCAAATGACCGCCATTTCATTTGTCTAAGTAATAAAACATTTCACATTAATGGGTGGCATCTATTTTGGGACACCTTTGATATAACTTACCTGGACTCCTGACACTCTAATTGCTCTTTGGTGTTTGAAGAACTAAATAAAAAGACCTTGCTTTTTTGCTTATATGATGGCATCTGCACAACAAGACCGTAATTATCTATTAAAAGTTTAATTTCGGTTTGGTTTCTTTGCTCAGCGGCATGTCAACCTGTGTGGCTTATGTAATGCAAAAGCTATCCTGACAGAAGAGCAGTAGTGGAACTATTTAACCCTTAGCTGGAGAGATATGGGGCTCTATAGTTGTTGGCAACCATAGTCGAGGGTGACCCCAAGTCTCCCTTTTCAATAGCTACCACACCAAGGTGTAGGGAAGAGCGCTACTTCTTTCCCTGGATTGTTCCACTTTACCCATGATCCATACCTTATAATGCTTAGTGTTAAGCAAGGAAGAATCATGTACCATTTTTTGAGTCTTTGGTATGACTCGACCTGGGATTGAACCCCGATCTCTCGGGTCATTGGTGAACACTCTAACCATTTTGCCAATTCCTAAAATGAACGTAAATACGCGATTGTAATTCGAAATCGCTTACTACGATGTCACAGGTTAACACGTTAGCCACTACGCTACGGGGACTCCTTTTTATCTAATAAAGACTACGAACGGTGTTGCCCAGTCGGTGAAGCTTTGGATATATTGACTGTGTATCCTGCAGAGGTGTAATACCCCTGTCCAAAGTGGGTGTGTCTTGGATATGACACTGAAATGCATCCGGTAATGAGACTCTAACTTTGAAGCTCTGGGGAATAGGAAGTACATTTTCATTGCCATTACTCCCAGTTGCACTTTATCCTGAAGTGATAGTACTTGTTATGATCTAATTTATGGGTGGGGGGTCACCACGTTGTAATGGCTAAAGTGCTGGAACGTGGGCTCAAAGTAAGCGTGTTCGAACCCCAGTTTCGCTATTACGTTCACTTTCGGATTAATATCTTTGGAAAAGGCATGGACTCCCTTATCCCTCTGCTATGGGTTAAATAGTATCACTGATGTTCTTTTACACGGATGGTTTTGACATTATATAACCCATGAAGGTTGATATCCCATTAAACAAAGAAACTAATCCAAAGTCATCAACAGATCAGATTGAACATTCTTAAAAGGATCATGACTTATGACCCCTCATCCTTTTGCTATGGATTAAATT
Organism: Sepioteuthis lessoniana; assembly: GCA_963585895.1. Classification (NCBI taxonomy): domain Eukaryota; kingdom Metazoa; phylum Mollusca; class Cephalopoda; order Myopsida; family Loliginidae; genus Sepioteuthis; species Sepioteuthis lessoniana. The sequence goes on along the minus strand of OY757907.1, from coordinate 40,572,140 downwards.
GCATCACTACTATAGTTCAACAAGTACGGTTTTGGCATGAGATATCTCGCAGAGGTCGATATCTCATTAAATAAAGAAACCAAGTCACACTTACAGCAATGGTTCTCACAAGATCACGGAAGTTAAACAATAATTAACCTATTCGGTACTTAGGTGACAATTTAGGAACAGCTGGTAGCATAAGCATATATGGGACCCTAACAGAGAATGTACTTAAAAATGACTGTCGTGTTGACAGGTTATGGTGAGAACAGACTTACATGACTTACCACTCGAAATCTCGATTTCAAGTATAAGTGCTGAATGGAAACATCCGACTATTTCAGCCAATAGACAGAATATCAAGTAGTTAACTTCTTGGATGATAAGAATTTTTTTTCATTAAAGTAATTTAAACATTATTAAGATCATCAATACAGATGTTGGGTTTTTGTTTTGTTTTCTCATGTTTTCTAAAGACTGTTTACAATATGAGACCGGAGAAAAACAAATATGTCCAAGAAAACCAAGTGGGATTTATTCGTGTTGTTTATCTATTTGGCTATTTCCTTCAACCAGCTTTAAATGCAAATTCTTATTGTATTTTATCTCCCTTTGCGGCTCAGAAAGACCGCCTCCTGGGTCACGTGGGTTCAGAATTCCAAAGAATTCTTGCCCTCCTGGGACGGCAACATGAAATTATTCAGGAAGAAACGTTTGTTTGCTTGTTTGTTTTTGCGTACTTTTTTTTTCATTTCAATTTTACTTGTTTTTTCTAAATTTATATTCATTGTTTTTATTTATTTATTTAGTTGTTTATTTTGTTAAATAAAATTTTGAGTCTTTATTCTTCCGGAGGATTTATTCACCTTATAATTTATTGCAACGTTTCTTTGCTTTAAAAAAAATAGGTTTGGTTTCGGGGCAAGAAATGTTTGTAGGCTTTTCTTTGATTTGTTTGGTATTTGTTTTGAAGCTTGGCCAATGATAAGAATGGAGAACCGGGATTTTGTCCATTGCGTTGAGTGAAATGATTTAGAATTCAAAAAATGACAGGAGAAAGAAAGAAAGAAAGAAAGAAAGAAAGGAAGAAAGAATAAAGGAAAAGAATCATCTAAGAAAGAAAGAAAGAAAGAAAGAAAGAAATATCTAAGAAAGAAAGAAAGAAAGAAAGGAATAAATCTCTAAGAAAGAAAGAAAAAATATGAAAAATAATGTTTTGCGTTTATGGTTTGGTTTTGCTCATGGTACATCAACTCCATGCGGGTTATTTAATGCCCAAATTCCATAAATTTGTAAATGTCTCATTATTATCATTATTATCTCATTATTATCATTAAGTTTTTATATTTTCAACGTTCACCTACCGTCATTTTTAATCATTCTTTTTATTTATCTATTATAATCATTTGTGGAGGTGCACTTGGTGTAACGGTTACCGTCGTTGAAAATGGACACGGTGAGCCGTGTTCAAATCATGGATGAGGCTGTTTGCATTTTCACATAACGCGGATAATCTTGGGAAAGTTGTGAATCTAATTATTCTCCCTCCAACTATGGATTAATAGTAGAATAGGCTGTGAATTCCAACCTGTTAAACTCCGCGTAAAAATTGACGTTGCTCATGCGGAGAGGTTGGGTAAATATAAATATATATGATAGTCCTTTATCTGCACACACTTACATGATATCAAGTAACTATTCCGATTTGATAATAATAGTAATAATTATTTGTTTGTACATAGTAATATGGTTTCAAGTATTTCTATCCAATACTACTAATATTTACATAGATCTATTTTATACATAGATGAAATGTCAACAGTTACTGCCACATAGAGACCGAGTGAAACTGGGTGTAATAGTTATGAAGCAGTATACCACTCTTTTCAGGCCTCCAGACTTGGAGGCTCACTACAAGATGCATCATACCCAGGAGCCCATTTTTGAGCCCCAACAAAAGAGAGATAGACAGTATAAACGGAAAAGAGAGAAATATTAAAGAGTAAATATGTGAAATGAAAGAAAGATGAATAAAGAAGAAAAAAGGAAAGAAACAAATGAATTAAATAAGTAAAGAAACGAAGAAGATAAGAGACAATACCGGAAGAAAAAGTGAGAAAGAAATAGAATTGAGTGAAGGTCTAAAAAGAAAGAAAGAAAGAAAGAAAGAAAGAAAGAAAGAAAGAAAGAAAGAAAGAACATGACAAAAAATAAAAAGAAAGAAATAGAGAGAGAAAAGAAATGTTAACGGTGCAGACTGTGGAAAGAAAGAAAGAAAGAAAGAAAATAAAAAGAATAAGAGAGAGAGAGAGAGAGAGAGAGAAAGAGAGAGAGAGAGAGAGAGAGAGAGAAGAGCAATGTAAATAGTACATACAGTGGAAAGAAAGAAAGAAAGAAAGAAAGAAAAAAAGAACATGACAAGAAAATAAAAAGAAAGAAATAGAAAGAGAGTGAGAGAAAAGAAATGTTAACGATAAAGACAGTTGAAATAAATAAATAAATAAAGAAAGAAAGAAAGAAAGAAAGAAAGAGAAATACGACGAGAAAATAAAAAAGAAAGAGAGAGAGAAAAGAAATGTAAAGGATATAGACAGTAAAAAGAAAGAAAGAAAGAAAGAAAGAAAGAAAGAAAGAAAGAAAGAAAGAAAGAAAGAAGTACAAAAGATGGAAAATATGGAAGAAAAAATCGAAGAAATATCAAAGTTAAAAAGAAAGAAAGAAAGAAGGAAAGAAAATGTAGATAAAGGCTGGCCGTGGAATGAATTAACTGATGAAAAGAGGTTATAAACTAGAATAAAAGAAGGGAAGATAAAACAAAATAACCAATAATTAGAAAACAAGAAAGAAAGAAAGAAAGAAAGAAGGAACAAACAAACAAACAAAAACGAAGAAACAAAGAAACGAACAAAGAAACAGAGATAAGCAAGCCAGCAAGTAAATGATCCAAATAACCAAAAATCATAAGCAAATGGCAAAAAAAAATGTCTTCCTTGAGAATTACAAAAGAAAGGAAAATAAAGAAACATTAACTCGAAATCGAATAAAAGTAAATAATAATTGAAAAAAAAAATAATTGTAATAATAATAAATATGATAACAATATTGATTATAGCAAATAAAACAATAAGAAATCCACCCTTCAGAAGGAAAATAAAGCAAATGGCGGGTAGCTTGCTCAGGACGATAATAAATTTTAGTTAATAATTCAGCAACACGAACTAACAATAAAAAGTCCAAACATTTGAAATCATCTTCTAATTTGCCACAGTTATCTCTTTTTGTTTTGCTCTTTCTTTTTTCGACTGCACAAGTCTCTTTGACTAAACAATCAAGTCGGAAAAATTGATTTGATTAACTTGTTAACTTGATTATTTCTATTCTTTAGGAAACAACAAATTTCTTTTTTTTTTTCTACAACTATTTAATAGGATCCTTATCATAAAACATGAATATTATCTTATTTGATTTCCTCTCATGCGTCCCATTCAGAGGTGAGTAAAAATAACGAACAAGTACATGAACAGAAAGAAGAAGAAGAAGAAGAAGAAGAAGAAGAAGAAGAAGAAGAAGAAGAAGAAGAAGAAGAAGAATCTTTACTTAATAATGAAAACAATACAAATTTTACACTAAAGAAAACGGGAGCGTGATCTTACCTTAGAAAGGTATTCTTCAGGCAAACCCCTTTAAGATTTCTATTACATTGTGCATTTGACAATTTCATTAATAATAAGAAAAAAATGTTCATGCACATGCATACACACTTACACGTAAATATATATATATACATGCACTACATGGACGCTAACAAAACGGCTGGAGAAGAAACTAGATGGCAATTACACAAGAATGCTGCGTGCAATCCTGAACAAGTCCTAGCAGCAACACCCCACAAGACACCAACTGTACGGCCACCTGACCCCTATCACGAAAACTATTCAAGTTAGACGAATCAGACATGCAGGACACTGCTGGAGAAGCAGAGATGAACTCATAAGAGATGTACTCTTATGGATCCCCACACATGGCCGCGCAAAAGCAGGACGACCAGCTCGAACGTACATTCAGCAGCTATGTGAGGATACAGGTTGTTGTCCTGAAGACCTACCTAGGGCGATGAACGATAGAGAGAAGTGGCGAGAGAGGGTCAGGGATATCCGTGCTGCCAGCACGATATGATGATGATGATGATATATATTATGGTAGCGTCTGAAAGGTCTGAAAGCGCTCGGGACAGTTTTGGTAAATTAATCTACCAATTCCAACCTGAAACCAAGACACTTATTAGGAAACATGAAAGGATCTTATTAAAATTATGTAGACAAAATGTGTCTTTATTATTTAATGAAACATGCTTGAATTAAAGACTGTTGCTCAACCACACACACACACACACATATATATATACGAGGATCATTAAATAAGTTTCCAGACTTTTTTTGTATGGGCACTTTTATTGACAGTACACGCACGAAACTCTAGTCCCCTTCAAAGTAATCTCCTCCGGCTGCAATGCACTTGTTCTACCGTTCCAACAACTTCTGCAAGGCCCCATGGAAGTCCTCTTGTGTGAGCGTATCAATGACCTTCGTCACAGCCTCTTTCATCTCCTCAATTGTCTCATAACGATAGCCTCAGAGCTTAGGGAATAACCAAAAGTTACAGGGAGCAAGGTCTGGACTTTAGGGAAGGTGACAAACTGTCTTGATGCCCATCTTGGTCAAATAATCTGTGACAAGGATGGAGTTGTGGACTGGTGCATTGTCTTGGTGGAAATGCCACTGACTTGATTTGAAGAGTGATGGCCTCTTCCGATGAAATCTCTTCCTGAACTTCCTTAAAACCACAACATAGTAACCCTAACCCTTACCCTTTGGGCAATCAACTCTGGTCTATTGACTTCCTTACTCCTCCTACACCTTTCATCATCTCTCACAGACTCCCTGCCTTCCTTGAATCTCTTATGCCACTCAAAAACTGATTCTCGATTCATGCAAGGTGCTCCAAAAGCAGTCTGAAGCATTCCATACGTTTCTGTGGCATTTTTCCACGTTTAAAACAGAATTTTATTGCATACCGTTCTTCTAAAGTGTCAGATTGCATTATTGAAATTCACCAGCTGTGACAATCAGGCTTTAGTAGGGTGTATTCCAAATCCTGCTGTAGCTGTTCATTTGAACCTGAAATCCTAAAAATTGGCCAGTCTTCTCTTAAGATGTATAGCTATAACATAGTGTATTCTCAAGAGTCTACGACAATTTTAGATGCCTGTACATAAAAAGTCTGGAAACCTATTGAATGTACCACGAATATATATGTATATATATATATATATATATATATATATATATATATAAACAAACGCAAACATGTGCATGTAAATATATAGATGCAAACACACGCACGCGTGTTCACATACATTCATTTATATGGGTGCGTTTGGGCATATAGATGTCTGAGTATATATATATATATATATATATATACATGAAGACACACCCAAGGGCCTACCTCTACAGGCCGTGAGTTCCAATCTCTTCAATTCGCTTCTCTTTACTTTGTTCTTTTGTTACATCCAGTCACTCTTTAGCGTTGCCATTTTTGTTCGTCCCCGTTGTCTCACGTTTTCTTCTCCCTGTGTTCTAATTTTTCCCTGTTGGGATAAGGAATGACAACATGACCATATTTTCATGTACACATTATTTCTTTGCGACTTTTCCTTTCATCACCCGTCCAACTAAACGAGGAACATTCAATATCTCACGTTGAGCTTCTTTCACAAACTGACTAACGTATTTCAAACTGTAAAACCGTTCTGGTCAATGACCGAAACTATCCAATAAGTGCTGTAGTCTCGCAATGACCTCAAATGTTGTCAATCATACTGATTGAACTTACTGTGTTTTTCCGCGATTTTAACGGTTCAGAATTTAATTTGAATGATACACTACGCATCAAAAATTGATCAAACTGATCTTTGATATAACAATGTCATATGAAATAAAAAGTTTCTTTTCATAAAAATATAAAAATAATATGTGTATTTACCCAACACCTCGCCTCGACCAGGGTGCGATATATGGTCAATTTGTCAGTGGAGGGTTGCATTCTGAGTTTTCTTCTTCTAGACTGATTGCTATATTACGATTAAAGAGCCTAGTGTGCCCTACTATTTACATATAATTGGATTTATAACTTTCTTAAGGGTTTGAGTACTATGAAATACGAACAGATTATGCTGCATGTTTAATAATAATAGAATGTTAAAAAGAAAAATAAAAAGCAGAAAGAAAAAGAAAAATGGAGTGGAAAAAAGAAAGAATGAATAAAAGGAGAAAGTCAGAAGACTGTAATCTCGCTTATCAGATACAAACAACGCCAAATCCTAGGAGATTTTCCCGCCTTAGTATATGACTGTAATTCTTCCAGCCGGGCGAATGATGCGTTGAAATGATCCAAGACAGTGACGAGTGGATTTAGCGATGAAAACAAAAGTATCTTTAGCTGGATGCTTAACACAATGGCCTTCATCATATAAAACGTACTCAGTTTCACATCTGATTCTTCTAGTGTAGCCACAAAGGACCGGGCCTAAAGTGGTTTATATGTCAATATCGATCACATAAACTTTAAAACAACGTATAAATCTCCCTCTGTCTCTGATTGTCTATCTCTCTGTGTCTATCTCTCTCTCTCTCTCCCATTCTCTATCTCTCCCTCGCTTTTATGGAGGTGCCCGTGGTGTAATGGTTATCGTCACAGGATATGGACACGGCGATACGAGTTCAATTCCTGGACAAGACTGATTGCATTTCACAAAGCACTAATACCCTTGGGAAAGGTATGAATCCAATTATTCTCCCTCCAGCTATGGGTAAATAGTAGGGCAGACTAGGTTCTTCAGCCTTGGTGAAGCAACTTGTCTAGGAGAAGGAAAACTCTGAATTCAAACCTGTTAAACTCCGCTTAAAAAAATTGACCTTGTGTCATATCCTGCCCGAGCGGAGGGGTTGGGTAAATAGGATCTCTCCCTCTCTTTCATATCATCATATATGTATATATATATATATATATATATATATTATTATATACATATATATATATAACTTATATTTATATATCATATATGTAAGTATATATATATATATATATATATTCTTTTATCTTATTAGAATCTTTAAACATAACTAAGTCACCACTGATGTCACCATTCTTTTAGTTATTTATGTCACATTCGTCGTGATATTTTTATTTAGATAAAACAATTATCAAGAAATATGTTTTATTCTATTTTATCAATACTGTACCTTTATTTAAATACTGATAACATGTAATTTTATTAATATGTACTACTAAAAAATGGTTTACATTAAAAACGCAAGTATCACCATCATCATCATCATGTTACACTGCGAGCACGGATCTCCCTGACTCTCTCTCTCGCCACTCGTTTGTATCGTCCATCACTCCCTGCAGGTCTTCCAGGCTACATCCTGTATTGGCACAGAGCTATTGTATATAGGTTCTAGCTGGTCGCCCTTCCTTGCTCGTCTATGTTATAGGGTCCACAGGAGTATATCACTCATGAGTTCGTCCTTACTTCTCCAGTAGTGGCCCGCATGTCCATATTTACCAACCCCTCCGCTCGGGAAGGATATGACACAAGGTAAATTTTTCAACGGAATTTAACAGGGTTGAATTCAGAGTTTTCCTTCTCCTAGACTAGTTACCTCACCAAGGCTGAAGAACTCAGTCTACTCTACTATTTACCTACAGCTGGAGGGAGAATAATTGGATTCATACCTTTCCCAAGGGTATTAGTGCTATGTGAAATGCCATCAGCCTCGTCCAGGATTTGAACTCGTATCACCGTGTCCATTTCCTACAACGATAACCATTGCACCACGGGCACCTCCTGCATGCCTGGTTCGTCTAACTTGAATACTTTTCGTGATGGGTGGCAGGTGGTCGTACAGCTGTTGTTTTGTAGGGTGTTGCCCCCATGACTTGTTTAACATTGCTTGCATCATTCTTGTGTAACTGTTGTCAAGTTTGTTCTCCATACGTTTTATGAGCGTCCATGTGATGCATCTATATAGCATTATCGATTCAACCGCTGATTGGAAAAAACTGCGTTTCATTTTATCGGTCAAGTCTGACTTCCATATGACCGATAGCTTATCGATAGCTGTCCAAATTTTTGCTAGTCACGAGTTGATGTCATTCTTGGTTGATGAGACGTTGTTTCTTAGGTATGTGAACTTATTCACCAGTTTCAAAGGACCACTTTTAGTGTGGAGATGTTGCCTCTTAGATTAAAGTACATGTATTCTGCCTTGTCTGCGTTGACATGGAGGCCTATACCACCTGCTGCTCGTTCCAGACTATGTAGCAGGGATTCAGGCTGGGCGGGTGTATTTGCTAGAAACGCTGTCATCGGTATAGTCCGCGTCCGTAATAGTTTGTGCGGGGTGTCTTCTGGTTCTTTCCTTTACCAGCTTGAAACCTTTTTCTTTCATTAAATCTATTGACGTTCTAAGCACGTCATCTGGGCTAATGATAAACAGGTATAGGGCTAATGTGTCTACTTGTAGCAAACCTGCTACAATGTCGAAATACATTCGATGAGCAGCTTTTTACTAATGTGTTTTTATATAGTATCATTATGGCTGCGACGGTGTCTTTAGGGAGGCCGTAAGTGAGAAGTATTTGCTCCATCTTTACCCTTTGTATAGAGTCAAATGCTTGGGAGAAGTCGACGAATAATATTGTTACATCAAGTTTTTTTGCACGTACACCTAGTATTCGACGCATAGTCAAAATTTGTGATGTTGTGGATCGATTTCTCCAAAAGCCATTTCGGTTCTTCCTTAGTATTTTCTCAATTTTCGCTTATTGCATTTTGAACTTAAAAAGTAGATTTTAATGAATAAATGTTTGGTATTATTGTTTTCTATTTGTTTGGTTTTAGTTTTGCTAAATATGAGCAAAAATCCCGGCGATAATTCTTAAAAGCAATCCATTGACAAAAAGAAATGACTGAAGGTTTATTTTTATTCTGTCTAATTTAAATAGATTTGGAAAATTTATCAAAGAAAGCCAGGAGTGATGAGAAAGACAAGCGTCCAAGCAGTTATATTCCTCGATTATACATGTTGTTTCAAATATTTTAATATACTTTATTTTTTTAAATTTTTGGTTAGTCTTTCTGATTCAGTAAATTAAGTTTTTAAATATCAAAACGTAAATATCTACACCCAAAGGAAGCATAGTATGTATGCTTATGATTAAAACTAAATGCTAAAGCGTTTTAATCTTTAAAATCTATATTGTGCCCTATGCACGAAAATACGAAGAAATATCTCGATGTTTTTCACGTATGTAATAAAGTGGTATAAACACAGTTTGAAATACGGGCTAGAGAATGAGACTTACAAACTTCTTTGGGATTTTAAGATACAAACGGATTACATAATCTCGGCCAGACGACCAGACCTTAGTGATAATCACCAAAAAAAAAAAAAAAAAGAAAAAAAGAGGAGAAAACCGGCCGAATAGTGGACTTTGTAAAAATAAAAAAACGAAAAGAGAGATAAATATCAACACCTTGCTAAACAACTAAAAACTGCAGAAGGGTAAGACCTCCCTCATTTAGACAATAAACAGTATCTGATGGTGAGGTTTCAGAGTCTTAAGGCATTGGGGAACATGGATCGCCCTTTTATGACCATTACTCTCAGGTCCCCTCTGACTAAAGTGGTAGTTCCTGTTAGGTTCCACTCTACGTGTCAAATAGAGCTGTTCAATGAATTACAATTTGAAAAAATGTTTGATTAAAAAATGATCAGTGTTAGATAGTAATACTTGAAACCATTTAATTGTTTGCAAACAAACGAGCTCGAACAGCTCGTTAAAAGATAACGGTAAAGTTACCGACAATCTATTCACTTACAAATCATATATGCCCAGTCGGCTGGGGCTGTAGAATACATTGACTGCTTCTCTGCAGAGGGTAAGACCCCTCCCCAACGAGTGTCCTGGATATGACACTAATCAATCTGATGGTGTGGTTCCAGCAATGCTGGAGCTTTAGGGAATGCGGAGTACCCCTTTATTACCATCACTCCCAGGTCCACTCTGCCCGGAGAAGTAGCACCTGAAAAGAGTCATATCTATGGGTTAAATAGAACTAAACCGTGCTTCTTTCACTATACTGATTTTTGCATTTAAACTGCGTATTTATGCTAAACTGAATTGTTTAAAATAGAACTGTTTTGACATTGGAACTGCTGAACTGAATTGCTCAAAATAGAACTGTTTTGACGTCTAAACTGTGTACTTATGCTGAAATGAATTGTCTGAAATGAAACTGTTTGACATTTAACTCTGCGTATTGCCCAGTCGGCTGGGGCTGTAGAATACACTGAGTGCACCTCTGCAGAGGGGTAAGACCCCCCCCAAACAAGTGTCCTGGATATGACACTAAAAAGTCTGATGGTGAGGTTCCAGCAGTGCTGGAGCTTTGGGGAACGCAGAGTACCCTTCATTGCCATCTCTCCCAGGTCCACTCTGGTCCATCTATGGGTTAAATAGAACTAACGGTATACTTATGCTAAACAGAATTGTTTGATTAAACTGAATAGCTTGAAATAGAAATGTTTTTGACAATTAAACTGTACTTACATTTAAACTGCGTGCTGTTGCTTAACTGAATTATTTAAAATAGAACTGTTTTTCGACATTAAAACTATATTTATACTTAACTGAATTGTTATATATAACTGCTTGAATAGCTTGAAATAAAAATGTTTTTGACAATTAAACTGTGTACTTATGCTAAACTGTATTGTTTTAAATAGAACCGATTATAATCTGTTCTATTTAAAACAATTCAAAATATTTATTTATATAAAAATGGATTTGGCGTTAAATAACCCACAAAGGTTAATATGCCATAAAACCTAACAAACCAAACCAAACCAAACCAAACAAATCATATATATATATATATATATATATATAACCAGTATAACCAAGGTTTGCCATTAATAACCCTGATCAACCTGCCAGAACTCGAGACTCAGCATCGGATGTATTTTAGCGTCGTGCTTGGGATAGATAGATAGATAGATAGATAGATAGATAGTTAAATAGATAGATAGATAGATAGATAGATAGATAGATAGATAGATAGATGCTTTATTATTTGTCCTCAATGTTAATTGTGTCCATACAAGCAATCAATGATGATTGGGGACGTATTTGATTTGATAGCGATAACCGCAACTCGAAGTAAATTGCGACTTTGAAGAGAAAGAAAGCCTTTCTTTCTTGTCGCTTGGAAATCTTTGTCCAGAGAAATACAAACTGAGTTTGAGATAATGAAGGCTTTTCGATCTTCGGAGATCCTAAGGATCGGACAATCGACCGAACAGAGACAAAACCCACTGGACAAACGATTCAAAAGAAGAAAAAAATCTCCAATACAAGGACGTGACCTTGGTCCGGTTAAGAAGATGAAGAATGAAAATATGCGTCGCCGAAGAAATAATTAAAAACCACAGGAGATGGACTACCGCCACAATGAAGTAAAATAAGTTTTACTGGGTTATCGACATATATAAGGGATATGTACCGCCTGGCATTGTTCACTTATCTTTCACCATTTTATCATTACTGTCGAAGTCATTATGAAAAAGAATTTTTTTTTCCACTACCGGTCATGAAACAACGATGACGACCTGAACCCGTGGTAATTCAATAGTTTAATTAGTAGACACTAGTAGTTGTACCAGTAGTACTACTACAAGTACTTGTGAAAATAGATAGATAGATAGATAGATAGATAGATAAAAAAAACTCTGGAGTGAAAAGACTGTCATAGGTAGATATCAACAGATTTTAACAGACCTAAATAGACAGCTAAATATATATATATATATATATATATATATGTGTGTGTGTGTGTGTGTGTGTGTGTGTATGTGTGTGTGTGTGTGTGTGGAGAGAGAGAGAGAGAGAGAGAAAACAATTGATAGATATGAACAAATTGTTACTGATAGAGAAATAGGTACGAGCAGATAGATAGATGTGCTGACAGCATTAAGTTTCCTAACTCTCTCTCTCTCTCTCTCTCTCTCTCTCTCTCTCTCTCTCTCTCGCTCACTCGCTCACCCTTTCTCTCTTTCTCTTTCGCTCACTCACTCACCCTTTCTCTCTCTCTCTCTCTCTCTATATATATATATATATATATATATATCTTCATTCATTCATATCGTTCAGCACTCCTGGAAGGTCTTCTACACTCAATTCAATCTCCGCAGCTGTCAATAAATCCACATCGGTGCTTCCATGCATAGAAGGTCATAAGAAAATTTCACCTGAAGTGCTCAGTATATCTTGTTTGTCTCACTTGGATGATTTGTGAGATGGGAGGTAAGTGGCCATACTGCTGCTGTTTTCTAGAATGCTGCTACGAGGATTTCCTCCAAACAGCACGTAACTTTCTTATGTAGTTCACATCTACCTTTTTCTCCAGGCTTTTTGTTGGAGTTCAGATGGTGCATTCATACAGTAGTACCGACACAGCTCTTGCTTGGAAAGAAATCCAGTTTTATTTCTTTAAATAGACCAGATTTCCTTATGATTGCCAGCCTGAGATTAGCAGCCTACACCTTCCCTCTCCATAAAGTGACATCGCTTTCGAGTATTCCAATCAAATACGAATAATTTGTTCAAAGCTATATGGTTTTACGTATTCTTCTCCCATACAAATAAATTTCCAGCAGATATGTTTGTTCGAAAGAAGCCAAAGTGATACAGAACAAAGTGGGCCTGGCAGTAATAACCACGAAAAAATAATTCCACAAAGTTCCAGATCTAAAGACATACCAGTGGATGGAGTTTAGTTCTTTTCCCAGGATACAAATAGAGAAAGACATTGATATTAACAGATAGAGATTGATAGCTTGCTAGCAAGATTTTTTAAAGCTTGGATAGCTTATCACAACTGTTCAGTGTGGTTAGACCTGCGAAATGTCTCAAACCGAAATCGAAACCCAACTGACGTATAAATCAATCAGATATCTTACCCAGAGCTATCGTTATTCTCAGCGTAAGTGAAGTCTTTTTTTACGCATAGCTTTTCACATATACGTAATTGGTTTTAGAGTGCTCAATTCTTGAGAATTGCTATTGCATTTCAACATATATCAGCAGCCAATTCCCCGCTCGAGTGGTCCATCCACGGAAGAGGGAGATTATTTACTGTTATCCACAGACAGACTGTTTCGTTGTATCGCAACTCTTCGGTGAGGTTAGACCCGCAAGATGCTTCAAGTCGAGATCGGAACCCGGCTGATTTTACATCAGTGTGTGTTTGTGTGTGTGTACCGAGTAAGAGATTGAGAGAGAGAGAGAGAGAGAGAGAGAGAGAGAGAGAGAAAGAGAGAGAGAGAGAGAGAGACTTTATAAATCGTATAACATTATGATGTATAATCTGGACAACTGAATAGTGAAATGAACATACTAATTCATATATTCTCTCAGCCCAGTCGGCGAGGGCCCTAAAATACATCAACTGCATCTCTACCAAGAGCAAAGACCCCACTCTCCAAAGTGTTCTAGATATGACACTAAACAATCTGATCCACCATTAATGCTGGAGCTTTGGGGAACGCAGACTACCTCTTCATTGCCAATACGCCAACGTCCACGCTGACCTGGAGTGGTAGCACCTGATAGAGTCCTCTCTGTGGGTCAAGTAGAACTGTCTGATATTTAAACAGAGTGCAAATAAATGAATTATGCTAAATTGAATTGTTTGAAAGAGAACTGTTCGTTTTACTGTGAGTAAACAAGTGACTGATATTTTATTGAATAGTTAGTGATTCATACCAATACATGGAACCATTTAAAATGGTTGGCTTATGCTAAATTGGAATCAATTAACTGTTTTCAAAGCGAATGAGTAATCTTGATTAGGAAAATTAGTGTTAAATAGCAACAATTGAAACTCTTTAAGTGTGTGCCTAAATTGAATTATAAGTATTACATAGCCATATTTGGAACCATTGAACTGAGTGCAAACGGATCAGTAATACTGAATAGAATAATTAGTGTTAAATAGCAATACTTGATACCACTTCCCTGTATGCAAACAAATGATTGGTAATGAGTAGAATTATAATTGTTAGGTTGCAATAATTGAAACAATTTAACTGTATAGAAGCAACAGCAATACGAGTGTGCAAACAAATTAGTTGTAACTGATTTAAAAATGAAATTACCTAAAAACTATTCACTTAAAAATTATAGATTTATATCCATTTAAATGAGCGCGAACAAATGGTTAATAGTAAACGGAATTATTCGTGTTATATCAAAATGCTTGAAACCATTTAACTGTGTGCAAATAAATAAATCAGCTCAGGATCATTTAAAATGTTATCTCCAAAATATGTTTACAAATAATATTTCTAATATAAATGTATGAAGAAGATTTGGTATTAAATAACCAACAATGGTTGATATGCCATAAAACACAACATAACCCTAACCCTAATATATTTCTTTCTTTTAAACTAGTGTCCAGCAGAATTATCAAAAATTCATATACAAATAGATAAATAAATCCTTATAAATGTAATCCAAAAGACAACAGCGGCAGTGTCAGCAACAAACCTTTCATTAGATGATGGCCTGAGGATCAGGCATATTTTCGGGACCGAAGTATCATCACAACTGACCTGGGGACCCTCAGCTCTCCTTCCAGATATCGCAGGTGCTAGCTGCGGTGAGCAGATGAGATGAACGTATTAAATCAGTAACTGCAGAAGATATGCCATTTCATTTTCCATCACACGGCAAAAGTATCTATGGTAGTTCAGAGATTTTTTTTTTCTGCGGTGCCTCATTTCATTACGTTGTGCCGTCTTATGACTGATTTGTTCACCCGATCTACCGTCTCGCATAAACTTCCTCGGGGGTTACCTGAAAGCCCAAATCTTTAAACGTATGCATTTATCAATACCCTCCGCCTCAAGCAAGATGGCAGACAAGGTCAACTTTTAAGCGAGATAAATCTGGTCGGCAGTCAGAGCTTTCCTTCTCTTATACTGGTTGACTTACTAAGGTTAAAGAACCTAATCTGTCCTGCTGTTTATCGATAGCTGAGAGAGAGAAGTATTAACGCCTTTCCCAAACGGTATTAGCTAGACGTGAAACCTCTTTAAATGGAGGCCGTAGACAATTGATCAACTACATATTTTATTCGACATGACATCGCAGTAAAATCAGAGGTAATTGTTTGGTGAGTGCTTCAGAGCATCAGGACGAGGCTTTAGGTGTGTATAGCTGGTGAGGATAAGCATTTGGACGATATAATCTTTAAAACAAAGTGAAAGTAAAATGGGAAATATTGTTCTTATATTAAAATTAAAGTTTGAATAGGATCTATATTACCTTTCTTATTTACGTTCCTAATGCAAGAGAGGATTCTGCTGGAAGTAAGGATGAACTAAAAAAGGACATTCTCCTATTATGAATTGCTATACATGGACGTGGCAGCAAGGTTTACTTACAGCCGCTCTATATGGACACTAGATGCCGTCTATGGGACCTGTCAAGAGAGATAGATGATTGGGACGCGTGGTGAGAGAGAGAGAGAGAGAGAGAAAGTCAGGGAACTCCGTACTAACAGCACGAACTAAAGATGTTGAGGAGATAGATAGATAGATAGATAGATAGATAGGGCTGTTGTTTGTCCTTGCGTTTGTAATTAAAACTCATTTAACAATTAGATTAATACCCTAAAATAAACTGAATAATATTTTTTGAGGGTCAACGTTTGCACTGAAACTTTTTTTAAATCATCCAGATTTTTTATATATCTAAGAAGATTAAAAAATGCTAATTAAAATCCTTCTCTACCTCCTAATATTTCCGTAGCAACAAGAACCCGACAGGTGTCGTAGTTTAAGAAAGAAATTAAAATCTCAGGATATTGAATTCTTCATGGATTAGGGGTTTTTGTGTCATACAGAATCCATTCAATCCAATGCTTTTTGAATTAGATATATATTTTTTACTGTCTCTAATATTCTAAGTAGAAGCCAATAGATCAAAAACTGTATTTTTTAAATTAAGGCGACCATTCCCTCTGAAAAGAGTGGCGCCAAATAATTTTTCTAGTATTCTTTGATTCAAAAAGAGCTTTAATCTAAAAACTTCAAGTCACTATGAAATATCTTGTTTGTTTGTTATTTAATGGCATGTCAATCATCTCGTGTTAATAACAAATTCACCCTTTTAAAAGGACAGTAGTGGTACTATTTGACCGATAGATGGGAGGATAAGGGGTTTCATACATTTTCCAAGGGTATTTGTCCAAAAGGGAACGTAATAGCGCGACTATAATTCCGCAGTCCAGCGATTTAACCATCACACCCTGGAGTCCCACTCCCATGAAATGTTATGATAATCAATATAAATGCTATGTATAGTTGTGAGATCATATTAAATCTTAGACTTTTTAAATCTTTGCGAAGATGTTATGCTTCGAGCACGAATATGCCCCAATACCTTCTACATACAATTTCTGTCGGTGAGGTCAGGAATCGCTGACTATATTTCGTGCAGAGAGGTGAGTCTACCTCTTAAAAAAGACTCTCCCGAGTATGACACTAAACTGCATCTGATAGTGAGTATCCAGTTCTAGAGATTTGGTGAGTGTAGAGTACATCTTCATCGTCATTACTCCCAGTTTCACTCTGACTCAGGGTTTAGCCTGCATACTCACCAAACCTGTCTCTTACAGTTGCTTGTTATGGGAATTCCTGATGGTCTTTAAATATAGGCCACAGACAACTGACGGACTGAAAGATTTTAGACGTCGTGAAATTGTAGACATCGCATTTCATCATCATTTTATTATTGCATATAACAGTGTTCTAAGGCGAAAAACTCTTTGACTTTTAAAGTAAAAAACTGAATATCAGACAAAAAATTTTTTTAATTAAGATTGATAATTAAAAATTTAAAAAAGAAGAAACTTCGGGCAAGAATGGACTGGCAGCTAATTAATAATGAATGTATAGAAGAGTCAATAACATCCGAATCACTTCAATAATTTATGATGATTTCCTTTTCCAAAATTTTAAACCCCAAATCCGTGATCACCCTTTGAAAACCATAAAAGGCTGTCGTGGTGTAGCGGTTATTGTCGTGGGAAGCAAACTTGGCAACGCGTGTTCAAATCCGGTACGAGGCTGTTTGTATTTCGCATAGTGCTAATACTCGTTAGAATGGTTAGCGTCTCACTATTATCTCTCTCGCTGTTGGTAAATAGTACAGTCTCTTTAATCTTGGTGTGGTACCCAGTGTAGGAGAAGGAGGGAAGCGCTCGTTGTGTAATGGTTATCTTCGTAGAAAATGGACACGATGACTCGAGTTTAAATTCTGGAAAAAGCTGTTTATATTTTACTTGAGAAAGCTATACATCCAACCAATCTAGGAAAAGGAAACTCAGAATTCAAACCTGTTAAATTACACTTAAAAAGTGACCTTGTGTCGCATTCTGCTTGAGTTGGTATATACGTATGAGTCAGGGAAAACTCTACATTCAGCATCCGAGTCAGCTGGGGCTGTAGAATACATTGACGACATCTATGCAAAGGGGTAAAACGTTCCAACGAATATCCTGGATATCACATTAAATAATCTGAAAGCGTGGCTCAAGCTTTGGAGCTGAGGAATGTGGAGTAACCCTTCATTGCCATTGCTCCAAGCCTCACTCTGACTCGGTGTGTTAGTACCCGTTTTGGTCCAATCTATGGGTCAAATAAAAATGTTTAATAATTTACAGTATTTCAAAACATTTCACTGTGTTCATAGAAATATCTGATTTTAAATAGAATTATTGGGGTTAAATAGAATATATTTACAAAGCCTTTCCGCACATTCTTGGATGTGACACAAGGTCAATTTTCAAGCGGACTTTAACAAGTTTGAATTTAGAGTTTTCCTTCTCCTTGACTGGTTGCTTAACCAAGAGCTGAAGAATCCAGTTTACTTAACTATTTACCCATGGCTGGAAGGAGAATAATTGGATTTATAACTTTCTCTAGGATCTCAGTGATGTGTGAAATACAATCAGCCTCGTCTAGGGTTTGAACTCACGTTGCTGTGTCCATTTCCTACGACTATAAACATTACACCAAGCGTGTTAAATAGTATTGCTTGAAACGATTTAACTGCCTGCAAATAAACGAGCTTTTGGTCCTTTAAAAATAATGTTACTTGCAAACTATTTGTTTACAGATCTCTCTCTCTCTCTCTCTCTCTCTCTCTCTCTCTCTCTTTCTTTCTCTTTCTCTCTCTCTCTCTCCCTATATATATATATATATATATGTATATATCGAACTTACATACAGCAACTATGTGAGGACACAGGATGTAACCCTGAAGACCTGCCGGAGGCGATGAATGTTAGGGAGAAGTGGCGAGAGAGGGTCAGGGATATCCGTGCTGGCGGCGCGACATGATGATGATGATGATGATATATATATATATACAATTTCTACATTTCTTTTTTTTTCAAACAAAAAATATGTATGTTGCTCTGCAGATATATTTTGTATTAAATAGCTGGGTATTCAGCAGTCATTCTTTGGATATTTACAATCCTGTTTTACTTATATATATATATATATATATATATATATATATATATATATATATATATAAAGGATTTGTCATTAAATAACCCATTTATTAGTAGATGGCTTTCCAAGAAAACTATTTTGAAGGAGGGAAGATTGATTTTTAATTAAGTTGATGATAAAAATGTTTACGCTATCAGTCTTATTACTTCTTACATGACCTTGCATACTAAGCTGTCTATTTGCTCGAACGTCTATCGATTCATAATTATTTTGATTAAAAAAATAACAGTAAACATGAATTTATTGATTATAATGAACATTTAACGAAAGATAAATTCTGCGTTGTTCTATAATATAGATTTCCACGATTGGTGTATATTAGGCCAGCATTTCGTGACGAGCATTTTTGTAAACGATAGGTAATCTTCTGACACTAATTTTTTTAGTTAGAAACAGTCAACCGTAAAGGTAAGAATTCGAAACCCTGGATCGTGTCTCCTCGACAATAGTGACTATTATTAAAAAAAGATAGATAGATTGATAGGTAGAAAAAGGCTGGCATTGAAAGGAAGAAAGTAAAAACGAATGAACAAACGAACAAACTGAGATAGCCAGCTAGCTAGCTAGCTAGATAGATAGATATGAAAAGACTGGCATACATAAATAGATTTTTAAAAAGTAAAAAAAAAAGACTTAGATTGATAGTTTTCGGTTTTTTTGTAGTATAATATATCAATCTTCGCGGATTATTGAATGCCAAATCCATACTTGTGGAAGAACAACAGTGATACTGTTTAACTTATAACAGGGAGAATAAGGGGTTTCATGCCTTTCACGAAAATGTTCGTCTGAAAGGAAATTTCATAGTGCAATTGGAGATTGAACTCGTTTGGAAAACTGCCGCAGTCCAGTACGTTAGACATTACGCTAAGAGCACTTCCTTTCATAGATAGAAGGATATATAGAGCGATAGTTAAATGGTTGGTGGGTTTTAAAGCAAGACAAGTCTTGATTTAACACTGAAATCAGTGTTTTGGGGTGGTTTTTGTTTGTTTTGGGGGCGGAGTGTTTTTGCAAGTAATTATAACTGTTCCTAATTTGTAAATAATTATAGTTTCATATCACTGTTATTAATACAAGCAATTACATAGTTTTAATTGTTGCTCTCAGATAGTTATGATTTATAAACAATTATTTTTTACCCAGAAAACACCAACTGCACCTATGCAGCGGTTAAGACCTCCTCCCCCAATGAGTGTCCTAGATATGACACTAAACAATCTGATGATGAGGTTCCAGTAATGCTGGGGCTTTGGGAAATGCGGAGCACCCCTTCATTGCCATTGCTCTCAGGTCCACTCTGGCCCGGCATGGTAGCACCTGATAGGGCCCTATCTATGGTTTAAATAGAACTAACGGCATGCTTATGCTAAATTGAATTGTTTGAAATAGAAATGTTTTTCACAATCAAACCGTACTTACATTTATACCGTGCACTTATGCTAAACTGAATTATTTGAAATGGAACTGCTTTTTGACATCGAAACTGTACTTACACTAAATTGATTTGTTTTTATATAGAACTGTTTTGACATTTAACTGTGTGCAAACAAAACCTGTACTTATACTAAACTAAATTACCTGAATTAGAACAGCTTGACTAAACTGAATAGCTTGAAATAGAAATGTTTTTCACAATTACACCACCGTACTTACATTTGAATTGCGAACTTATGCTAAACTGAATTGTTTGAAATAGAACTATTTACATAAAAATGGATTTGGCTTTAAATAACCTACAACGGTTGATATGCCATGAAACCCAAACAACCAACAAATAACAAAAATTATATTTTAATGCAATTATATGATTTCAAATAACTGATCCTAATTTGTGAACAGTTATATATTCAAGTAACTAGTTTTAATCCGTTAATTTATACACGCTAATAGGGTTTCAAGTAATTATTCATATAAATCAATTAATCACTTAATTGCACGCGGTTGGCCTAATGAGTAGAGTGTTCGCCAATGGTCTGGGAGACCGGGGTTCCATTCCAGGTCGAGTCATACCAAAGACTCAAAAAATGGTACTTGATGCCGTTTTTACTTAGCACTCAGCATTATGAATCAAGGGTAAAATAGAACAATCCTGGGAATGGAGTAGCGCCCTCTCCTACAGCTCGGTGTAGTAGCTATTGAAAAGGGACCCTGCGGGTTATCCTCGATTAAAGTCACCAACTGTACTAACTTTTATATGGTTTCAAGTATCTCTAGCAATCATAGGGGTCCTAGTAAATTCTAATAACAATACTTTGTAAGCAATTATAGCTTCAAAGATTTATTCTTAATACAATTAGTTTTCCCCCTGTTATAGGGCGTTGTGGCGAAAGTGCTGGATTGTAGCCTCGATGAAAGCGAGCTTGATCTCCGGTCTGGTAAGTAGTTCCTTTTCAAACAAATATTCTTGCGAAAGAATTCTAGTTAACCATAGTTATGGGTAAACTATAATAACGGCTCATTGGCCTAGTGGATAGAGTGTTCGCCAATGATCCGGGTTCAATCGCAGGTCACGTCATACCAAAAACTTTAAAAATGGTACTTGATACCATCTTTCTTAACACTCAGCAATATAAGGTACGTATCAAGGTTAAAGTGGAGCAGTCCTGGGAAAGGAGTAGTGCCCTCCCCTACACCTCAGTGTATCAGCTATTGAAAAGGAAGCCATCTGGTCGCCCTCAACTACAGTCGCCAACTTTACTTACTTACTTATTATCACTGTTCTTCTTCAACAAGTAAATCGGTTTGCTGGGGGTTTGTGCCATATCAACTCTTGTAGGTTATTTAATGTCAAATCCTGTTTATACATATATATTGGATATATATGATTTGTAAGTCATTGCAATCTTTCGAATGCACCACTTGGACGCTAACTAAGCGAAGAGGGAAAAAACTTGACGGCAATTGCACAATGATGCTACAAGTTATAATAAACACATGCTGGAAGCAACATTTCACAAAGCAGCTAACAACCACCCATCTCGAACACCATCTAAATTAGACGCACAAAACATGCAGGACACTGCTGGTAGAGTAAGGATGAACTCATAAGCGACGTTCTACTATAGACCCCTTTACACGGATACACAGATGTTGAACGACCAGCTAGAACTTATCTACATCAGCTCTATACGAACCCAAGGTGCTGCCTAGAAGTCCTGCCGGACGCGATGAATGATAGAGACAGATGGCAAGAGAGAGTTCGAAAGATCCATGATTGCTGCATAACATGATGATGATGATGATGATGATGATTTGTAAAATAGTTGGTGACATTTTTAAAGGAGCTAGAGCTCATTTCTTTAAACACGGTTAAATGGTTTCAAGTATTGCTATGTAACATTAATAATTCAATTTGTTTGCACATAGTTAAATGTTTCCCCTTATTCCCATCTAACACGAATACTTTTATTTAGTTTTACTCATTTCTTTGCAAACACTTAAATGGTTTCAAGTATTGCAAGCAACAATATTTTTATTTTTTAATAATTCAATTAAGCATAAGTTATTTGTTTGCACATAGTTAAATGGTTTGAAGTATTACAATGTACCATTAATGATTTAATTAAGCATAAGTCATTTCTTAACACACGGTTAAATGGTTTCAAGTATTGCTATGTACCATTAATAATTCAATTAAGCATAAGTTATTTGTTTGCACATAGTTAAATGGTTTGAAGTATTACAATGTACCATTAATGATTTAATTAAGCATAAGTCATTTCTTAACACACGGTTAAATGGTTTCAAGTATTGCTATGTACCATTAATAATTCAATTAAGCATAAGTCATTTGTTTGCACATAGTTAAATGGTTTGAAGTATTACAATGTACCATTAATGATTTAATTAAGCATAAGTCATTTCTTAACACACGGTTAAATGGTTTCAAGTATTGCTATATACCATTATTAATTCGATTAAGCATAAGTCATTTGTTTGCGCACAGTTAAATGGTTTCAAGTATTCCCATCTAACACGAATAATTCTATTGACTTTTAATCATTTCTTTGCAAGCATTTAAATGGTTTCAAGTATTGCTAACAACAATATTTTTATTTTTTAATAATTCAATTAAGCATAAGTCATTTGTTTGCACAGAGTTAAATGGTTTCCGCACGGTTAAATGGTTCCAAATATTTCTATGTAACACAATTCAATTTGATATCAGGCATATGTTTTTATACAGTTAAATATATGGAACTATTTGACCAATAGATGAGATCTTAATAGGTACTACCACTTCAAGTCAGGGTTGACCAGGGAATAATGACAATGAAGGAGTACTCCACAATCCTCAAAGCCCCAGGAATGTAGCCTTGCCATGAGATGCAGCCTGCTGTCACGTCGACGACACAATATCTATTTGACCCATAATTGGGAACCTAACATGTACAATCACTTCGGGTGAGGGGGGACCTAATGAAGTCTTCCCATCATATGCAGCTTACTGTCACGTCCATGATACTATATCTATTTGACCCATAGTTCGGACCCTAACATATACAATCACTTCAGGTGGGGGTGGACCTAATGAAGCCTCACTATCAGATGCAGCTTACTGTCACCTCCACGACACTATATTTATTTGACCCATATTTGGGACCCTAACATATGCAATCACTTCGGTTGAGGGTGGACCTAATGAAGCTTTGCCATTAGATGCAGCCTACTGTCATGTCCACGATACTGTATCTGTTTGACCCATATTTGGGACCCTAACAGGTACAACCACTTTGGAACTCCAGTCGCGCTATTATGTTCACTTTCGGACAAATACCCTAGGGAAAGGTACATGGGTTAAATAGCATCACTGCTGTTCTTCTAGAAATATGGTTTTGTCATTAAATAACCCATGAAGGTTGATATGCCATCAAACAAAGAAACCAAACCAAACCAAACAACCACTTTGGGTGAGAGTGGACCTTATGAAGCCTTACCATCATATGAACGTAGCTTATTCTCACGCCCAGGACACTATTTCTATTTGACCCATAGTTGGGACCCTAACAAGTACAACCACTTCGGGTAAGGGTGGGCCTGAGAGTAATGGCAACGAATGGGTTTTCTGAATTCCACAAAGATCCAGGACTGAAGAACCACCAAAAAAAAAATCTATTTATTACTCACTGGTATTGCAGAAACTGTTTAATATGAGATTGCAAAATTTTCGAAGGATATATTTTTTCATCAAAGATTCCATTTAAGTTTATCATTCAGAATCACAATACTTATCATGTATGCAGGCATATTATAAAAGATATACGAAGATTTAGTTTTAAGCTGGTTGGTTTACTGGGTTTTATGGCATTTCAACCCTTATCAGTAATTTAATATCAAATCCTGTTTTTACATGTATTAAAGATATTTTGTAAATGAATAGTTAGTCGGTAACATTACTATTAAAGAAACCAAAGCTCCTTTGTTCACTCACCGTTAAATCGTTCAAAGTATTGCGATGTTATACTAACAATCCAGGTCAAGTCATTTTTTGTACACAGGTGAATTGTTAAGCAATTATATGATCCATACATAGGGGTCTAACATGTACTACCTTTCCGAGTCAGAGTGGACCTAGGAGTAATGGTAATAGAGCATCACTATCAAATGTTTCTTAGCAAATAACTTGATGATTTATATATGAATCTAAATTGTGAAGAAATTGTATTATCAATATTTTGGAGGGGGAAAAGAGTTCTAGAAATTATTTTCGTTTGGTTTGGTTTGGTTTAATGGCATATCAACGATTGTAGGTTATTTAACGCAAAATCCGTTATTATACAGTTCTATTTCAAACAATTCAGTTTAGTATAAGTGCAATTTTTGTTTGCACACAATTAAATGTAATAACTGTTCTATTTCATGCAATTCAGTTCAATTTCATGCAATTCATAAGCACACAACTTAGTTCTATTTGACCCATAGATAGAACCCTATCAGGTGTTACCACTCCTGGCTAGAGTGGACCTGGTCACAATGGTAACTCCACATTCCCTAAAGATCCAGCATTACTGGAGGCTCACCATCAGATTGTTTAGTGTCATATCCAAAATACTCATTGAGTGGGTATTGCCTATCTGCAGAGATATAGTTGGGGTATTCTACACCCCAAGCAGACTGGGCTAAATTATTTTGGGTTTTAATCCTTCAATTTTTTTTGCGTCCAGTCAGATGTAGTCGTCGGCAAAGTATCTCAAAATTTGAAAACTATTTTAAGTGTGCCAACTGGTTTATAAATGCAAAAATATCGATACAAATATTACAACAGGTGGAGCCTTTTTTACAAAAATATTTACACTTTTTTAGTATGAAAATCAGTTGAGTTTCTATATATATATAGTCATCCACAGACTGATCTGTTTCGTTCTATCAGAACGAATCAATGTGGCTAGACATACTAGATTCCCGTAGCTGGGATCGAAATCCGGTTGACTCAAACGCCAATCCAAGACTCTACCCCTCAGCCACGAGGAAACAGCGAAGTACATTTTAAACGGTTATGAATCACACAACCTTGCATATACGCTCATGGCAACGCGATTACTTCATTCGCTAGAGAGCTCAACCCTAAGGGGGTAGGGGAGCATATACATATAGTCATCCACAGACTGATCTGTTTCGTACTATCAGAACTCATCAGTGTGGCTAGACATACTAGATTCCCGTAGCTGGGATCGAAACCCGGTTAACTCAAACGCCAATCCAAGACTCTATTCTTCAGCCACGAGGAAACCAGCAGCAGTGAAGTAAATTTTAAACGGTTATGAATCACAATTACTATAGTTTACATATATATATATATACATATATACATATATTCACATCAAATAAATGATTTTTAAGTGAATCAGAAAGTCAGGTAGGACCAAAAAAGAAATATATTAAGGATTGTAACTATTCTTTTCCCATCCCCTCCGTACTCACACATTTTTTCTCTCTCTCGCTCGCTCGCTCGCTCGCTCTTCCTTTGCATCACCTCTTCCCAAAAACCGACAGCGGAAATATCCGTATATATGTAAAGATGCGCAAATATACGAATATATGTATGCGCGAATGACAGCAAACATACTTACACTTACTCACAAACAAAATTCCCATTCAAACAAAAAATGAATCATATAAATCGGTCTTTCGCAAACCTTTCACTCTGTCTGACGAATGTTTAAAGCATGAGACCCAGGGTCACAGACACAACCATGTTATATATATATATATATATATATAGTCATTCAAAGGCAGACTGTTTCGTTGTATCACAACTCTTCAGAGTAGCTAGACACGTGAGATTCACGAACCTGGGATCGAAACCCGGCAACGAGGTAAGTAAATGAAAGGACTTTAAATACATATGTAATACTTTTTGTGTTGTTTACATATATCAGCTTAACGGCAACCGAGAGCTCAATTCATTCGAGTGGCAATCGCTACGCGAGTGGTAATCGTTACGCGAGTGGCAATCGTTAATGTCCTCGCTGAAGAATATATAAAGATATATATATATAAGTTCTATCATTGATATTAAGCACTGTCTAATAATACAGCAATATCTGGCCCTCTATTAACTCCCCAAGTGAGCTAGTGAGAAACATAGACCTCTACAATATTATATAAATATATATATATATAGTTCCTCTTTTTAAAAAACAAGAAGAGGACAATATCCCGCAGATGCAGTCTATGCAGATGATTTAACTCTTGCGACAAATACACCTCCCCAAGCTTTATCCCTACTACATAGCCTGGAGCAAGCAGCAAAAGGCATTGTCTGCTAAGTGAACGAAATAAAACTGTATTCATGTATTTTAAAGAAGATGAAATCATCTCTACTCTAAATGGCAAATCTTAGAAATTAGTAGACCAGTTTATCTAGGCAAAAATATTTCATCTGTCAATAGCGATGTCAACGTTAGCCCAATAAAGCGTGGATTGCTTTAGACAGGTTGTCGATCATATGGGAATGTAGTTTCTCTGGTAAAATAAAACGGAATTTCTTCAAAGTTGTTTCTGTTTTGATACTACTGTATGGATGCACCAACTGCACTCAAACAAAAAGCTTAAAGAAAAAAGCAAGATGGAAACTACACACCAATGCTACGTTCTATTCTAAATAAATCCTAGAAGCAGCTGCCCACAAAACAGCAATTGTATGACCACTTACCTTCCATTTGTCAAACAATCCA
>OY757907.1:40522759-40540259 GCA_963585895.1 Sepioteuthis lessoniana | reverse complement strand
TATATCGTCATCCACAGATAGACTGTTTCGTTGTAAAACAACTCTTCACTGAAGAGTTGTGATACAACGAAACAGTCTTGAAGTGTGTCTAGCCACACTTCAAGACGAGATCAAAATTCGGCTGACTTTACGTCAGTCGGATATCTTAAATCAAGAGCCATCGTCAATCTTAGCGTAAACGAAGGATTTTTTTACGTATACTTTTTTAACATATACGCTGTCGGCTACCGGGGCGCCCAATTCATGAGAAGAGAATTATATATATATATATATAAGCGGTAAAGATTATTGCTTCATGACTATTTCCATTCATTTGCTACCTTCCCAAAGACTGATATTTAGTGAACATGGGTAGTTGGAACATTTTTGTGACTTTTGATACAAGTTCACCTATAATGAATATTATTTAAAGAGAATATATTCATTCTACTCGGGGAGAAATTGTTATATTTAACTGGGGTCAACTAAGTTTGATTGTCATACGGTAACCGCTGAGCAAAGATCACATGACAGTAGAAATGAAAAGAAACTAAAAGATAGAAACCAAAAAAAATAGCTTTAAGAATTCATGAGAAATAACTGGAAACAAATTTAAAATTAATAAACAAGAAAAGAGAGTTAGATATTTAGAAATATTTGATGTTGGAATCCCTGCTTCTTATTGGAGGATTTTAAAGTCATGTGACTTCGAATTATTTTGTTGAAATTAGATATTAACTTTCTAGTTTGTTATTCCGACAGAGCCGAAACTCACAGACCAGCAAAAATTGAGGTCGTATTTTCCATCGGTGTTTGATGAGCTAACTCCCGGTTTGTGTGGCCGGTCATGTAAAAGACGTCTGAAGTTAAATAAAGGAACGTGTGCACAGAAAAGAGATATTTGCCTTTATTCTTCCAAGCGAAGACAATGTAGCAGCGAGAAGGATTGACCATCGTCCACCAGAAAGAAACGGAAGCGAAGAAGATGGCTGGACGTGTGTATCAAACACATGTCCTTAGCCAAGTTTCGTTTCTCTTAGATTACTTTTCTTATATATTTGTAATACCAACTTCAAATATTTTATTTATATTCAATTTTCTTTTCTTGTTTATAACTTAAAAAAACTGTTTCATGTCACGTTTTGTGAATTCTTAAAGCTATTTTTCTTGTTTTTATCTTTTATTTTATTTTATTTTCATTTCTACTATTCTATGATCTCGGCTCAACATTTTCGATATTTCCATTACTAAATGACTTTATCGTATATCATTGTATAACAGCTATCTTACAGCCCATAGCAATCTTTGTTATTTTAGTAAGGGAGGTAACTGTGAGAGATAGGGATCGATTTGTTGTGGAGATAAAAAAAAAAAGAATTATTTGTTCCTCCATTGGAGCTGATTGTGACGCAATGTCAAATTTAGTGTAAGAAATTTCACGGATCTGCTTAGACACTTTCGGAATTTGTCCTGTTCCATCTTTCGAAAATGTGCGGATATCAAGCATCGTCTCCCACCAGGAACTATGCAGACTAGTGTGGAAAAGAAAGGACGAAAAATATTTTAGAAGAAGAAGAAGAAGAAGAAGAAGAAGAAGAAGAAGAAGAAGAAGAAGAAGAGATAAAATCTTAGATGAAATTAGAAAAAATATTTCTGTTAAGATAAGGTTCAAACTAGTGAGAATATTTCAATAATTAGAAGTTTCAAACCGAGTGAAATGTTGAGCAACTGATGAAAAAGTAGAGTGAAAAGTGCTAGAGTGAAAACGAAGAAAAAGTGCCATGAGAAAATTGGGAGAAGCACAGAAAAGAAAAGAAAGTAAAAATGAAAAAAAAAAAAAAAGAAAAAAGTCAAAAAATGAGCTTTGAAGTAAATGGGAAAAGAGGAAATAAAAAGAAAGAAAATTAAAGAACATGGTGGGGAAAAAGGAGATTGAGGAGGGCAAAGAAAAGTTCAAAATGCAAGAAGAAGAAGAAGAAGAAGAAGAAGAAGAAGAAGAAGAAGAAGAAGAAGAAGAAGAAGAAGAAGAAGAAGAAGAAGAAGAAGAAGAAAAAATGGGAGAGAATAAGAAAGAAAGAAAAAAAGAAAGAAAGAAAGAAAGACCAGGATATGGAAATTAGAAGAAGAAGAAGAAGAAGAACAAGAAGAACAAGAACAACAACAACAACAACAACAACAACAACAACAAGATGTAGCATGATATAAATAGAAAAACAAGAACGCGGAAAAGCAAAGTGCAAGAAGAGCAATAACAACAATAACAAGAAAGAAAGAAAGAAAGAAAGAAAGAAAGAAAGAAAGAAAGAAAGAAAGAAGAATAGACGAAGAAAATAATTTGGATTAAAAGGAAATCGCCAGAAGAAGAAGAACAATTACAAAGAAAGAAAGAAAGAAAGAAAGAAAGACTGTAAAAAGAGATGCATAAAAGACAAATGAAAAGAAAGAACCAGGAAAAATAAATCGCAAGAAGAAGAAGAAGAAGAAGAAGAAGAAGAAGAAGAAGAAGAAGAAGAAGAAGAAGAAGAAGAAACATTTGTCTTCAACTAGGCGGTTAATTTCAGCTTTGCCATTCTTAAAAAACACTTCACATTTCAATTACACCCGGATTATCCAGCCGATTCCCGTAGGATTAGCAAATTAAGACGAAAGAAAGACGTATTTTTTATGACAATTTTCATTTAAAAAACTTTTTTTTTTCACAGCGGTTGTGAATGATCTCATTTACTATACTTGTCCATTTTTTCCCCAGTTTATTTATCATTTGGCAAAGAGCTGGAACATGATTCAAAGCACGCAGCGAACTGAAAGTTAAAAACATAGAAAGGGCACATCATTTACATCAATATTTAGTTTTGTCGGTCACGAGTACAGTGTTGAACTTGATAAGCAACAAGTCCTTTGGATATTTGCTAGGTTTAGCTTTATTTGGCACAGGGCCAGATGTGTTGAGCACCCAGTGAGAAACGAAGTCCATTGTTTATTCCAAATAAATAAGTACAGAATCTCCGCACAAATCTGAGCTTTTCGAAGGCGGCTACGACTTTATTGCAAGATGTTGTCACTTACACTGGGTCGTTGACCTAATGAGTAGAGTTTTTGCTAATAGCCTGGGAGACCGGGGTTCAATTCCAGGTCGAGTTATACCAAAGACTTAAATCGTACTTGATGCCGCCTTGCTTAACACTCAGTATTATGAGGTTAGGATCAATGCTAAAGTGGAACGATCCAGGGAATGGAGTCGCGCCATCCCTTACACCTCGGTATGGTAGCTATTGAAAAGGTGGCCTTCGAGTCACCCTCGACAACAGGTTGCCAACTTTACTTATATCTTAGCGTATGCTCTTATCATCAGTTCTTAATACTTACAGTACCTACTTCTACGTTGTGGCTGGGCACCTCCTGTGGTGTAATGGTTAACAAGATAAATAAACAGGCCATTGGTATGAGTTCGATTCTCACTGAGTGTTTTGCACATCTTGCTTTGTATTAAATTGCTTGGCATGGCGAAAAAGCGACGTGAAAAAATGTTATGAAACTATAACAATACAAAAATAACTGTTTAGAAAAAAAAGATTAAAGTTTACTATCAATTTTAATGTGATATAATGTACAAATCTCTTAAATTGATTGAGTTTAATGGTATTACAGCCCGTCTAAGGTTATTTTATGCATTCATGGTTGGGAATCACATTCATCAAACGTTCACATTTTCATTTTTAGTCTTGCTGTTTCTTTAAAGGGTTATTTTTGCACGTAGTCCTATCAAATAGGAATATTTCTGAATTGATCTATTTGACCCAGAGATTGGACCCGAACACGAAATATTACTCCAGGTCAGAGTAAATCTGAGAAGAGTAACAGTGAAAGGGTTCTCCTCTTAAGTATGTGAAGATTGATATTTATCTGCAACTCGCACCGGGAAGGATTTAACACTAGGTATTTTTTAAAATGGAGATTAGGAAAAAGGAAGGTTGCGCATGAGCCAAGACTCGTGCGCTGCTGGACATAGGTTCACCGGGCCCGAAGGCCAGATTCAAGTTGGTCGTTGTTTATCATTGATTCACTGAGTGCCATGTGACTCTACGCTTAATTATCTGAGGGTTAACTTTTTTAAGATTTTCAAATGGAGTTTAATTTATTTCCCTGTGTCCTGTTAAATATTCTCAGTTTGTCACACGCATGAATTCACATATGAGTGTCATGTTGATAACAGATACAACTTGTTATATGTTACTTGAAAAGGAGATGGACATCTTTAAGTAGCCCGAGAGAATTAATGGTGAACGATCACGTCAATACATTTAAGCGGTGCTTATTCTCTTGTGAAGTGGCTTTCAAACGATCATCTGGAGATCACTGGAGATCTGCAATGACAAGGGGTCCATAGACACTGCAAGGATGTCTTGAAATTTCGTATTATCTCATAAGCGATGGAACAACAAATTTGTGTCTCTTACTTGTACACACCAAAAAATATTCAGTTTAAAGAGTAACCACTCCCCAAATTTTGGTTTCGCATGGCTTCTGAGTATCAATTATTGTCTTACAAAGCATAGAAAATTTTCTAACTTTTGCAGCTACATATTTATGCATAAATGTGGTGCCCGTGGTGAAAATGTGAACGCGTAATGAATGTGATTCCCAACTATGAAGGCATAAAATAACCCTCGACGGGCTGCAATACCATTAAAATCAATCAATTTAAGAGATTTGTACATTATATCATATTAGCACTTATCAACATGATAAACAAGTAAAAATATTGACACGTGCCAAGTAAATTGCCTGTATCTTTGTCAAAATATCTCCAAGAATTGACAATTTGTATCAAGCAAGGCAAGGACATCATTCTAGCGAAATGTCATTACTTAGTGCAAATATTGGATGCGATTTTCACTAAATATTTTTGATAAATTACATTTTTATTTATATCAGGTTCGAGGAAATTTAATTTCTATTTATTTTGGAATTCACAAGATAGTCCCTGAAATAGAAATGAGTCCAGGTTTTAATAAAATTGATTACAATGGCCTTAAATGTAATTACTCAATGTAAATATGGATGTGATTTTCATGAAATATTTCGATGAATTTAAATTTTATTCATATGTTGGGGGGTCCATGAGATTTCATTATTACTTATATGGGGTCCATAAGATATACCCTGATATAGAAATGAGTCCAACTTCTCAAAAGTTTGAAAATCACTGGTCTTCAGACAAGGCAAGGGAGAATTGGTTGTATAACAGGTGCTTCTTAAATCGTCTTACTATTCCTTTTATTCCCTTTTATTCTGTCTCTATTGCAGAAATGTGTATATGGATTTTTTTTCATGGATATACCACATATCGAAACATTTTCATCGAATAGAGATCTCAAGTTTTCTTATAATTAAAACTTTGCCTTTTATGCTTTCAGAGAGAAATATCTAAAGCTGACAAACAAAATGAAAGTTGTTATATTGAATATTTCTTTATTAAACTTTATTCTTATTCTCTTTTTCTAAAGGGTTTGGTTTGGTAAAGGTTTTATGGCACATCAACCACTGTAGGTTATTAATGCCAAATCCATTTTTATAAATATAAACAGTTCTATTTGAACAATTCAGTTTACTATCAGTATAGTTTTGTTTACACACGGGTAAATTTTAAAACAGTTCTATTTGAAACAATTCAGTTAAGCGTAATTAAAGCTTCAATGTCAAAAAACAGTTCCATTTCAAACAATTCAGTCTAGCATAAGTACACAGTTTAGTTCTATTTGACCCATAGATAGGACCCTCTCTGATGCTACAACTCCGGGACAGAGTGGACCTGGTTCGATGGCAATGAAGTGGTACTCCACATTCCCCAAAGCTCTAGGATTACTGGAACCTCACCATCAGATTGTTTAGTGTCATGTCCGGGACACTCATTGGAGGGGGTCTTACCCTCTGCAGAGATGCAGTCGGTGTATTCTATTGCTCCTAGCCAACCGAACAATTCTTTTAGGGGTATTTACCCCAGCTGATGAGGCTTAGAATATGCTAACTGCATTCTGTGCACAAGGGTAAGTCCCCACCCGATATCAGAAAAATCTGGTGTCCTGTGAGTGATATTAAATACATCCGGTCGTGAAGTACAAGTTTTGGAGCTTTGTAGAGTGTGGAGAAACCCTTCATTGCCTTTACTTCCTGGTAGAACCGGAGTGGTAGTACCTGTTTGGGTCTCATATATGGATCAAATACATATGTATGAAAATATGATGCCTGTGGTGTAATGGTTATCGTCGACGGAAATGAACTCAGTGACACGAGTTCAAATTCTTGACGAGGCTGATTGCATTTCACGTAGAACTAATACCATTGGAAAAGGTATGAATCCAATTATTCTCCCTCCAGCTATGGGTAAAGAGTAGGGCAGACTGGGTTCTTTAGACTTGGTTAGGCAACCAGTCTAGGAGAAGGAAACCCGTGAATTCAGATCTGTTAAACTCCTCTTAAAAATTAACTTTGTTCCAAATCCTGCCCGAGCTGGGTGGGGGATTAAATACATATATGTATGAAAATTTTTAGAATTGGATAAGAATGCCTTAAAATAGATGACTTTGATAAAAGTGTTAAATAGGAATACTTGAAAACAAACAATTGCTTTTGGTTAGAAGGCCGCCTATCACCCATCACGAAAACTATCAAAGTTTGACGAACCAGACATGCGGGACAATACTGGAGAAGTAAGGATGAACTCATAAACGACATACTCTTGCGACCCCCTTCACATGGACGATCAAAGGCGGGACGACAAGCTAAAACCTATATACAACAGTTTTGTGCCGATAGAGGATATAGCCTTGAAGACCTCCCGGGGGCGATAGATGATAGAGACGGGTGGCGAGAGAGCATCACACAGATTAGTGCGGGCAGCGCGATATGATTATATATATATATATATATATATATATATATATATATATATATATATATATATATATTTGTAAATGAATAGTTTGTTTTTAACGTTATTTTTAGGTGAGCCAGTTAGATGGTTCCAAATATTGCAGTGTAATACCAATAGTTCAGTCTGATATTTGTTTGCATTAACATTATTAATTCTTTCAACATTATTTATTCGTTTGCTCATAGTTAAACGGTTTCTAGTATTGCAATCAAATATTTATGATTCAGTTTAATATCAATCATTTGTTTGTACACAGTTAAACGGTTTCAAGTATAATAAATCAGGAAATAGTTCCATTTAACCAATAGA
Source organism: Sepioteuthis lessoniana (assembly GCA_963585895.1). Lineage (NCBI taxonomy): Eukaryota > Metazoa > Mollusca > Cephalopoda > Myopsida > Loliginidae > Sepioteuthis > Sepioteuthis lessoniana. Next base: position 40,533,037 of record OY757907.1, on the reverse strand, counting down.
TGGGAATCTAACAGGTACTACCCCTCCAGATCAGAGTTGTCCAGGGAAAAATGGCAATTAAGGGGTACCCCACATTCCCCAGAAATCAAGGACTGGAGCCTCACCTTCAGATGCAGTTTAATAATCGTACCCAGGATAGTAGTTGAGGGGGGAGGGTCTTATCCCTCTACAGAGAAGTAGTCAACTTATTCTACAGTCCTAGCCGACTTGGCTTAGATTATTTGTATTTGATACGAGATATAATTGTATCTAAATCATTGATATTGGATGGGAATACTCTAAGCCAAAAACTTGGTTCAAATCATTTGTATTCGAAAAGAATACTGAAACCCTATCGTATTGTATGAACAAAAGACAATTATTAAATCAGAATTGTTACTTTAAACTGCATATCGGTGTATTTACTATTACTATTAGATAGGAATTCTTGAAACTGAACAACTGTGTTCAAATTGTATTAGACAGGGATGCTGAAAACCATATAACTGTTTGCAAACAAATCATTGTAATTAAATTAACAGAAAATTTTGGTGGGAGAAAATTTGTTGGAATGTGAGTGACAATAAAGCTAAGTTTAGTATTTAACTTGACAATGTTTTTAGGGGGCTTTAGTGTGCCTTATTAAACGGCAGATTTAAACGGTAACTTTAAACAGTAAATTCTGCAGCTTTCCAGTTCGAAAAGATAACACAGACAATAAAGTCTTTTTTTTAAAGGGTATTTTATACAAAGAAATAAGAAAGAAAGAGATAGAAAAGAGAAAATACTGCAAATTTTAGTATAATTTGTGGGAAAATTATCTGAGTGTCCGGAAAACAAAGTTCTTTGAATTTGAGTATTTTCATTTCTTTTTTGTTTTATCGAAAAGTTTCAGTTTTCTTTGAATTTCGAGTCTTCTTTAAGATTCTTTTCTGCAAAATACTCAGTTGAATTTTCTTTCAGTTAAATTTTCTTGGTAGAACTTCAGTCGTCGACTTTCATTTATTTTTATTTCTTGGAAAGCTTGATTCAAGAAGCGAGTGACGAAACCAATCTGTTGGCTAATTTTTCCTGCCTTTACAGTTCGGTCTTCGAATTCGTACTGAGAGACAAATAGTAGTCCTTGACAGAAAGAGGAAGTCACTTTTTAGTGCCGCACTGTCTGGGATTACTTCTCCCTTTTCCATTCAGGCGAAATCAAGTGCCGTACGTGTTCAGATTGATTTTTTTTTCCTTAGAAATAAATTTTTACCAAACAGAAATAATTATTTTTATCAGTAAGAGTTTTCGGACTATTATTGTCCGAAAACTCTTTCTGATAAAAATCATCAAGCTTCGTCTCAGAAATTTAGACAATTAGAAATTAGAAATTATTACTTTAAACCATATAATGTTTTAAAATATTAGTTTTAAATAGGAATACTTGAAACTAAACAACTGTGTTCAAAAAGTATAAGACAGGGTTGCTTAAAACCGTATAACTGTGTGCAAGCAAATCATTGTTATTGAATAAGAATAATCTCTTTAAACCATATAATGGTTTATAACGTATTTGTTTTAAATAGGAATACTTGAAACTATACAACTGTGTGCAGTTGTCGCATTTGATAGGAATACTTGATATTGTAATAGTGTCACTTTACTAACCCCCAAATGAAATTGTATATATACGTATCTAGCAATTGTTTTCAAGCCTTTTGATAAGACCAAGGGTCTTCAAGGTTTATCTTCGGCAGAGAGATAATCTGCGTCTGATAATAAACAGCATCTTGTGGAGAGACCCTTGTTCTGAAGCTTTAGGAAATATGAAGTCACCTCTTCATGGTAATTACTTCCAGTTCCCCTCTGATAAAACTTGAGAGGGCAAAGCCTGTGAGGGTCTCATTTATAGATCAAATAGATCGGCTTGAAAATTATTAGTATTATTTTGGAATACTTGATACCAAACGTGAAAATTAAGAATAATTACTTACATTTATAATTATCTTCTAAGGATTATTATTATTATTATTTACATAAAAGCACATAATTGCCAGGAAATTATTATGATCGGTAGAAATATCTGAAACCATATAACTGTGTGCAAAGAGGTGATTATTATCAAGTAGGAATAGTTTTTAAATCGTTTTATTGAATATAACTTATTAGCGTTATTTAGGAATACTTGATATCATATAGAATTGAATATATATTATCAACATTGGATAGGAATACATGATATCATATAGAATTAAATATATATTATCAACAATTGATAAGAATACTTGATATCATATAGAATTGAATATATATTATCAACATTGGATAAGAATATTTGATATCATATAGAATTGAATATATATTATCAACATTTGATAAGAATACTTGATATCATATAGAATTGAATATATATTATCAATATTGGATAGGAATACTTGATATCATATAGAATTGAATATATATTATCAGCATTAGATAGGAATACTTGATATCATATAGAATTGAATATATATTATCAGCATTTGAGAGGAATACTTGATATCATATAGAATTGAATATATATTATCAGCATTTGATAAGAATACTTGATATCATATAGAATTGAATATATATTATCAACATTGGATAGGAATACTTGATATCATATAGAATTGCATATATAACATCATAATTTGATAAGAATACTTGATATCATATAGAATTGAATATATATTATGAACATTGGATAGGAATACTTGATATCATATAGAATTGAATATATATTATCAGCATTTGATAGGAATATTTGATATCATATAGAATTGAATATATATTATCAGCATTTGATAGGAATACTTGATATCATATAGAATTGAATATATATTATCAACATTTGATAGGAATACTTGATATCATATAGAATTGAATATATATTATCAGCATTTGATAGGAATACTTGATATCATATAGAATTGAATATATGTTATCAGCATTTGAGAGGAATACTTGATATCATATAGAATTGAATATATATTATCAACATTTGATAAGAATACTTGATATCATATAGAATTGAATATATATTATCAACATTGGATAGGAATACTTGATATCATATAGAATTGAATATATATTATCAGCATTTGATAGGAATACTTGATATCATATAGAATTGAATATATGTTATCAGCATTTGAGAGGAATACTTGATATCATATAGAATTGAATATATATTATCAGGATTTGATAGGAATACTTGATATATAGAATTGAATATATATTATCAGCATTTGATAGGAATACTTGATATCATATAGAATTGAATATATATTATTAGCATTTGATAGGAATACTTGATATCATATAGAATTGAATATATATTATCAGCATTTGATAGGAATACTTGATATCATATAGAATTGAATATATATTATCAACATTTGATAGGAATACTTGATATCATATAGAATTGAATATAGACAATTAGCATAAGATAGGAATACTTAGTAGCATATTCAAGTGTATATTGATTATCATGATTATTTGATCAGAAAACTTGATACATATATAATTATCAATAAGTTATTAGTATTATATAAGAATACCGGATGCTGGATATAACTATTCAAATTATTAGTTGTAGTTTAAAATGCTTAAATCAAACAGCTATGTCCAATTTTTTTTTGCATTAGATAGAAATACTTGATGTTACATAACCGTGGACGGGCGAAGGTGTTTAGTACATGTAAAAAAATCAAATAAAAATTCAATGGAAATTTGAAAATATAGTCATGATTACAATAAAACATGACTCAAATTTCACCATTAAATAACTCAGAAGTAGTTGATATGCCATTAAACAAATGACTCAAAGCAAATTGTAAGTGCATCCATCATAATATGAGGAGTCATCGTTACGAAACGGCTTAAGCGTTAAAGTGCGTCATCGTGGTGAGCGAGTTCGAACTCTAGTCGTGCTAAATTTTTACTCTCAGACGAATACCTTTAAGAAAGATAAAACCCCTCTTATCACTCCAGCTATTGGTTAAAAATACCACTACTGTTCTTCTACAAGGATGGATTTGACATTAAACGAGCCACGAAAGTTGATATGCCATTAAACAAAGAAACTAAACCAATAATAGAACTGGAGTGAAAAGTTCTTTTACATGGGTCACTTTCTCCTGATATTTCCTACTACAGTTCAAAGAAGCTGTGGTGTTGCAACGGTTATCATCCTAAGAAATATACTCGGTGACGAGTTCAAATCATAAATAAGGATGTTTTCATTCCACTTCATGTTAATGTCTTTGGGTAAGACATGAAGGTATAAATCCTTTAATTCCTTAACTCTGGGTTACTGAGACGACTACTGTTTTTCAACAAGGATGAATTTAGCTGTATATAGCCCACAAAAGTTGATGTGCCACAAAAGAAAAGAAACCAAAACATTGGAATAATAGCTATTTGTGATAGATATTCATATTTTCTCAATAAAGGATTTCGTGGAGGCACATTTAATATAATGGTTATCTTCACCGAAATAAACTCGACGAATCAAGTTCAAATCCTGAATGAGTTTGTTTTAATCTAACTTCATGCTAATGTTCTGGAGAAAGGCATGAACTCATATTATTTCTATGGATAAACTGTATAGTAGATTGAGCTCTCTAGCCTAGTTGTTAAGGGATATAGAAAAGCCTGGATTTGAAACGGGATGGGGGACGAGGAGCTAGCCATTCACACCATTAAAAACTTAACCTCAACACTCCTATTGACGGTTTGCATGGATATATCCGATTACCTAAAAAGTCAGGTCTGACATGAAATTACCTTATCGTGATGATGGGCAAGCACGAATCGAGACTCGTGCGTGGCCATTTCCCCTTGGCATTCCCTTTCAGTGACGCCTCAGGCACTGTGTAATTAACTCAGCTCTGTTAAGTAGGTACAACCTGATGGCGGGCAGACGAGACCAGGCGATCACCTTTAAGCCTCCTCATCCAACGCGAACATCAGTTGAGCTCTGGAATGCCAGGTATCAGGGGTTGTAACTGTGTCCCTATGCACCCACAAAAAGTCTACAAGACACAGATAGATAGATAGATAGACAGATAGATGGAGAGAGAGAGAGAGAGAGAGAGGGAGAGAGAGAGAGAGAGAGAGAGAGAGAGAAACTGCAGGAAAGTTCCCGGTCATGTATATTTCGACGCATAAGTTTTAATGTATATTTAACAATACGCTTGAAGGTTTGCAACTCATTATTAATATAGACATTTCTATTTTCATTGATGTGCTCGTGTATCCATTTTCTAATGTAGTTAAGGACGTAAATAACGTGTATATTTATAAAAAGCTCTATCTGAAAATATTAAATATGGATACCAATGTCCGTTAGAAAAGATATACTTGGCCATGCCTAATTTTTTTTTTTTAATTTTATCTATTTATTTTCTACGCATCTCCTATTTTTTAGCACCCATCAGGATATTTTTTCTTTCTTTTTTTTTTTTAATTTGGATGTTTTTTGTTTGTTTTTTTGTTTTTTGGGTTTTTTTTGTTTTTTGTTTGATTTTTTTTTTTTTTTTGGCATGAGCTGGAATTAGGCTAGTAGGTTAGCTAAGCTGAATTACAAATAAATAAAATATAACGAGAAAGAAAGATAATGAAAGGACAAATGTTTCTAAAAAAAAAGTCGAGGAGAGCGAGAGGGAAGAAAGAAAAAGGAAAGAAAAAACAAAGAAAAGTGAAAGAAAGAAAGAAAGAAAGAAAGTAAGAAAGAAAGAAAGAAAGAAAGATGAGACGAAAACGTAAAAAAAGATGAACGAATAAAGGAAGGAAATGGAAAAATCCACCATGGTAATAATAAAGGGAGATAAAAACTAACTAGAATATCCCAAATGAGGAAAATGTATATAATGTATCTATAAACAACAGAAATTGTTATTATTTACTTAGCTTAATTTGCCAGAAATATGGAGTACTGGTAACGATCTAACCACAACAGTTCGCTGTGATCTCCCAGATAGATGAATAGATAGATAGATTGATACATAGTTTCGGTCAACAGTATATCTTTATTTAATGCCAAAGCCATCTTTGTTTGTTTTGGGGGTATTACAGCATATCAATTTTTGTTGGTCATTTAATGCCAAATACGTTTTTATACAAATAAACAGATCTATTTCAAACAATTCAGTTTAGCATAAGTACACAGTTTAATTGTCAAAAACATTTCTATTTCAGGCAATTCAGTTTTGTCATACAGTTCTAATTCAAACAATTTAGTTTTGTATTCGTATAGTTTTTGTTTACACACAGTTAAATGTCAAGACAATTCTATTTCAAACAATTCAGTTTAGCATGCAATAACAGTTCCTTTTCAAACAATTCAGTTTAGCATTAGTAAGTAGTTTAAATGTCAAAACAGTTTTATTTCAAGCAATTTAGTTTAGCAAAAGTCCATTTCCCAGCATTACAGGAACCTCAACATCATATTGTTTAGTGTCATATCCAGGCCACTCGTTGTGGGAGGGGGGTCTTACCCCTCTGCAGAGATGCAGTTGGTGTATTTTATAGCCCCTGCCAACTAGACAATGCAGAAAAAATAGTTGCACTAGCTTGTAAGAAAGTTCATAACTTTCCTAAAGGTATTAGTTCGATAACGCGGCTGGTATTCGAACTTAGCTACTTCGATACTGCAGGCAACTACGTTAGCCACTACGCCACAGGAAATCCCTAAAAAAAAAACAAATAGAAAGAAATACAAATCTTGAGGGAGATAAAGAAGAAAGAGAGAAATGGAAAGAACCACAAAAAAAAGAGAAAACAAATTATCCAAAATTATTTTTCCGAAGAAGTATAGAAGTTTTTTGTTTTTTTTTTTAAAAGCCTGAATGAAAAGAAAAAATCAAAAAGGTGAAAAAAAAAAGAAAACACACACACAAAAAAAAACAACAACTTCTGGCTTATCTCCACCGAGCGAAATTTATTCTTTCCTAAATTTGAGCCATAGCTGCAAACGATTAGGCAAATTAGGACAGCCATGATAAGGGACAAACGAGAAGACAAAACAAATTCAGACCCCACCCATAACCTCGGCTAACGGCCACTTCCCCCATCTAAACACTCAAACGAAATAAGAATGAAAAACAACAACAGAAAAAAAGAGACTACCCCACCCCACCAAAAAAAGCTAAAACAAAAACATCATATATGCAAAAAAAAACAATTGAACTCAACTCCTAGTATATATTATATTAGTACGCTAATGAGAAAGCGTCTCAGATGGCAATACGCATGCGTATTTTTGCGAGACGGGGGCGTACGAAAGAGATTGAATCGTGACTGGGTTAGCAGCCGAAATAGATATTCTCTAATGTTTACCAGAGGTCGGTGCTCGAGTCCAGTTGAAAGTTTAAATTCTGATTTTCACAGCAGGCATTACCTTCGAAGTGTAGCGCGATAAATTTGCTTATCCTACATTTGACCCGAGTTCAAATCCAGTTTGTGGCCGTTTGCATTTCACTTCACGCTAATATCTTGGGGAAAGACATGAATCTGTCTTTTGTTCTCCATTCCAAGCTATGAGAATATAGTAGGACAGACGGATTTCTTTAATCTTGATTAGGTAACCATTCTAAGAGAAGGAATTCTCTGAACTAAAAGTAGTTTTACTCCACTTAAGAAGTGACATTGTGACGAATCCTGCACCTGGTCGATGGTTACATATATCAAGGCTGCGCAACCGGTACTTTGGATTATTCCCGAAATAATAAAAGTCGCAAAAAACTAATTGTGAAGGGCAGAGAATAGATGTCCTCCTCCCACTCCAAGGTGAATGGGAAGTTTAATTCATTGATAGGTTTCGATACACTTCGACCATGAAAGAATGCAGCGTAAATCCATCTTTTCCCCGCATCTCTAGCTAAGTAAAAATAATTGGGCAGTCTGTGTTCTTTAACCTTACTTAAGTATCCAATCAAGGAGAAGGAAATCTCTGAATTTACTCCGCTAAAAATGACCTTGTGTCGCATCCTGTTGTTAACGGAGGAGTTGGGATAAATGCATAAATCTTTCTATAATGGTTTATTCCTAATTTACCTGGGGAGGTACCCGGGGTGTAGTGGCTGGACTGCTACATTATTGTAAACGAGTTCGAACTCCAGTCACGTCGTTACGTTCGCTTTCAGGCAAAACCGTTAGAAAAACTAGAAACTCACTTATCCGCCAGATATGGTTTAAATAGTATCACCGTTGTTTTCCCCCCATGCTGGCTTTAGCATTAAATAAGCACCGACGGTTATTTTGCAATTAAGCAAACTGCTTTAGTTTTTATCATTTTGAATATTCAGATTACTATCGTCATTGTCATATGAACAAAGTTTAGGCTGATGTCGCTTTCGGCTTTTTTCTGGTGTTTTTAGTTGGACTCCTGAGCCTACACGGAACTTCGAACCGAACTAATCATTTAATCCACGGTGCTAGACTGTTTTAGTTTCGTTAGATGTAACCAGGTACAAGTATTAAGCTATACTTAGTATTCCGTGTTACTTTTACCGGTTATCAGGATTGAACCGGCTATCTCCAGATGATTTCACTTGGACATTCATTAACCAAACGCCTATATCCGTTAGGCGACGTAATCCAACGGAAAATTAACACAATTTTTGCGACTTACAAACTTAATATTTTTTTCAATTCTATGAATTACTGCTTATGACATTTATGTGTGATTTTTTTTTTCTTTAGCTCATATTGTAATTCTTTAACACCAAAAGAATCGCGAAAGACGCATCAGCCGAAACGTTGTGAATATAACAATCAAGAAGAGGAAAAATGACCGAAGAGTCTTAATAATAAAAAGATCAAGCTTCATCTTAAACAATTTTGAGAATTATTATTTTACTTTGTGCCAGACGTAGCAATGTTTGATAAAATAAATTTTCCATTTAGAAATTCACAGGTAGGTGGGGTGGAATGATTTATTTTCTACCTTTTCTAAGATGTACTTTCCAGAATAATCTATGTCGTATCAAGATCAATCATGACTTTCTTAACCATACCAGAAATAGGGTAAAATAGAAAATCTTGACGACAGGTTCTTGATGCAGTCAGAGAGGCCCAAAGTAAAATTGACCTTTTCATAGACATTCGAACTGAACATTGCGAATTTGGAAATTATATAATAAACCATACAATGAGAAAATGTTAATGGGCCACAATTACACCTGAAATATATCTCTAATATCTAAATAGCCCAATGTTGGAGAGAATTTTATATCTCTTAGGCTTTTGACACAGGGAAAAGCGTAAAAAAACATTATTATAATGAAGCATTTGATTTTAGATAAACCCATATAAAACCAGACTTTACAGGGGAATTGATAGCACATGGCAGTATCAAACTACATTAGAGGAATACACACATTTTGACAATAGGTTTACTTCTAAAAGGGAATAGTCATGTACCTGGTAATTATAGGGGGTGTCCTCGTGGTGTAATAGTTAAAGCGATGAACTGCGGAATCGAAGTAAGCGATTTCGAACTCCAGTCGCACTATTACGTCCACTTTCGGATAAATACCCTTGGGAAAGGTATGAACTCTCTTATCCTCCCAGCCATGGGTTAAAAAATACCCCTTCTGTCCTTCTAGAAGGATGGCTTAGGCATTGATTAACCTACAAAGGTTGATATGCCATTAAACAAAGAAACCGAAACTGGTAATTATATATGGAACTCTACTTTGGCGACAAAATATTAGCAATTTAAAGAATATTCTAATTGCAGAAGTAAATGAAAATGCTTTAAAGAGATTGTATGAAAGTCCTTGTTTTAGAATATATATATTGAAAAATGCATGAAACCCAGGGTCACAGACACTACTATATATATATATATATATATATATATATATATATATATATATATGTAAATGCTCTATCATTGATATTGAGCTCAATTTAAGAATACTGCAACATTTGGTCCGCTATTAACTCACCAAGTGAACTAGTAAGAACCATAAACCTCTTTTGTATATATATAGACATACACATGTTTGTATGTAATATGTAAATGGAGCATTTTCTTTTTTAAACCTGTTTAGATAAAACTAATACATAGTGTCTGCCGATTCTATCTTTGATCCGTTCAAATTTTTGTCTGAATTCTAGATGGAATGAATTCAGGAAGGCGCCGTATTTTTCTCAAGTACTTCCGGTCCCTACTGAAGTCATCTTCATGGAAAAGAACCTTGAAAGGAGGAACGGAATGAAAAGTCACACATTTATGTAAAGTGTAGAAGGTAAAATAAGTACGAGGGTAATTTACGGAAGAAAGAG
>OY757907.1:40517759-40520259 GCA_963585895.1 Sepioteuthis lessoniana | reverse complement strand
TAAGTCTCTATCTACCCCCCACCTCTCTCTCTCTCTCTCTCTCTCTCTCTCTCTCTCTCTCTCTCTCTCTGCATCAGTCAGTCAATCTTTCATCAGTCAGTTTTTGTTTATTTTTACTCCTAATTTTAATTTTTCTTTTATCTTTTTTGCCTTTGTTTTCATCTGATTTTTTTTTCAGTAGTTGTGTTATTTATTCCCAGAATTTCTACCCACCAAAATAGTAATTAAACTGAAAATAGATTTGTACTTTTGTCTAAATAAATTTGGACATTATCCTCTACTCCCAAAGACGACGTTTCTTACTTTCTTTTCGCTGTCTTTTTTTTTTTTCTTATCCCTTTTTGCAATGCTTACCGCCGTTTATTTTTTTTTTTTGTTCTCTCATTTTGAAATTACCTGCCTCTTTCCAAAACCACCTATTGCAACTCTATCCCTCAACACACTTTTTAAAAACATACCTACTTACCTACGTACTGGTACTTTTATACGAACTTAATTCATCTCGACCACCCTCTCTCTCACTCTCTCTCTCACTCTCTCTCTCACCCTCTCTCTCCCCTATGTACTGGTATTCTTATACCAACGTAATACCTCTCTCCCGTTCCTCTCAATCTCCCTGTTTCTCACCCTCGTTCTCTGTCTTTGTGCCCCTCTCTCCCCTAGGTACTGGTATTTATATATTCACTTAATTCAACTCTGTCTCTGTCTGTCTCTCTTTCAGTCTATCTGTCTGTCTGTCTCTCCCTCTCCTGTCTTTCTCATTCTCACATACACTCACACACTCTCTCTCTCTCTCTCTCTTTCATTCACTCTATCCCTCTCCTTTATACTGGTATTTTTATATCCACTTAATTCAACTCTCTCACTCTCTTCCCACTACATACTGGTATTGTTATACCCACTTAAATCAATTATCTCTCTCTCTCTCTCTCTCTCTCTCCCTCTCTCTTTCTCTCCTCGCAAAGTACTGGTATTTTTATACCTGCTTAATCGTACTCATTCTCTCTCTCTCTCTCTGACTCTCTCACTCTCTCTCCCTCAGTGTGTGTGTGTGTGTGTGTGTGTGTGTGTGTGCCCTTCTTTCCAATCATCAGACGACCTTATTTACCCAGATATTATTTATTCTTACAAGAATCATATGATCTCTGACGTGCGAAAGATTATTCCCGCCTTTTCTTTTTGTTAAATTTTTGTGGTGCCCCAGTTATGGTTGTCTGTCTTTCTATCAACGAATTGATGGTGTATTCATAAGGTAATTCTTCCAGAGAATAATCGTCGTTTCTACAAGTCCCGTGGGCATACTTCTAAAGCCAGATGATTTTAGAAGTTGCGTTATGCTGTAGTACCACGTTATACGCCTTTCCGGCTGTGGTGTTGTCAGACATAGTCGTCTCGCTCTGTATCAGCCACATATATATATAATTTTTTGAAAGCCCCAACCTAACTAACAACAGTTGTGTTATGTTTCAGTAAAGTTTCGATTCAAATTATTACTTCGTTCATAGTTCGATACACCGACCTTCATCAAATTCCCCTTTACGTCACTTTACTTGACTAAATTTCACTTCAGTGAATGTCATTACGTCCGACGTTACGTCACTCAGCAACGTCGCCAACGTCATTATAAAAGGAGATTTTTTCCTTAAAAAATATACAAAAAATAAACAAAATACATAAAGATTAATAATCAAAAAAATAAAAGCTAAAAAAGAATTTAAAATACAATAAAAAAAAAACACATTGCCCTGTCGGTGAGACATGGAATATGTCGACTATATCCTCTTCAGAAGGGTAACACCCACTATCCACCCCACCCCCCAAAAAAAGGGCGATATGTATCCGTACCTCCCTCCGGGTAGGATTTGACACAAGGTCATTTTAATGTGAGGACCGCACACGAATCGAAAATCATGCGCTGCAGATACAAAAAATGTTTGGTTCCTAAGGCGCCAATCGACAAACTTAGCCCCAAGAAGCAGATATTCCCTGAGGAGGCAGGCCTTCTGAGACAAGGTTATCGTTAACCATTCACATGCCAGTCAAGTAGTTAGAATGAAAGATGTCCTGAGCATGACAATAAAATGCATTTGATGCTAAGGATCTCGTCATAGAGCTTTAAGGAAACAAAGTAAATTAATTTATCTCAATGAATGGTATCATTATGCTGGGGGTGCCCGTGGTGTAATGGTTATCGTCGCAGGATATGGACACAGCGACACGAGTTCAAATCCTGGACCTGACTGATTGCATTTCACATAGCACTAATACCCTTGGGAAAGGTATGAATCCAAATATTCTCCCTCCAGCTATGGGTAAATAGTAGGGCGAACTAGGTTCTTCAGCCTTGGTGAGGCAACTAGTCTAGGAGAAGGAAAAACTCTGAATTAAAACCTGTTAAACTCCGTTTAAAAATTGACCTTGTGTCATATCCTGCCCGAGCGGAGGGGTTGGTAAATATGATTATGCTGATAAAAGAATTATAAAATTCATATCTATCTTT
>OY757907.1:40475259-40515259 GCA_963585895.1 Sepioteuthis lessoniana | reverse complement strand
GCGATAACACTTATATTTTTTGTTTAGCTGCTTCTAAAGAGTTTTTTGTTTCTTTTTAGGTGCAGTAGTACACAATCCTATTTTACTAATAATGATTCGACTACATTGGATCAAAGTGGACGTAGAGTAATTGCGATGAAAAGGTATTCGACACTGCTCAGACCTCCAAAACTGGAGTCACATTATCAGATGCAGTTTAGTGTCATACCCACGATAGTGTTCAGTCCAAGGTAAAACCTTCGTATGATACTATTAATTGTAATATAAGTCTATTAAAGTTAAACTCAGGGTGGAACGATAAAATTGTTGCCCTAGAAGAGACGACATGATTCCATTTCCATTAAATGAAAACCGGTTTTCTTTTTTTTTGTTGCAGACCATCTACTAGTTGGCCAGTTGTGTACAAATTCCAAGAGCGATAGGAGCCTTCTATCATGTTTGAAAGTGACACAATGTTCAACGAGCGAGATCGGAGATGCGCCGCTACACAAATCATGCTCTTATGACTTAGTATGCTACCGAGAGAGGGAAAGGGAGGTCAATTCCCCTACCGTATGGTGTTTGAATCAACAGGCCCCAAGGACTGACTGCTAAAACAGTTGGAGAATGAAGGTCAAATCTACCCGCACTCTATGACCTGTAATCGGCTGGACAAAGGAAGAAATCCAGGTCACTCTACTATCGTAACCGGATGGAGTGGTGGGAGAAGGAAAAAGTCAAATGTTTGGCCCTTAGGCCAAATTACATTTTTGGTTAGAGAAATTTGGAAAACAATCTTCAGTTTGAGGACAGAAGTCGACGAGGACGCCGGTTTACAGCCAAACTCCGGGAGGTTCCTCGCCCGCAAAATGAATCTTTTGTTCTGGACAGAAGTCAGCGTTAGAAAGACGTGCTAACATTCAGCCAGATTCTGGGGATGTCACTCGCCCGTAAAAGAAAGGAACCTGAAAATTAAGCCTTGTCAAAGATAAGTACAACTTAGACTGTTTTTCCTTCTACCCTTCCTAAATACTGGAATTATGTGTATTCAAAAAAAAAAAAAAAAAAAAGAAAGAGAGAAACTGAAAGGATTCTGTTTCATCAACAGTAAATTAGTGAATGAACTTTGTTACATGCTTCAGCCCAGCAACTTAAGCATTTTCAAGTAAAAGAAAAATGAAAGAAAGAAAAATGGAGAAAGAAGAAAAGGACTGTTGAGAGACATTTATGTTTGATATTGCCTGCTGGCTTGATATAGCCGGTATTTTAAAAAGAAAAAAAAAGAAAAAGGAACTGTTTCTTAAATCTTATCATTCTTTGTTTGGTCGTCGCCTATTAAACATTTGTTATATTTCAAATGCACCCTTTGTTGAAATCTTTTGGTTGTTTTATTTATCACCTTCTTTTGCACATATCTGTTTCAGCTTCCTATTGCATTCATTAATTCTCGCAATATGTCTTATTCACCTTAAAACATCACAAGGGAATTTTGGAAATTTGACTATAGTTAATATTTTCTAACCTTGAAGTCCATGTTGTCCGTTATCCGAGGGGTTAAGAAAACGAAGGACTTGGTGGGGTATGTGAAAGTGAACTGGAAACCCCTTTTGCCAGCGTCGGAGATCAGTCTATCCCTAAATTAACCCACACATTATTTGCCAGTTTACCATATGCCCCAAACAGGAGTCTTGACTAGGACTAATTTCTGCGGGGAGTGCCCTCGACGTCACATGCGCATAAAATGAACTCTCGTCTTGGGATAATTATTTATGCAGCGTTAAACTCTCTACCGATCAAAGTTACGACAACAGGACCATTGTCATCACCCTCAAAATGCAAATCCGGTTCAATGCTTGGGGACACAGCTCAACGCATCAGACGACCTTTGGAGGTAGTGGAGCGGAAGGCCACATTATTCCACCTCAGATCTTCAAAGTAGGCTTGAAAGTCAACACCAAAGTGTACTTGGATGTGCTGAAGAGTGTGGTGATCCCCTGGTGTAATCAAGTGGCCGGTGGCAGGCCCTGGGTGTGGCAGCAGGACTCGACACCGGCCCACAAGTTCAAAGAGACCCAGGCTTGGCTTCAGAAGGAGTGCTACGACTTTGTACCCTTCTTTCACTGCCCCCCTCCTCCCCCGACCTGAACCCACTGGACTACATCGTTTGGTCATACGTCAAGAACATCACCAACATGACCTCCCACAACACCAAAACCAGCCTGATCACAACCATCTGCCGAGTATTCACCGAGCTCCCGCCGGCGCTACTGGAAAAGCATGCTCCCAGTGACGGATCTGTATCGAGGCGTTGATTGAGGCTGAAAGCGGCTACATTGAATAGATGTCAGCTTTACTATATAATCATGTTACCTGAACTGATTTTTTCAATAAAATTTTTGAAATAAAACTGTACTTTTGTTTTCTTTAGGACGACAATTTTATCGTTCCACCCTGTTGCTTTTTCTCCAAGCGTTTCGTTGGAGAAAAAGCTAGACGATAACTATACAATGGTACTGTTTGCTATTTTGAACAAATCCTAGAAGCAGCACCCTAAAAAACAGCAGGTATAGTGCCACTTAGCTTCAGTTTCGCAAACCATCCAAGTAGGACGATCGAGTCAGCTGGGCAAGTAAGGACGAACTCATAAGTGACGTTTCCCTATGGACTCCTACACATGGACACACCAGAATATCCCGAGCAGCAAAACTTTACATTCATCTTTGTATAGACACTGCATGTCGTCTAGAGGACATACCCAGACCGATGACAGAGAGATAGGAAGAGAACCCGTGCTGTTGGCACACCATGATGATGATGAGGATCAAGAAGATGACGACGACGATGATGATGATGATGAGGTCGAGTTAATGACACTGAAAATTTCCGCAGCCGACCAAGAGAGAAATAACTTCGTCATAAAACGTACTTGCTAATCGACATATTCATCCTGCTGTTCAGTACACTAGCCACACGGGTTTTCAGGTTTCTTATACATCTAGAAAAATAAAAATGAAAAAAAAAAAGATAATCATCAAAAACATTTAAAAAATGAGCATTCCCTTCTTGGTTGGGCCGTTAACTTTTCAGCATAGTATCGTAAAAAACTAATAATTCTGTAGCCAATAAAAGCGTTACGTCAGGTAAATGCCAAACTTTTCAATACTGATTTTGAAATAGGCAGAGCTTCCCTCTTTGCAAGATTAACTGAACGCAATCTTACTAATTCCATCATATATCTTATGTTGGATCATGATAAGCTTAGTAATATTACAATATCGATTAATCATGATGTCGTCATTTATTTCCGAAAACCAGTGCAAAAATGCGTTTTATATTTTGCGATTTTGACATATCATTGTGTTATAAATAACTCTGAACGACTATCAACTCAGATGAAGAGCTCCCAACTGAAATCCCATGGGTCCTCCTAAAATAACAGGTTGCCACCGAGCATTACGTAGAGAAAAAGATCCTAGCCGTTAGAAAATGCGCATGCGTGATTTTTTTTTTCTGTGGTTGGGATTACAGCGTTCTTTTCGTCGATCATATTGTACATAACCAACATTACAGGAATTGTAAGATAGTTATGATTATCAAGAAAAAGTATCAACTTTTGACCGCATTTTAGAAAGAAAGAAAGAAAGAAGTTGTTCGTGCCGTAATGGTTAGTGTCGTAGAAAATGAACATGGTGACTCAAGTTCAAAACCTGGAAGAGGCTGTTTGCATTTTCTCAATGCGCTAATACCCTTGGGAAAAATATGAAACCAAGTATTGTCCCTTCAGCTGTGGGTAAATAGTAGTGTCAGACTAGCCACTTTAACCTTGGTATGGCAACCAATCTAGGAAAAGGAAAACTCTGAAATCAGACCTGTTAAGCTTAAACTTAAAAATTTACCTTGTGTCACATCCTGCTCGTGCGGATGCGTAGGGTATTTACACACACACACACACACACACACATAGATAGATAGATATTTGATTGAACATTATAGACATTTTTTATCTACATATGTTTTAGTTAATCCTTTTGAGTTGCTGTATCGATCTTATGATATTCTGCGGGAATTGGTTAATAAACCTTCCATAATTACTTATTTCCCCAAATATTTTCTGCCCAACCTTGGGCCATCATAAGGGGAGAATATATTTAAAAAGTGATGTATCTTTTGTATGTACATTACTACTTTGTAAAAATGAGCGTTTATACTGGTGTATTATGTAGCCTTTACTCTTTTAAATTTGTTTCTATAAAAAGCGTCAGGAGCTAAAAACATTTAAGTACATTATTATTCGATTCAAAATCAATTTTATTAAGTTTGGGTAGTATATATCTAATATGTAGCGCCTCAAGGTATATATATATATATATATATATATATATATATATATATCACCAGGTTCGTTAAAACTGACAAAGTTCTTTTTAACAATTTTTTTTATTGCTAGATTGCTCTTGAAGGATTTCTTGAATTTTCTTGAATTTTTTATTTATAAAAATGAAATAAACGTAGCTCAATAAAAACCTCATTAATCAAAGAAAATGCAAGGACACTTCATTTAAATAATATAAGAAAAATACTCATTGATAAAACAAAGATGCTATATAATTGTAAAGAAAACGATCAAGGTAATTGCTTTATTCAAAATAACTGTTGTATTGTATTTAACGTAAAGTAATCTAATACATTATATGTTTTTGCACAAGGACTAAGATTTCTAAGGGATGAGTGAGAAGGGTGGTGGCCATCCGTTAAAACATTGAATTTTCTTTGAATTATCCGATCTAACAACAAACATAGACTCATTCATACAACACAATAAATACTGGCATACGATCTCTTCTATTCTGTCACCACCCAAACTTCTCAATGACTTGCCCTACTTAAAAGGAAACTAACAAATCATAGTTTGGTTTGGTTTGGTTCTTTGTTTAATGGCATAGCAACCTATATGGATTGTTTAATGCCAAAGAACTGTACTCGAATGATTTAAACCATAACTGAGAGGGAGAAGGGGGTTCATACCTTTGTCAAGGGTATTAGTCCGAAACTGAGTCCGAAACTGAGACTAGAGTTCGAACTTGATCACTGCGATGTGGCAGTCCAGCAAGTAAGCCACTACGCCATAAAAATTTAGTGAGATATGAATGATTCTATAAGTAATAAAACGAATATCAATTACATGGTATATACAATAATTTACATTATACAACGATAACTCAACTGCGGTCCAGTAAAAGTGAAGATAGTTTAATATTTACAATGAGTTGATCAAGGGGAGACAACTATGTTTGAGTTCACTGCAATCATCATCATCATCATGTCGTGCTATCAGCACGGATAGTTCTGACCCTCTCTCGCCACCCATCCCTATCGTCCATTGCTTCTGGCAGGTCCTCAGAGCTAAATCCAGTATCGGCATAGAGCTGCAGTTTGTAGGTTCGAGCTGGACGTCCTGCCTTTTCTCGTCCATGTGAAGGGGTTAATCCTTTATGAGCTCGTATCTACTTTTCCAGCAGTGTCACGCATGCATGTCTGGTTCGTCTAATTTTGATACTTTTCGTGATGGGAGGTAGGTCGCCGTACAACTGCTGCTTTGTGGGGTGCTGTCTCCCGGACTTGTTCAATATTGCTCGTAGCATTCTTGTGTAATTACCGTCTATTTTTTTTCTTTTCTTTTTTTATAAAGAACCATTGGCTTAGTGGGTCACTACAACAATATGAACTAAAAAGTTGTTTAGTTGTGTTTTCTAGCATATCGACCCCTGTCGGGCGTTTAATGCCAAATCCTGTATATATATATATATATATATATATATATATATTAGATATGTAGAGAAAAATTGATTACAAGGTAATCCAAGTGAAAGGAGAAATTTATTGAGAAGTCGACACTATAGCGTTTCGGTTCTACTGAACCATCATCAGGACCATGAGGGATGATAATTACGATGTTGTCAACGATGGATGTTTAAAAATGCAAAGTTTTTGTATTTTGCATTTTTAAACATCCATCGTTGACTTGACATCGCTAATATCACCCCTCATGGTCCTGATGATGGTTCAGTAGAACCGAAACGCTATAGTGTCGACTTCTCAATAAATCTCTCCTTCCACTTGGGTTACCTTGTTATCAATTCTCTCGACATAATGTCGGATTACAATCCATTATTTACTTCCATATTAGATATATATGATTTTTCAAAGAATAGTCGGTAGTTTAGAATTTTTAAACAAGACGCGCAAACTTCTCAGAGGTTTTGAGGTACAAGCGGATCACCTAATCGCGGCCATGACGACCAGACCTAGTGAGAGTCCACAATAAAAAATGAGAACGTGCCGAAAAGTGTACTTTGCTGTCCCGTCAGACCACAGAGTAAAACTGAAATAAAGGGAAAAAAGAGATAAATATGTGGACCTTGCTAAAGAGCTGAAAAATCTATGCAGCATGTGTAGTATAGCCGAGAAAGAAAACAACGTTGATGTATAGAAATATAATCTACTTCTTTTCTTTTCCTACTATTACTCAAAATGTATGGACGGGTAAGAGAGAGAGAGAGAGAGGGGGGCGAAGAGGGTTGAGCTTGCACACACAGAGGCGGATAGTATGAACTCTCAGTGAAACTTCTCCGCTTTTTATCCCGAAATCTCCGTGGTTATATTATATTCCGGACACCCACGCCAATTCTCGTGATCACATCTCCTCTAACCTGCTTATTACACGTTGCACGTGGACACGCCTCTTTCTAGCATACTACCCACATAAATTCTCGTGTTCACGCCTCAGCCTGCTGCCTGCGTAATACACGTGATCATGCTTCCTTCTTGCACCCTCCACAGAATTTATGTGGCATTTCTGCCCCAAAAAAAAAAAAATGCATCCTTTTTACTTTAGGAACCAGGTGTACTCATTGTTTTTGTTCCCAGTACCTGAATTCCTTCTAGCATGCCACCCATGCAATTTAAGCAGCATATCAAAGGGATCACCAAGTCAATTTATAAAGCATTAAGGTAACGGTTATACCAATTGCAGTTGATGCACTTGGAACGATACCCAAAGGATGGGTAAAGGGAGTGGTAAACTTAGACACCAGAGGACAAGAAGAGACCACCCAGACTATAGCATTACAAAGATCGTTCAGAGTACTGAGAAGAGTCCTGTAGCTTTGAGAAGACTAGCTGTCACTCAAACCCCAGCAAAAACTATCAGGTAACGTTGGCGTGAAAAAATCTCAAAGGAGCAAAATAATATACATATATGTTCCTCTCTCTCTTTGCCACTACAACAAATATATATATATATATATATATTTGTTGTGTTGGCAAAGTGAGAAAGATATATTTTAAAATTAGTAGGTCAACGAAGAGATTCGTATTTTTTTTAAGGATTTATTTATTTATTTCGTTCTTAAATACGTGCATGTTTCCAGTTTTTTGCTTTCAGCAGATAGCATATATGGCTTACGGGTTTGTTAATGGGGGAATTAATGAGACTTGAATTCACTCGTGCTTGCAGTTTAAATGGTTTTCAGTTGGTTATGGGTTTCTATAGAGGTCACGCCTGTCTTTTTCTTTGAGTGTATTTACCTTAGCCTGCTTTACCCCAATTTGGTTTTTGATATTTGATATATTTTTTGAGGAGTAAAGCAGGCTAAGGTAAACACACTCCATATAAACCCATAACCAACTGAAAACACTTCAAACTGCAAACACGAGTGAATTCTTGTCTCATGGAGTACCCCATTAACAAAGCCTTGTGTCATACATGTTCTCTGATGAAAGCAACAAGCTGGAAAGATATATGTAAGAACGAAGTAAATAAATAAATCCTTTAAAAAAATCTCATCGTGGACCTACTCATTAAAAAAAAATACACACACACATATATATATATATATAAAGAGAGAGAGAGAGAGAGAGAGAGAGAGAGAGAGTCAGTGCACTACATGACTAAATAAAGAACGCAGTCATTGTATCATTAAGAATTTTTTCGTCATTGCCAGAAATGCTTAGTTTGTCATATTGGTGTATAATGATTTTTATGTCGAAACTGGCAAGAGATTTGTTTTCCATGTTTAAATTATTGATTTTGTTGAGTAAATCATCGGATGAGCGAAAAGATTGAGATAGATAGATAGATAGATAGATAGATATTTCAGAAAAAAGTAAAATCTGTAGAACAGCACTGTATCAGAAAGAAAGAAAGAAAGAAAGAAAGAAAGAAAGAAAGAAAGAAAACAGAGATAGATGCAAATTGAGGATGAAACTAACAGATTTATAGATAGAGAATAAAAGAACTGAGATAGATAGATCGATAGATTGATAGTTTTTTTTAATATGGAGTGTATATTTAATGATGTACCTTATGGTTTTTTCAAAAAATTTCTACCCATATTTGCACAATTGTTACTTATATCATCTCTCGTAGAGATATCTATCTATCTATCTATCCGAAAGAATATAGCAAAGATTGTTCGAGTATTAAAAACACTTGTCAATACTTGCACCTCAGTGAAGATTTTTGCATTGATGTTGTCTGGTTGGTTTCGTATACCTCTTTTCTATCTTTTGCTTCTTTCATTTGTTTCTTCTTTTGTTTCCTTCTAAGCTTCTTTTTTTTTTTTCGTTCTTTTCGTCTTGTCAGGTCTTTGGACATTCTTTTTTTCTTCTTGTATGTTTCTTTCTTTCTTTCTTTCTTCGCAAGAAACGACTAATTTCACTTCTTTTCAGCTGCCCAACACATTTTTTAGTATTCTTGTAGATTTCAGTTTTGCTATCGTCAAGATTGTTTTAATTCTTCGTTTTGTTGTTAGACTTTATTTTTCAATTACAAGATCAAATCTCCTAGCTTGGATTAGATGATCCATTTGAACTTCAAAGTCCCGAAGACGCTCTCTCTCTCTCTCTCTCTCTGTCTCTGTCTCTGTCTCTGTCTCTGTCTCTCTCTCTCTCTCTCTCTCTCTCTCTCTCTCTCTCTCTGTTATTTCTGCAGTGTTGGCATTAGAGGTCATTTTTTGTTGTCTTAAATTGGGAAGCGACTCTTCTTTGGCAAAAATAAACCAATAAAATACGAAGAATTTGTTTAATGGCTCCGAATGATCATGCTTCAATATTCACGGTGAAATAAGTCCACCCAATTGAGGCCATCGTCGCCTGCAAAGATCAGGAAAGTCAAATGCTAGAAGCGTTACAAGAGCTCAATTTATTTGTTTATTTATTTGAAGAGGCAGCCTGTCAGGGAAAGCATAAAAATTATTAGCAAACACAATACTTAGAAATATTTTCTCGCGCCCACTTCTTCGACTATTTATTCCGTTTTTTCGTTTTTTGTATCATTTCTTCCAAATGAAATCACATACCTATTTTTCTTTCTTTTTGTTCTCTAATTTTTGTTTCTTTTTTTTTTAATTACTTCTTTTGTTTCTTCTTTTAGTTTTAATTTTCAATTCATTTTATTTATTTATTATTTTAATCGATATTTTCTTTGTTTCACTTCGTAAGGCACAAGGATACATAGGCAGAGTTTAAAGTGAGGAAAAAATAGATTTCTATCAGTTCTCAACGTGGAATGAAACCCAGTCAGCTCGGGCAGTAAAATGTACTAACTGTGTCTCTGCAGACGGGTAAGACCTCCAACGAGTGTCCTGGATATGACACTGAACACTCTATGTCATGAACCTTTGGATAATGTGGAGCACTCCTTTATTGCCATCGCTCCCAGATCAAATCTGACCCGGAGTAATAGCATCTGACAGGGGGCTATCTATGAGTCAAATTGTACTGTTTGACATTTAAACTAAGTCTAAATAAAAGACTTATGCTAAATTGAAATGTTAGAAAGAGAATGTTTGGATAATTTAACAGTGTGTAAAAAAATACTTATGTTTAATTGAATTATTTGTGATACATTGCAATACTTGGCACCATTTAAATGTGAGCAAACAAATAATTAATAGTAAATATAATTATTCGTTTTAGAAACATTTGAAACCATATGACAGTACAAAGAGATGAGCTTGGGCTTATTTCAAAATTTTATCATCAGAATCTATTTATAAATCATATATATCTAATATATATGCATGAAGATTTGGTTTGGTTTGGTTAGTTTTTATGGCATATCAACCATTGTAGGTTATCCAATGTCAAATCCACTCCCTCACATATAAATAATTCTATTTCAAGCAATTCAGTTTAGCATAAGTAGTTTTTTTTTGTTTACATACAGTTAAATGTCAAAACAGTTCTATGTTAAACAATTCATTTAAGCACACAAAATCTGTTTTATTTCAAACAATTTAGTTTAGCATAAATACGTATTTTAGTTCTATTTGACTTATAGATATAACCCTAACAGGTGCTACCACTCCGGGCCAGAATGGACCTGGGAGCGATGGCAATGCTCCAGCATTACTGGGACCTCAACATTAGATTGTTTAGTGTCATATCCAGTACACTCATTGCGGTCGGGGAAGTCTTCCCTCTTTGCAGAGATGAAGTCGGTGTATTCTACAGCCACAGCCCACAGGGCAAATTTTTGATTGAGTCAGAACTAATTTGTTTGCACACTAATATTGCTATTGTTTCTACACAATTAAATGGGTTCAATCCATAAAAGGGTGCTATCTAACACTTATAATTCTATTCAGTATCAATCATTTGTTTTCACACTGTTAAATTGTTTGAAGTATTGCTATGTAATACCAATAATTCAATTTAGGCACACAATTAAAGGGTTACAACAATAATGATTCTATTCAACATTACTCATTCGTTTGCACACAATTGAATGCTTCCAAGTATTGCAACATTTTCGTGTAGTTATTTCTTAAGAGATTTGTGAGGTTGTGCTTTTGTTTTTTTATTTGTTAGTTTGTTTGTTTTTGCTTTGTTCTTTATTTATTTATGTTTTCTGATCGAATACGAATGATTTTTGAATAGATCTATTTGCCTCTTTCATGGGGTATTAACAGGTTCTACCACCCCGGATCAGAGTCAACCTCGGAGTAATTGCAATAAAGAGGTTAAACACATTCTTCATATCTCTAGAACTTGAGCCTCGCCATCAGATTCCGTTAAGTGTCATACCCAGAAACTTCTAAAAATTATGGACTTTCAAGGTTTAAGTATTGTCCAATTTTGTATTAACCAAAATAATTAAATCAAAATCTTGAGATAAATTTTTACGTCAATTTAAATATAGAGTAAAGAGAGCACCTGGCGCTGTACAATCATTAAGTTACTAGGCTAGAATATCATTGTTTGTGAGTTCGATTCTCACTGAGTTTTGTATACTACTGGTCTTGTGCTAAATGAAATTAACATTCTTAGATGACAACATAAACACTATCCACGCCATTTTATAAATACCAGTAAAAACAGACTTTTTCTTTCAAATACTAGAAGCCCTAAGAACCCTGTTGCCAAGGCTTAAAACCAGTTGACTGTATCCCCAACAGAAATGTAAGACCTCTCCTAAAAGGGCGTGTCCAGAGATTGACAATAAACTGCATCTGAGAGTATGGATTCAGTTCTAAAAAACTGGTCAGTGTGGAGTATCCCGTCATTACTATTACTCTCAGTTTCACTCTAACTGGAAGCTCTAATATCTCTAAGGGACCCATCTATGGGTCAAACAGATGCGTTTAAAAAGTATTCGTAATCGATAGGACTGCATGTGAAAAAAAAGGAAAAGAAAAAATCTCTAAAGAAACAACTACACAAAGAATGTAAATATGAATGGAAAATGAACACGATTCTCTAACCTCTAAACTCAAAATACCTTTATATAGGTATTCATTCTGTTAAATAAAACGATAAAAACTTTTGTCTACAAACGTTAAAAATTCTTTATAAATAAAATAGTATTCAGTCTTGAAAACAATGCAAGAGGTGATTTATTAACTAAAAATATATCTCATTTTTAGCAGTTAACTCCAGCTTCAATGCTTGCATGAATCTTTATGATCTCTTGTCGATTTGAACTTCAAAATTCTGATATTAAAATCTTTCCACACACTTAAACTAAATGCATTTCGGATACAAAAAACAAAAGTTTTAGAGGGTTTTGTATACTGTTCTTCGCTATTCCTTTTCTTAATTCTTTACTTTATATATATATATATATATATATATATATATATATATATGGAAGTAAATAATGGATTGTAATCCGACAATTTGTAAAGAAAAATTGATAACAAGGTAATCCAAATAGAAGGAGAGATTTATTGAGAAGCAAAGTCGACACTATATGGTTTCGGTTCTAATGAACCATCATCAGGACACTGAGGGCTGATATTTGTGATTTTAAATCAACGATGGATGTGTAAAAAGTGTAAAATATAAAAACCTAGGGAAAATTTGTTTAACAAGAAAAAAGTTGGCTGATTATGACAAGAATAAATCCGTTTTTTCTTGTTATACAAATTTTCCCTAGGTTTTTATATTTTTTTGTTTTTCTACAACGATGACTTTCGCATTAAATAACTCAAGAATGTTGATATGCTATAGAAAAAAAGAAACCAAACCAAACCAAAGAAATCCAACAGCAAGTACATACAGAACATAAGGATTTGAACAAGCAAAAAAATCTGTTTTTATAACCAAAATTTCTGGGAGTTAATAAGGATTTTGAACTGGGGTCAGATTAACTTATTTGTTTGGATTTATTCGATTTGATTCGGTTTCTTTGTTTAATGGCTGATCAACATTCATGGTTTTTTAATGCCAATTCAGTCCCTGTAGATGGATAGTAGTGATACCATTTAATCCATAACTTGTATATTAGTGGGATTGATAACTTTCACCAGGGTATTATTTCTAAACTGAATGTAATAACGCGATTGGGATTCGAACACGTTTACTATGATGTCGCTATCCATCACATTAGTTCCAAGATCACGGGGACGCCCTCTTTACTAGTTTGGCAACGCTTTCAAATAGCAATGTGACTTCGCATTTTTAGTCTTCTTGATCGATTCTAAACATAATTTAAAAAGAAAATTATAAACGCTCACTCTACCCAAATTAGAACCAACAGTAACAATATGGATCACTAAGACCATAGAATAATGCTCAAGGTTTTACATGTAGAGTTATTTGGCTTTATGTTTTCCTTTGGAAACTTCCAGTGACCATTTCATAAAGACTGACTGTCAAATGGATATCTGATAAGTCTTCATGCGAAAACTGACGTCAAAATGCTCACAAACTAACATTTACAGATATACATGCATTTTTTAAAATTCTGAATATATATATATATATATATATATATATATATATGTGTGTGTGTGTGTGTGTGTGTGTGTGTGTGTAGTTAGGCAGCACTCCTTTATTTAGGCATTTTGAATAAATAATAAAGACATATATATATATATATATGTATATATATGTATATATTGGTCCAAAAGAGAGAATTTCGGTAAATTTATTGATCAACTCCAACCTAAAACCAAAACACTTGTCAGGAAACTTGAAAGGATTCTAATAAAATAATATACACAAAATGTATCTATTATTTAACCAAAAACACCTTATATATATATATATATATATATATATATATATATATATATATGTGTGTGTGTGTGTGTGTGTGTGTGTGTGTGTGTGTGCTTCATAGTGAGATGTTTGTTAAAGAAATAATTTTAGAATGCTCTACCAAAGCACCTTCCTGTTTGATTTGAAATTGAATGATTATTTTGTGAGGTTTTCATTCGAACTAAACGCCATTGTTTTGAAAGGATGGAGATGAATTGCTCGCCAGAAATCCCCACTCACTCAAAAAGAAGCATCAAAATCATCATGTATTACTCTTACAACGGCAACCTACTGGATTCGCAGGTCATCTCATATATACAGTGGGATGAAATAAATATTCGTACATAAAAATACATTTTTATCTTTCAAACGTAGTTTGAACCAAATTTTGATATACATTTACTGTATAAGGATATATTCTAATAATTTGTGTACATAGAGTTAGGTTACAATTAATTCTACAGAAATTAATGCCATTAATTCATTTTCATAAGTGAAAAAAAATCGTATGGAACAAAAAATAAAGCACTATCTTCATTTAATACTTTGTAGAATACCCTTTATTCACTTCAACAGCCACTGATATCTTCCTGTATTTCTAAACTAGTTTCTTGCAATAATTAGTCGGTATTTTGAACCATTCTTCCAGGCATATTTTCTTCAGATTATTAATGTTTGCTGGTGATCTTGCTGGTGATCTTGTAATGTTTGCTGGGATTCTTTTACAATATTAATTCCTCTACTTAAAAAAACAAAAAATATGTACATATACTGCTGGTGATCGTCAGAAGTTCCTAACTGAATTCAAATCCGGGGACTGACTTGACTATTGCAAAACAATAACCTTATTTTCAGACAATTACTTCTTCGTTGATTTAGCTGTATACTTACGATCATTATCCAGCTGGAAAATGTAATGAGAAGGTAGCTTTAGACTCTCAACAGAAGACATCAAATTTTCTTGCAAGATCTCTTTATACTTTAAGGCATTCATTTTACGGTCTATTACTGATATTTTGCCCACACCTTTGGCTGAAAAACATCCACACATTTGACAGTTGTTACCCTGTTCTTTGCTGAGTAGGCTTCGCCATCTTTCCTCCACTCATGAATTATGATAATTATGATCAAACAACTCAATTTTAGTTTCATCTGTCCATAATACTCTTTCCCGAAACGAATTTTTCTTTTCCTTATGCTGTCCTACGAATTTCAAGCTTTCATCTCTATATCGTTTCAATAAGAGAGGAGTTTTCTTTGGTCTCCGTGACTTTAGACCATTCCTCAGCATTTTATTACTTATTGTTTGTTTGGTTACACTACATCCTGATAAACGCAAATCTTCCTGCAGCTCTTCACGCGTAACCATTGGATTTTGGTTATTCAGGCGTCCTAATTTTCTTGAAAATCTTCCTTGGAGCATCAGTTCTTTCTTTGTTTTCAACTGTGTTACGTCTTTTAAACCTAGCAATGAATGAACATAGTAAAAGGAATATTCAGGCTGCTTGAGATATTTCTATAACGTTCTCCATGTTTCCTAAGCTTGGCAATCAGTGCTTTTTGTGAATATCTCAATTCTTTAGCTCTGGCCATGATCAGAACCTTCTCGTACGACAAGCAATTGCAGAAATTTCCGATTTGGATTTTAAGACTAACTATAGTAACTGATAACATTATTGGAACATTCTAGAAGGCTAACTATGGACGCTGATAGCATTATTAGAACATTCTATAAGGCTAATTATCGGTACTGATAGCATTACTGGAACAATCTAGAAAAATATTGCAACAATGTTGTACTGAACGATTACTTTTTTCACTTATGAAAATGAATAAATGGCATTAATTTCTTTAAAATTAATTGTAACCTAAGTTTATATACATATATTAGTAGAATATATCTTTATATATGTATATAAAAATTGTGCTCAGGCTGAGTTTCAAAGATAAAAAATAAAAATTTTCATGTGTACGAATATTTATTTCACCCCACTGTATATATATATATATATATGTGTGTGTGTGTGTGTGTGTGTGTGTGTGTGTGTGTGTGTGAATCCATATTTATTTGTTGAATATTGATTTGAAATATTCACTGTGAAATTTTCGATCTATCTGATTAATGAAATACCATGGATTAGGTTCATTTACAATGAATAGGATTATGTCTAAAAACAAATATTTGTATTGAATAAATATGATGACACTATGCAGTGTTCCCATGTGTGTGTGTGTGTGTGTGTGTGTTATGCCCGTGAGCTGATCCTATGTCATTTTTTTATATCTGTCTAACTATCGGTCTACATATCCGTCTGTCTGCCTATCAATCTTTTCATATCTAGGTACCAATCTATCAGTCATTTCTTTTACATATTTATCTCGCGAAGCACTTTCTTATCTATCTATCTATCTATCTATCGATCTATCTATCTATCTCAAGATTAATAGATATATAGAGAGAGAGACAGATGAATATATATATATATATATATACATATATGTGTGTGTGTGTGTGTGTGTCTGTGTGTGGGTGTATCATCTATCTTTTTCCTATATGTCGATAGCAGATTTTTTAAATCTATGGATCCATATCTCTCATTTTTATTAAACATCTCGTCTAGTTTTCGCCATCACTTTTGTTTTAGCATTTCCATTATTTAATCTTCTCTCTCTTTCTCTTTCTCTCTATCTCTCTCTCTCTTTCTCTCTCTCTCTCTCTCTCTCTCTGTATCTCTCTCTTCTCACACACACACACACACACACACAAGCATGCATGCTTAAATGTGTGTGTATGTGTCCATTTCTGACTTTTTATCACATTCTGTTAGTTCCCTTCCATTTTAACTTCTTCTTCTTCTTCTTCTTCTTCTTCTTCTTCTTCTTCTTCTTCTTCTTTCGTGTACATTCATGTATCATTTTCTTGGGATTATTTCAATTTTTTTTTGCCTCTGTCTCGAGCTCTTATTTTACTACGTCGTTTATTATTGATATTTTATTTATTTTTTCCTGCATTTATTTGTTTTGCTGTTTTCATGTTTTTTCCCACTAGTTTTCCCGCCACTTCAGCTTTAAGAGTGTGAGAGGTGAAAGCAAAGCTGATCAAGTTGAAGATAGCGTCGAAACGTCACATACGCACGTTCCCGAAGGATACAAAATGGCCTCCACGTACCAAAATATAAATAAATAACAAAATAAATAAACAAAATTTTCAAAAAATGCGATAAATAAATATTAATAGAATAACTTTTATGTACATGGTCTTATTTATTTATTTATTTATTTATTGTGTGTTTTTTTAGCTTAAATAAATTTCCTAATCAGCTGAAAACCTTAAAGAATATACGTGAAAAAAGAACGATAAAGATTTCAGTAGTGTTCGTCTTAATTTATGGCGGGAAATAACTATATATATATATATATATATATATATATATGTGTGTGTGTGTGTGTGTGTGTGTGTGTGTGTATGTGTGTGTGTGTGTGTGTGTGTGTGTGTACGAATTCCGATCACTAAGTCCAAGTGTGTATGTGTGTCTGTATGTGTGTGTTTGTGCAACATGATATATGCCGCTGTTGACATTTTATAAAGTACTCTCACAATTATTTGAACACAAACACAATTTGCCTCTGATCGCTTGGTATTGAGAGTCAAAAGCAGAAATATTACGCAAAAACCAGATCTTATTACAACAGACAGGATAAGACATGCATTTAATCATTGCGAATGTTATGTTTAATGGTTCGCAGTCGGTGGGGTTTAGAATACCCTGACAATACCCCTTTCGGAGGGGTAAGACCACACAAAAGAAAGAGAAACTCCAGTACTGGAGATCGGCGTAATGTGGATTACTATTGAATGAAGGAATGACAATACTTGTTTATAAGAACAATTACTCGAAATGGTCGAAAGGCTGTAAGTGAGAGACAGACAGACAGACTACGTGATGAAGACAGACAAAAGACTCGGCTGCTATCATTGACACCATATATTCTTAACCCACGTTGTGATTCTACATTAAGAGCATTATATCTTTGCTTCTTTGATGAAGGTTTCTCAACGAGAGGCCACTGGCCTCCAGGGCCATGCCTAAGACGCTTCTTCTATAACTGCCTGCTTCGTCAGACTAACCCCCCTTCCTGTGGGAGTTGAAATTGTGTGCTTATATAATATTTATAACGCCAATACGTTCCTCTTCCGGTTCCCAATCCACATGAACCATTTCCACCGTCCCTCTGTCCATACAAGCCCATCTCCCTTACAAAATCTCTGACATGTCTATCAACGGTTAATATGTAATAATTCTCTTTCACTGCCTTTACTCCCAGGTCTTCCCTGATCCAAAATTGTGATAGCGGTTATGGTCCTATTTATCAGTCAAATAAATTTATTTTTAAAAATCAGCATTGAATAGTAATACGGGAAACCATATAACAGAGTGCAAACAAATAATCAATTATTATCAAATAGAATTATCAATGTTTGATAGTAATATTTGAAACCATTTAACTGTATGCAAATTATTTGTATAAAGAATAGTTACTTGTTGCTATTATAGTTGATTCACTAAAGATAATTCATATTTACCAACCCCTCCGTTCGGGCAGGATATGACACAAGGTCAATTTTTTTAAGCAGAGTTTAACAGGTTTGAATTCAGAGTTTTTCTTCTCCTAGACTAGTTGCTTCACCAAGGCTGAAGAACCCAATCTGTCCTACTATTTACCCATAGCTGGAGGGAGAATAATTGGATTCTTACCTTTCCCAAGGGTATTAGTGCTATGTGAAATGCAATCGGTCTCGTCCAGGATTTGAACTCGTATCGCCGTGTCCATTTCCTACGACGATAACCATTACTCCACGGGTACCTTCACTAAAGATAGTTATTTGTTACTTGAATCTACATAATTGCTCGCAAATTATTGGAGTTAGATAATACTTTGAAACTTATACTTGCTTTCAGACAAATTATTATTATTATTAAATAGTAATAGTTACTTTAAACTATTTAATTGTGCATTAGCAAATAGATTGCTATGTTTTGTATAGTGGCTCGTACCATGTGACTTCCGGTATTGCAGAAGTATAAAAGATACCGTGTCTCTAAAGCTGGAGAAGCAGAAAGAGGGACGGAAGAGAAGCGGAAGCAGAAGCAGAGAGACAGCTCTGAAAGGACGTCGGTCAGTAGTAAGACCAACTTCGGACGTAACACCAACAGCAAGAGACTTATAATACTCGTCAAACTGTAACACTTGAGTTAATAAACAATTAACTTTATTTCAATGTGTATCTTTTCCTTACCACGATACAACACTATGAAAATGATTAGTATTGGATGGGAATGGCTAAAACCATATAATTGTTTCAAGCAAATAATTTTTATACACCAAAAAAAAAAGGTACGCTTTAAAAATGATCACAACATTGACTGCAGTCAGACACTAAAAAAGGAATCAAATTTCAGTTGATATGCCATAATGTAAATCGAACCATAAGCGTGTATCGTAATAACGAGAGTGCACAATGGCCTAGCGGTTTGAGTGTTCGCCAATCGCCCGGGAGACCTAGGTTCGTTCCCAGGTCGAGTCATACCAAAGACTCAAAAAATGGTACTTGATGCCTCCTTGCTTAATACTCAGCATTATAAGGTACGGATCAAGGGTAAAGTGGAGCAATCTAGGGAAAGGAGTAGCGCCCTCCCCTACACATTGGTGTAGTAAGCTATCGAAAAGGGAGCCTTCGGATCACCTCGACTATATATATATATATATATATATATTAAACAAAGACACCATCGGTAATTACAGTTGGGGAACTAAATAAGACAATAAAACAACGAAGGACATTTTCGCCCGGCTCTTTTTAAGTTATTGAAAAGAGACGGGCGAAAAGGTCCTTCGTTGTTTTATTGTCTTATTTAGTTTCCCAACTGTAATTACCAATGATGTCTTTGTTTATTATATTATATAAATTTTCCTGTACCCGTAATTTAATTATATATATATATATATATGAGGTTCATTTTTACCGAATACACTCCGCTTCGGTACATTTATATCTTCCAGTTGTATTGCAACATAGATCCCATGAGTCAAAAAGTCATCAGCAGCTGATATGACAACAGCCTATAAACTTTTCAGCCAAATAACTTTTCAGCTCACTCTCATATATATATATATATATATATGTGTGTGTGTGTGTGTGTGTTTGTGTTAACAAATGAGAATGTTCGTAGAAAAGGTCAAACCGAAGAAAGATAGATATCAAGACTTGTAGATATAGAAATATCTACAAGCCCTGATGGAGACTTACTATTAAATCAAAATTGATGAAAACTTCTTATTGAATCAAAATTTATCTATCATAATTATTTCTCATTCTAAAATGATTTTGATAAAATATTTTTGCATTCAGAAAAAAATATTGAGGTCCAAACACGTTGGCAAATAAACAAACAATCGAACATATCTCTTTCGTTTTACCTATTCTACGTTCACACACACACACACACACACACACATATATATATATATATATATATATATATATATATATATATATATAACGATTTTATGATCCACATGAAACTTTTCGAAAAAGTGTACATATGGATGTTTTCGGCATTTGACTAGCTCTACTATAGAAGCATTTAACATTTTTGCAATGCTCTTAAAAGTTTGATAAATCCGTGTCAATTGGGTGGGGCTGTATTCTACTTTTGCAATATGCGCATCTCCTGATGATGGCTCGAGAGGGGCACCTCAGCCAATTCCATCCGAATATCAAAACAACTATGCGGCAATTTGAAAGTATTGAAACAAAAATATGCAGATAAAAATTGTCTGTAATGTTAAATTACATATATATATGTATATATATATATATATATATATATCGGGTTTCTCAAAAATTTCTCACCATTTAAGAAATGAAATATGTGAATACGAAAGCCATTTGTGATATATCATATTCAACTATTACTGGTAAAGTCCCTGTGACGTAGTGGCTAATGTACTGAACTGTGACTTCATAGTAAGCGAGTTCAAACTCAAAATCATTCAATTTCAGACAAGTACCTTTAAAAAAGGTATGACTCCGCCCTCGTCTCCTTCCCAGCAAGGAGTTAAACGATATTACTACTGTTCTTCTACAAAAATTGCTTTAGTATTAAATAATCAAGGAAGATTAATATGCCGTAAAACAGAGAAACCGTAAACGATGCTCTACATTTAGCTTAATGTAATTTCGAGTTGTAAGCAATATAACTACGAGAAAAAATGTTGTAATCAATTTTGATTAGAAAGTTCTTCAATTTTCAAAATTGCAATTGGCTTTTGCGCCACCCAATTCATGTAATGAGTTTTATCAAAGATGTAACCCTAAAGATGAAAAGTGAGAATTTACTCCGACGTAAATTTAAAGATACATTATTTGTCAAATGACAACATAGTACCCAGAATCTATCGTATTTAGGAATGGAAAAGCCATGCCATCAAGAAGCTGCATTCAAACATCCGTTTTCTATGAAAGGTTTGGTTTGGCTTCTCAACCTTTGTAGGTTATTTAATGCCCTAGATATTCTCAGAGAAGAACAGTAGTGGTACTATTTAACCCATAGCTAGGAGGATAAGTGGGTTCATTCCTTTCCCAAGAGTATTCGCCCGAAAGTCAAAGTAATAGCGCGACTGGAGTACGAACTCGCTTACTACGATTCCGCAGTCTATCGCTTTAACCATTACACCACAAGGACACCCCCTTCTATGACAGGATCCGACTCCTTGGTTTGACAATTGCATCTGATGGTGAGGCTCTAGTCTTTGAATTTGGGAAATGTGGAGCACGCATTCAATATCATTACCCTCTGATCTACTCTGAGACGGAATGATATTCTCTATTATGGGTCAATCTTTTATTCATGATTACTATTAATATCCAATAGAATTATTTGTGTTTAATAGAAATATTTGAAACCATTTATGTGTGTGTAAATAGAAATAATCGATAACAATACTTGAAACCATTTAACTGTGGGCAAACAAATAATTAATATTAAATAGAATTATAATTAGTAAATGGCAATATTTAAAATCATTTAAGTGTGTGCCAAAAGAACTGCTACATGATCATACTTAAAACCATTCAACTCTGTGTATAGTCATCATCATCATCATGTCATGCCGCCATAACGGATATCCCTGACCCTCTCTCGCCACTTCTCCCTATTATTCATCGCCTCTGGCAGGTCTTCAGGGTTATATCCTGTGTAAGCTCTAACTCGTTTAAAAATAAAGTTACCTAAAAACTCTTCACTAAAAAATCACACACACACATACACACACACACACACACACATATATATATATATATATATATATATATATTGATCGTGTGTGAACAGAATTTGACATTGAATAACCATCAAGGTTTGATGTGCCCTTAAACCAAATAACCTTATATCGACAAGATCTGCCTTGACATTTTTTCAAGACTAACGCGTGTTCATCTTTGAGATTTATTTCAGGTATATAACTTACTTCTGCAGTGATTTTTGAAAATTGTGAATATTTAAAAATTCCCAGTGGCGTAGTGGCTAACTTGCAGGACTGCGACATCGTAGTAAGCGAGTTCGAACTCTGGTCGTGCTACTGGGTTCAATTTTGAACTTAGGAAAGGTAGGAAATCTTTCTCCTTTTACTATGGGTAAAATATTGCTACTACTCGTCTTCTATGAGGATGGCTTTTGCATTAAATAGCCCTCAAAGTTTGATATGTCATTAAAAGATCAAACCAAACCAAACCAAACCAAACCAAATCAAACAAATATGTAAGTGAGTTTCTTTGTGCGAGCGTGAATTTAAATCTAACGCACCTTTGAAGTTTTAAGGCCGCAGCCACACAGCGTTTGTGATGGTACAGCGGTGTCATTGCAAATAGAATTTTAATGGGGTGGAGTGATTAGAACAACATCCCTTAGCTTTTTTAATTCAGAATTTTTCCTTCTCCAAATTCGGTTACCAAACCGAACCAAAAGATTCCTGTCTGCTCATACGATGTAGGCTACGATTAATCAATTCCTTCTTCGACTCAAAAATACTATTTCACAACTTCCTGGTGAACGACTGGTCAAAAGGAATTTGAAACTCACAACTAAAGAGAGAAGTACTTTTTGTAACCACGTGTCTGACATTTTTTTATTTTTCTTTGTGTAAACATAATATCTCTTGATATTATCTTTGTCTCTGGAAATTATTTCCCATAAATCATAATTGAACAATGCTAATTTGTTTAAATATGAAAAAAAAAACACGAAAATATTTTTTCTTAATCATCATCATCATGTCGTGCCGCTTACATGGACATCCCTGACCCTCTCTCGCCACTTCTCTCTATCGTTCATCGCCTCCGGCAGGTCTTCTGGGCTACATCCCGTATCCTCACATAGCTGCTGTATGTATGTTCACGCTGGTCGTCCTGCTTTTGCTCGGCTATATGTGGGGGTTCATAGGAGTTCATTCTTTATGCTCCCACCCCTGCTTCTCCGGCAGTGTCCTGGATGTCTGGTTCGTCTAACTTGGATAGTTTTTGTGATGAGAGTCAGGTGGCCGTATAGTTGGTACCTTGTTTGGTGTTGCCGCCAGGACTTGTTCAATATTGCTCTCAACATTCTTGTGTAATAGCCGTCCAGCTTCTTCTCCAGCCGTTTTGTTAGTGTCCAAGTGGTGCATCCATACACCAGTATCGATACGACCGCTGCCTGGAAGAAACTGCATTTCATTTTATCGGTCAGGTCAGATCTCCATATGATCGATAGCCTATCGATAGCCGTCCAAGCCTTCGTTAGCCGCGAGTCGATGTCTTTTTTGGTTGATGAGACACTGCTTCCTAGGTCGATGAATTTGTCTACCAGTTTCAGACAGGTTCCGTCTAGTGTGGAAATGTCGCCTGTTTGATTATAGCACATATATTCCGTTTTGTGTGCATTGACATGGAGGCCAATGCCTGCAGTGGCTCGTTCCAAACTATGCAGTAGTGTTTCGGCTTGGTTGGGTGTATTTGCCAGTATCGCTATGTCATCGGCGTAGTCGGCGTCGGTAATTGTTTTTGATTATAGCATAAGGGAAACTTGAAGAAAGAAAAGGAATTTATTTTGACAACTGTCATAAAAGCTAATTACACCAAAGTAAAAGTTGATAATATGCAACAGAATAGCAAGTGTACGTTATGTGGTGACAGAGATGAAACGGTTTAAAACAAAAGAAGTGAATGCAGCAATCTGGCACAAAAAGGAATACAAAAGTATACATGAATGAGTAGGAAAGGGGATCAACGAGAAATTGTGCAAGCGATTGAAATTCAAAATTGTATATACACAAACCAGAAACTGTCCTGGAAAACAAGACACAAAAATTCTCTACAATACAAATGGAACCCCGAATCTTGGCCAGCAAGAAAAAAATAACTTGTTATCTAGTGGATTTTGCTTTTCCATCCGTTTACAGAGTAAAAATGAAAAAAATAAATAAATGAAAGAAAAACAAATACTTGGATCTTGTCAGGGAGCAGAAAAATCTATGGAACTTGTGAGTGACTGTGATGCCAATTATAGCTGATGCCCTTAAAACGATTCCCAAGAGTTTAGAAAGGAATTTGAAGAAACTGGAGATCAGAGGAAGACTTGAGACCGCCCTGTCCACAACGCTGATAAGATCAGCTCAAGAAATTGAAGACTCCTAGAGGCTTGAAGACACTTGTTGTCATACAGTCTTCAATGAAAAAAAAAACTTCAGCTTAAACTTGTGTGAAAAACTCGATAGAAAGTCATAACCATATGAATAGCTTGCCATGCCTAGGCTAAAGAGCCATTCTGCCCGATCATTTAACCTATAGCTAGTCTAGAAACAGACTTTTAGGATGAGCTGATCAGAGAAGAATTGTGCATTAAAGTGCCACAGATTCTCTCGAAAACCACTCGTCAAGTATTTTCCCCCTCCTGGATTGGCTGCCTGAGTAAAGTTAGAGCGACCAGCCATACAACCTATCCACTCATAGCTGGAGTGGAGAGAAGAGAATTTATACTTTTCCCAAAAGCGTTATCTTGAAGTGAAACGGAAACATACTCGTCCAGGATTTGAACTCGGCCCGTCAAGTCCATTTCCTATTACGACAACTATTATGTCTTGCACAATTTCTAATTAGTTATTATTTGGATTAAACATGATTGTATATGACATATTATATAAGTTGTGAAAAATACGTTACAGTAAGGATTTTGAAAATCTCAAAATTGTGGTCTTATAATGAAAGTATAAATGACCATTCGAATATTCTGGCTAACATATAAGCAGGTTTGGTTTGATTTCTATCTTTAAAGGCATATAAGCCCTTGTTGTGTTTTTAATGCCAAAGCTATCCGTGTAGATTAACAGGAATCGTACTAATCAACTCATAACTAGTGGGAAGAAGAATGTTTCATAAGAGTATTAGCCCGAAAGTGGACGCCATAGAGCGACTGGAGTTCGAACACGCTTACTAAGACCTTGGAGTCCAGCACCTTAGCCACTAAGATACTGGGACTCAATACGAATATATGTACATATGAAATTTATATGTAATCAATATATATATTTTTACTTATATTCTCACTTTATGCTTTTAAATTATGTTTGGTAACGCAAAACAAACCTTATTCCAATTTAAACAACAAAGTCAACAAAAACAATAACAACAACATTAATCATAAGGACTATAAGACAAGACATGACTAAGTAAGGAAGGGGATCCACTGGGAATAATGGATGAGACTGAATTTTGACCATACTACCAAATAGTGCATGCACACACTAGAATCCGTACTAGAGAATGAGACGTATAACATTTTCTAGGATTTACAAACAGATCACCAAATCCTGACTAGAAGATCAGTTTTAACAATAATTGATTTTAAAAAAAAGAACTTGCTGTGCAGTGGACGAAAGACAAATTGAAAATCAAAGAAAGCGAAAAGAGGGCAAGTACATGGACCTTGCCAGAGAACTAAGAGAGCTATGGAACACGAGGGTGACGGTGATGCCCATTGTTGTTGGTGGGCTTGGAACAATTCCCTAAGGCTCGGAAATGGGACTGGAAAACTTGAGAATAGGAGAAGGAATCAAGACAGCAGTGTTGATATGGGCCAGGATATTGAAAAGAGACTTGCTGTCACTCAAACTCCAGTGAAAGACCATCAGCTAACGGTGATGTGAAAAACTTGCAAGGTGTATAATGATAATAATACGGACATAGTAATAATTCACAAAAGAAAAGAAACTACAGAATAGAGGACTTTGACCCCAACCACCCACCCACCAACCGCGGCTGATCACTTTATGAAAATCAAAGAAAACGGAAAGAGGGACAAGTACTTAGATCTTGTCAGAGAACAAAGAAAGCTTTTGAATATGAAGGTCAAGGTGATACCAATTGTAAATGGTGTGCTCGGAACAATCCCGAAAGGGCATTGCAAGAGTTGGGAAATCGGTGGACGAACTGAGACCATACAAACGATAGGATTGGTAAATTTTGCCAGAAAACAGAGAAGAGTTCTGGAGACTTGAGGAGATTTGTTGTTTCTCAGACTCCTGAGAAAAGCCATCAGTTAACTCTGGTGTGAAAAACTCACAAGAAACAATAATACTACTATTACTAATAACAATAATAATATGAACTATGCTTCAAATGCATCTGACAAGATCCAGTTAAATCATAAAAGAGGTTTGTACATTCTTATTTCCCTCCAGCTCACAAATAAGAATCGTTTCTTAAGCCCCCGATATTGGAAATCAAGTTGGATCCGTCTTTTCGTTTATGGCCGGTCTATTCGCTCTCTTGAGTGATTGCATCACCGGAAATGTCATTGAAGGAAAGAAAGAAATCAAAATAAAGAAAACACCAGATTTTATATGGAACGTTGGGCTAAAGTGATGAACTGCTAGAGAAGAGAAGGAATTAACCCTTTTCATGACCAGATGGTTGAGACTGTCACTAAACGCATATAAAATACATAGATTATATATGTATACATATACATTGATGCTTTTGGTCAAAAGAATATTCCAAAAATAAATAAGGATTTTTAAAAGATTTCTTTTTAAAGATTTTATCAAAACACGGCGAGTCTAAGGCCTATAATGAGGAAAATAATAATGAATACCGAGGAGAGTACTGGAGAACTGAGCAAACTTGTTTAACTTAGATTCCTGTGAAAGATCACAAGCTGAAGCTGGTGTGAAAAACTAGCAAGGATTATAATAATAATAATAATAATAATAATAATCATGATTATTATTATGATGATTATTTTTATTATTATTATTATTATTATTAGAAGAAGAAGAAGAAGAAGA
The DNA here is from genome assembly GCA_963585895.1 of Sepioteuthis lessoniana. Taxonomy (NCBI): domain Eukaryota; kingdom Metazoa; phylum Mollusca; class Cephalopoda; order Myopsida; family Loliginidae; genus Sepioteuthis; species Sepioteuthis lessoniana. The sequence goes on along the minus strand of OY757907.1, from coordinate 40,488,355 downwards.
AGAAGAAGAAGAATATGTAATAATAATAATAATAATAATAATAATGATAATAATAATAATTAAAAGAAGGATATTTAATAATAATAATAATAATAATAATAATAATAATAATAATAATAAAGACCATTAGCTTAAGCTGGTGTGAAAAATTCTGAAGGAGTAATGATAATAATAATAACAACAACAACAACAACGATAATAATAATAATAATAATAATTATTATTATTATTATAATTATTATTAGTATTAGAAGAAGAAGAAGAATATGTAATAATAATAATAATAATTAAAAGAAGAATATTTAATAATAATAATAATAATAATAATAAAGACCATTAGCTCAAGCTGATGTGAAAAATTCTGAAGGAGTAATAATAATAATAATAATAGCAACAACAACAACAATAATAATAATAATAATAATAATAATAATAATAAGAAGAAGAAGAAGAAGAAGAAGAATATAAGGATTAGAATAGGGTCAAAAGTAGAAAAAGAAAAATGATCATTTTTTGGTTCCTTTGCTTAATGGCATATCAACCCTCATCCTTGTAGAAGAACAGCAGTGATACCTTCAAACTATCAGTTGCGGGGATAAGGGGGTTCATACATTTCCCAAACGTCTTAGTTCGAAAGTGAACACAATAACGAGGCTGCTTATTTTGAAGCTGCAGTCCAGCATTTTAAGCACTATACCACAGGGACTCCTCGGATGGGGTTTAATAATAATAATAATAATAATAATAATTAGCAGATATAGGGTATGTGTTGATAGAGACGAAACGATCAATCACGTAAAAAGCAAACACAGCAAATTAGCACAGAAAGAATATAAGACTAGAAACAATTGAATGTGCAAGGTGATCCACTGGGAACCGTGTAAGAAATTGAAATTTGACCATGCGAACAAATGGTATACGCACAACACAGAATCTGTTCTGGAGAATGAAATGCACAAATTCCTCAAGGACTTTGAGATACAAACGGATCACCTAATCTCGGTCAGACGACCAGACCTTGTAATAATCAAAAATAAATAAATAAGAAAGAAAGAAAGAAAGAAAGAAAGAAAGAAAGAAAGAAAGAAAGAAGAGAACTTACAGAATTGTGGACTTTGCAGTCCCGGCTGACCACAGAATAAAATTGAAAAAACGGATAAGTACCTGGATCTAGCGAAAGAATTGAAAAAGCTGTGGAACATGAAAGTGACAGTTATAATAACTGTAATTGCTGCTTTTGGTACTGTCACCAAAGGATTAGTAAAAGCACTGCAGGACTTTGAAATAAGAGAACAAGTGGAGACCATCGAAACTACAGCATTATTGATATCGGCGAGAATACAGAGAATAGTCCTGGAGACTTGAGGACTTGTGGTCCCTTAAACTCCTGTGAAATACCATCACCTATAGCTGATGTGAAAAACTCTCAAGGAGTATAATAATGATTATAATGATTTGCCGTCTCGACTGGTCACAGGGTAAAACTGATGGAAAGCGAAAAGAGAGATAAGTACCTTGACCTTGCAAGAGAGCTGGAAAAACTATGTAACATCAAAGTGACGGTGATGACAATTGTAATAGATGTGCTGGGTACTGTCACCAAAGAACTGGTACAAGGACTGGAGGACTTGGAAATAAGAGGACTCATTTTAAGAGGACAGCATTTTAAGATCTGTTAAAAGAATCAAGAAGACTTGTTGTCACCCAAAATCCAGTGGAAAACCATTAGCAAAAGTTTTTGTGAAAAACTACGATAGGATATAAATAATAATTATAATCCCCAAGAATCTGTAAAAGTGACTGAATGAAGTGAAGATAAAAGGAAGAATCGAGACTGAGATAAGCCAGAATACTGAGAAGAGTCCTAGAAACTTGAGGAAACTTGCTGTCTTTAAGATTCCATTAAAAGACCATCAGCTAACGCTGGTGTGAAAAACTCATTGATTGATTGATGGTTGCTTGGTTTGTTGTTTTGTTTTACGGCGTTTCGTTTGGTTTGGTACTATTTACCAACCCCTCCGCTCGGGCAGGATATGACACAAGGTCAATTTTTAAGCGGAGTTTAACAGGTTTGAATTCAGAGTTTTCCTTCTCCTAGACTAGTTGCCTCAACAAGGCTGAAGAACCTAGTCCGTCCTACTATTTACCCATAGCTGGAGGGAGAATAAGGGGGTTCATACCTTTCCCAAGGGTATTTGCCTGAAAGTGAACATAATAGCACGACTGGAGTACGAACTCGCGTACTACGATTCCGCAGTTCATCGCTTTAACCATTACACCACGAGGACACCCCCAAACACCACGAGGTTTGGTTTGGTGGGTTTTATGGCATATCAACCTTTGTAGGTTATTTAACGCCAAATCCATTTTTATGTAAATAATCTGTTCTATTTAAAACAATTCAGTTTATCATAGGTACACAGTTTAATTGTCAAAAACATTTATTTTAATCTATTCAAGAAGTTATTTGTAACAATTCAGTTAAGTGTAAATACGATTTTAATGTCGAAAAACAGTTCTATTTTAAATAATTCAGTTAAGCATAAGCGCACAGTTTAAATGTAAGAACGGTTTAATTGTCAAAACATTTCTATTTCAAGCTATTCAGTTTACTCAAACAATACATTTAACATATGTATGCTGTTAGTTCTATTTAACCCATAAATAGGGCCCTATCAGGTGCTACCACTCCAGGCCAGAGTGGACCTGGGAGCGATGGCAATAAAAGAGTACTCCGTATTCCCCAAAGCTCCAGCATCAAGGTACATATCAAGGGTAAAATGGGTCAATCCTGGGAAATGAGTTGCGCCCTCCCTTACATCTTGGAGTAGTAGCTATTGAAAAGGGAGCGTTTGGGTCACCCTCGACTAAAGGGAGACAACTTTACTGACTTATACTAATCTGAATTGAGTGAAATTTAATTTGGCGTTTAATGAGCTGTAAAGGGTTGATACGTCGTAAAATAAATCAACCATCTAACCAATCAGGACACAAGGATTCTTCTAAGTATTCGATTTTAGAAGTGCTGTGTTTTAGATGGTATTTATTGTTCCTCCAGTTCTTTGTTGTTCTTGTTGTTGTTGTTTTACTCCTTTTGAGTTTTTCATATCAGCGCGAGCTGATGGTCTTTCACAGGAGTCTAAATGGTTGCAACTCCATGACCCTTCTCAGTATTCTAGTCGACCTTAACAATGCAATGATCATGATAGTCGTGATTCTTGAATGAATAAAATTGATAAAATATCATGTTACCCATTGAGCCGCTCCCCTGTGGAGATCATCAACCCACTAACTGGTAAGTCCTCGTCATATGTTAAGAACTCAGCCCACTTTGTGGAGAGAATCAGTGACGCCCCCATTGATTCAAACCAGATGGTGAGCTTGGATGTAGTGAGTCTGTTTACAAAGGTACCTACTGATGAGACACTTGCTGTAGTGCGGGATAAACTGGCTGCAGACCCCTTGCTGGAAGAACGTACTTGTATCCCAATAGATCATCATCATCATCATCATATCGTGCTGGCAGCACGGATATCCCTGACCCTCTCTCGCCACTCCTCCCTATCGTTCATCGCCCTAGGTAGGTCTTCAGGACAACAACCTGTATCCTCACATAGCTGCTGAATGTACGTTCGTGCTGGTCGTCCTGCTTTTGCGCGGCCATGTGTGGGGATCCATAAGAGTACATCTCTTATGAGTTCATCTCTGCTTCTCCAGCAATGTCCTGCATGTCTGGTTCGTCTAACTTGAATAGTTTTCGTGATGGGGGCAGGTGGCCGTACAGTTGGTGTCTTAATGGAAATGTTGACCTTCTGTGTGGAGACAACCTACTTCGGGATGGGATCTGATATATACCAACAGGAAGAAGGACTGGCAATGGGTTCGCCATTGTCACCAGTGTTGGCGAATTTATACATGGAATACTTTGAAGAAATGGCATTAGGATCTACATCACTAAAGCCATCTATGTGGTTTAGATATGTAGATGATACATTCATTCTCTGGTCTCATCAGGAAGATGTTCAGATATTACTTGATCACGTGAACTCAATCCGACCATCTATACAGTTCACCATGGAGAAAGAGCAAGACAACAAATTACCTTTCCTCGATGTATTAGTAATACGCACAGAGCAAGGATTCAGGTCATCTGTGTACCGTAAGCCCATCTTCACCGGACAGTACCTCAATTTCAACTCCCATCATCCATATACGGTAAAGAAAGGAATAGTCCGTTGCTTACAACATCGAGCAAAAACCATTAGTAGCGATACTGATGCATATCAAGAAGAAATGATTAGTCTGAGACACAACCTCCATCGTAACAACTCCCCAGAGAGCATAACATCGGCTCCAAGAAACCTAGATAGGAGGGTGGAGGATAATACCCGAAAACTCACCACGGTATGTCTGCCCTATGTCAAAGGATTAGCCGAAAGGATCAAAAAGATATGTAGTCCATATGACATTAGGACAGTATTCACAAGTGGTTCAACTCTTCGGAGGTATCTCTTCCGGGTCAAACCACCAACGGAATTCAACATGACCAAGAACTGTGTTTACTCCATCCCTTGCAGTTGTGGTAAAATATACAAAGGTGAGACAGGTCGGCCACTAAAAGTAAGGCGAGAAGAACATCGGAAAGCAATAGCACGAGGGGAGATTGAAAAGTCGGGTATGGCGGACCATATATGGAAGGAAAATGGGAATCATCTCCACTTATGGGACAAAGCTGAAATAATTGATAGGGCTGAATATTGGAGGATTAGACACCTTAAGGAATCAGGCTACAATGACCTGCTGAGTAGACCAAGTATAGAAGTTGAATACAATATGGGAACCGCTAATCAAGAAGGCTAGATAAAAAATAAATAAATAAATAAATAAATAAATAAAAATAAAATTTAAAAAAAACTGAAATCTGAATATGAGCACAGGTAAAAAAAATCATACATAATAATAGTAATTCTTGCTAAAGTAAGAACATTAAGTTTATAGTACCCAAAAATTCAATCTGAATTGTCCAGCAGGACACATGGCGTAACGGTTATAAGCGTTGGTTCCCTGAGCTACTAAGAAGACAATCATCTAAAGGTTGCAAGTTCAATCCTCACTACAGGCGAGTAATATACAGGAATACTTAACACTTGCACCTGCTCATGACAAACGAAATCGGAGCCGGCGACCCCCGTGGTTTCAATAAAGAACGTAGTTCCGTGAAGGTTCCCGAGTTCGACAAACACCTGAAGAAGGCCGGAGGACATATCGGCTGAAACGTTGTGGAAATAACAATAAAGATGAAGACAATAGTCCGAAATACCTTAATGGTAAAAAGATCATCGTCTCGTTCCACAATTTTTTAAATCTCTAGCAAGGTCCAAGTATTTGTCTATATTTTAATTTTCTTTTATTATTATTAGTAGTAGTAATATTATTATTGTTGTTTTTTTCTCCTCGCGAGTTTTTCATACCAGCTCTTACTGATAGTTTCTCATTGGAGATATAGTGACAGCAAATTTCTTCAAGTCTCCAGGACTCTTCTTAGTATCCTGGTAGATTTTTTCAATCCTCTAGTTCATTGAGCCTCCTTTCCAGATTCTCAAATATTGGGCCCCAGCTACGATTTATATCATTGTCACCTTCATATTCTACAACTTATCAGTTCTCTGGCAAGGTTCAGGTATTTGTCCAGCTTTTAGCCTTCTTATACTTTCACTCCGGGATCCGCTGACTCAGCAAATGAATGGTTCTTTCTTTCTATTTAATCAAAACTAGCGGGGGTTGGCATGGATCGGATGATTCGTTTCTTTCTCAAACTTCAATGATATAATTTGATCTTATGCCATCATTTTGTGCTGCTAGTATTAGAGATTCACTAATCTCACAAGAGACTTTTTATTTTTTACTAATTTCAGGTCATCTCATGAGTAATGCATTTAGTTTATCGCCTTATGAGTCAATTTTTTTCTCATTTTTATTTACTAGATTTTTTTTCTTATCCTGTTATTATTACAGTTACTAGCGGCTGTAATTAATCTTTCTTTGCTCTTTTTTATATATTCTTCGCATCTTTGTATTACATCATTCACCCAGCTCTAAATACTCGTGATTCCTATTCCTCACTCTTTGTACGTCACACCCAAAAGATGACATCGATATAGAATCAATGTCGTTTCTTGAGTACAAGACCTTTAGTATCGTCATTAATTTCCTTGTTCTATCGTCTATTGGTCTAGTCTTTCCTTAGTTCAGTTTATAGAAACTGTATATCTGCTTGAAATATTGAAATAATCTGTGCAGAAATTATTTTTATTTGATAGGAATACTTGAAACCGTACGACTACATTCAAATTAGCTTAATAAAGAATATTTGACGCTATAATTGTTAACAAATATTCATAATCATTACCTAGTTGAAATTATTTACTTCTTAAAACGCTGACTTTGGCATTAAGTAACACACACACACACACATATATATATATATATATATACAAACCCCTTCGAAAGAGCAGGATGCGACACAAGGTCAGTTTTAAGCGGAGTTTAATTGGTTTCAATACAGAGTTTGTACTTTTCCTAGACTAGTAGCCTTACCGTGGCTAAAGAGTCCAGTCTGTCCAACTGTTTACCCATAACTGGAGGGAGAATAACTGGATTCATACTTTACCCAAGTGTATTATAGCGATATGTGAAATACAAACGGCATGGTCCAGGATTTGAAGTTCGGCCGCCGTGCCTACGAACGCCTACTCAGCTACATACATTGATGAATAAAGCTGTTTGCTTTTCGATTCGCGCAAATGCCGCTGAGAAAGGTATGAATTACCTCTTCTCCAATCACCCAGCTCTGAGTAAAATAGTCTGGCCGACTATTCTTTCTGGCTCTATAAATACAATCGGTCCGGGAGAAGGGAAAAATTCTGAATTTGAAACGTGAGGAGTGTTTTTTTTTTTGGGGGGGGAGGTCGTAGGGAGAGGATCTGTCGCACTTTAGTGCTCTAGTTTTCTGCGATCAGCTCATCGAAAACGTTTCGCTGGTTCAACATGAGTTTTTGCCTCTATTAACAAATCTCTTTGGTAACTAGTACAACAGTTCACATACTTCACAGAAACGTTAAGCCCACGTACCTTTAGATCTAGGGTAGAGTCTATCATATATATATATATATATATATATATATATGATTAAATACAAAAACATATTTTGTATAGGGTAGAGTCTATCATATATTTATATATATATATATATATATATATATATGATTAAATAATAAAGACATTTTGTTTATATAGTTTTGTTAAGATTATTTCAAGTTTCCTAATAAAATATCTACTTATCTTCTTGAATGACATCTCTCTCTCTATATATATATATACATATATATGTGCGTGTGTGTGTGTGTGTGTGTGTAGGCAGAAGTTTTTCATTTAAGCATGTTTGATTAAATAATAAAGACACATTTTGTCTATATGATTTTATTAAGATCCTTTCAAGTTTCCTGATAAGTATCTTGGTTTCAGGTTAGAACTGGATGAATTTACCAAAAATTGTCTCGAGCGCTTTCGGACCGTTCATAGGTTATCTCTAGGGGTTGATTGCACGTATAAAGATTGGTTTTTAAAGAGTTTTTGAAAGGGTTTTTTAGTTGTAGTTTTTTTATAACATTACAAAATTATCCAACTCCACGTTTATGTAATTTTTAATGTTATAAAACCCGTGAAAACTTATCGGAAAACTTATAATAAACTTATAATAAAATTATATAGACAAAATGTGTTTTTATTATTTAATCAAACATGCTTCAATAAAAGACTGCTGCCCAACAATACATAGATAGATAGATAGATAGATAGATAGATGTCAGCCAAAAAGATATTTAGATATTTTATTTAGCTTGCAGAGGTAAAAGAGATGGTTTCATGCTTTTACGAAGGTCGTTAGCGCGAAGGAAAACGCAAACACACACTTATATCTAAAGCAAATATTGGGTACATCTTCACTGATACATACACAAACTCCTTATAACGTTAAACGAGCTAATTAGATCGATAGATAGATAGATAGATAGATAGATAGATAGATATGCAACTATAAACAAGTGTATTCAGCACAGTTAATTCACATATTATTGCCATTACATTCATGCCGTATACAGAAGAGGAAAGGGCTAGTTTTTGGGGATGAACAGCAATATCTCACGGGTCTAGTCACAATGAAGAGTTGTGATTCACTGAAACAGTCTGCCTGTGGATGACAACATATATATATATATATATATATATATATATATATTTCTGTTCATCCCAAAATGTATCCTCATATATATATATATATAATGTATTATAGCGTCAATTAACTATTCTTAATTCAACTAATTTGAACGTAATGTATATTTATGCTGTACCGTCCTTAGTTGCTACTCAAATAGAGAAGATTATGTCCATCTGCCCTTGAAGCACCCAAACGTAAGAACTCAAACATATATGTGCATATAATGTGATTTCAATCCAACCAACTGGGGAAAACATTAGAATAAACGCGGGAAAATATTCTTCAAATCGATGAAAAACACTAATAAAAATGTACAACTCTACAAATTTAGTTTGCAAGAAAATTATATTAAAAAATTATCACTGCCCATAATTTTAAAGTTATAAATGCAAAAGATAGCAAGCAGAACAGCTGCAGGAATAGAGAAAAATGTCCTCTGAATGGTAAATGCCAGGTAAATACATAAAGCTACTGCGGGAATGGAAGATGTTAGTAATGATAATAATGATAACGATGAACGCATATACTTTAGTGCTACGAAAGTAAGTTGGAAAAATAGAATATATAAGCACAACCTTAGTTTCCCTAATACCAAAAAATACGCAACTGGTATCCTATTATCAAAATATGTATAGGAAAGAAAAATATGAAACTGGTAAATTGCCCATTATAAAATAGGATATTCGGAAAAAAGTATTATAACAACAGCAAATTATGACTGACAGAAAAATTATGTATTCTGGTATAATCTGAAATCAATAAATAGCTGAAAAAATGGAAGTTGATTTCTATGAGTAGATTTACTTGCAGGCTTCTTTTGTGTCATTTATCACCTGAATAAACTCATGGTAAAATTTCTTTATACTTCAACGCATGTTTAACTCTTCAGATCGTAAAGATCGATAAATAATAACTGATTTCTTTTTCATGTTCACACTCATAATATCGACAATTTTTCCATCTTAAATTATGGTTGCAAAGTCACGTTTTATCTTCTTTCCGCCGAGCTTCACTTGAAACTTCGAGTAACGGACTGAGCTCAGGAGCAGCTAAATTTTTATATAAGGTTTTAAACCCGTTCTACTAAAAGTAACACAGGGCAATTTTTATAAAATTATTCTTGCTTAGAACTTTTTCTTTCTTATTATTGATATGACTATATATATATGTGTGTGTGTGTGTATGTGTGTGTGTGTGTGTGTGTGTGTACTGCACTACTTTTAATTTGGACATGAATTGGAGCTTACACACGCATAAACAAGCACACACACACATACACACACACATATTTATAAATATATATATATATATATATATACACACCCAACCTTTCCGGGCGAGCAGGATGCGATGCAAGGTCAATTTGAGAGAAAATTTGAATTCAAAATTTTCCTCTTCCTAGACTGGTTGCCATACCAAGGTAAAGGAAGCCAGTATACGCTATAATTTACTCATGCCAGGAGGGAGAATAATAGAATTCACACGGTTCGGTGTTGTGAAATACAAACAGCTTCGTGCAGGATTTCAATTCGAGTCACCGTGTCCATTCACTACGACAGTAACCATTATACCACAAGCGAAGAAGATGATTTTTAGTGGAACTCTAAAGAATGAAAATGTATATTGTTGAGTATAACCAGAATCTACCGCAACTGGACTTTGTAATCCTAATATATATTCATCTCGTGAAGTCCCAGACGGCAGCACGTCTGTTGCTGTTGTAGTTGTTTTTTTTTTTTCTTTTTTTTTTTTTTTTGCTGCAACATAAAAATGTGTACCATGCAATTTCATTTTCAGCTACAGAGATTTTGGTATCATATTCCTCGGGATATCATTTCAATGTTGTAGATTTTGGTCATTAATAAGACCTCATAACAAGTTTATATTGATAGATAGATTTGAGTTTTAAAATAGGGTAGTCTCAGAGTCTACGGAGACCGTGTCTACACCGTAGACAATTCATACAAAGATCTACTTATGATCTTTAATTGGAATCATTTTTCTAGATGAGGCTTCTTAATCTGAAAATTAATTTTTATTTATTGCGGACTTTTTGTCCTCATCTTGGTAGTCTTTTTTTTTTTTAGTTTTTTTTTTTGTGTTGTTTCTTCTTTCACTACGTTTCGGCCAAATTTCACCTCTGGCCTTCTTCAGGTGATTTATCGCGGTAAAGTCCGCAATAAATAAAAATTAATTCCCTACTTATGATCTATCGCAGATTTGAGCACTATTTATAAATATAGAAAACTACATTATTAAATATATGTACGTGTGTTTGTGTGTGTGCTTGATTAAAAGACATACAATTCTTCATGTTTGACTATTCTGTCTTTGATCCGTTCAGGTTTTCTCATGATTCATTTCACTTCTGCATGGAATTAGTCCAGAAGGGTGCCGTATTTTTCCCCAAGAACTTTCGGCCTTAAGTAAAAGCATATTTGGGGAAGTTTAAAAGAGAAAATGCTGCCCCCTTCTCTCTCTACATATATATGTGTGCGATTCTGTGTGTATTTTGATAGATAGATAGAGAGATAGATAGATAGATTAGAATTTATCGTTTTAACTCAGCAATATGCCAAAAAAAAATGCCGAGTAATATCACAATATTTCAACTATGAAATAAAACTGGTGAGCCTGTCGATACAAGCTTATCTGAGGATTATCCATGATAAACTCGGTCATAAATTTTAACCCTACTATATATATATATATATATATCGATAGCTGTCCGATCATATGGAAGTCAGACCTGACCGATAAAATGAAACGCAGTTTCTTCCAAGCTGCGGTCGTATCGATACTGCTATATGGATGCACTACTTGGACGCTAACAAAGCGGCTGGAGAAGAAGCTAGACGGCAATTACACAAGAATGCTGCGAGCAACATTGAACAAGTCCCGGAGGCAACACCCAACAACTATCCAAGTTAGACGAACCAGACATGCAGGACACTGCTGGAGAAGCAGGGACGAGCTCATAAGTGTTATACCCCTATGGACCCCGGCATATGGCCGAACAAAAGCAGGACGGCCAGCTCGAACATACATACAGCAGCTCTGTGAGGATACAGGATGTCGTCCTGAAGACCTGCCGGAGGTGATGAACGATAGGGAGAAGTGGTAAGAGAGGGTCAGGGATATAAGTGCTACCGGCACGACATGATGATGATGATGATATATATATATATATATATTCGCATAAAGAGGTATTGCCATTAAATAACCCACAAGGGCTGATATGCAGTAAACCTAACCAACCGACCAACTATATGTATACATATATAATTGGTTGATTGGTTGGGTTTTATGGTATATCAGCGCTTGTGGGCTATTTAATGCCTAATCCTGTTTATACACATATTTTATATAGAATTTTTAAGCGAATAGTTTGTAAATAACATTACTTTTAAACGAGCCAGAGTTCATTTGTTTGCACACAGATAAATGTTGCCCAGTCGGCTGGGGCAGCAGAATACACTGACTGTTCCTTTGCTGAGGAATATGACAACCCCCCAACAACAAGTGTCCTGGATATTACACTAAACAATCTGATCGTGCGGTCCCAGTGATGCTGGAGCTTTGGAGAGTGCGGAGTACCGCTTTATTGTCAACTGTTTTTGTATGCTAAACTGAATTGTTTGCAATTTAACTTTTTTTCCATTGTAATTGTACTTACGCTAAACTGAATTGTTTAATATAGAACCGTTTTGACATTTAACTGTGTGTAAACAAAATCTATACTAATACAAAACTGAATTGTTTGAATTTGAAATGTTTGATTAAACTGAACAGCTTGAAATAGAAACGTTTTTTCATAATTAAACCGTACTCCTGATAAACTGAATTATATGAAAAAAAACTGATTTTTGTATAAAAATGGATTTGGTTTTGAATAACCTACAAAGGTTGAACTGCCATAAAACCTAAACTACCAAACCAAACAGATAAATGCTTTTAAGTATTGCTATCGAACTGATAGTTCAATTCGCACCGCATTAAACTGTTTCCTGCTTAGTAAATGATTAATTAGTTCTGTTCGAGCCATAAAACAGATATAGATACAACACTTCTGCGTCAGAATGGACCTGGGATTAAGGACAATGAAGAGACATTCCGCTCTCTTCAACGTTTCAGGACTGAAGCTTCTCCTTCAACTGGCTAAGTGTGATATACAAGACACAAGTCGTTAGAGTCTAACCCTTCTGCAGAGATGCAGTCGTCGTATTCTACAAAAGTTCGTGAAGATGAAATAAAGCCGAACGAAATATTACTCATCAAAATTTGAGGTGCTTGATTTATCCAGCTTTCTACATATTTCCATTATATATATATATATATATATATATATATATATATATATATAATGGAAATTCCATTGTATATATATATATATATTTATATATATAATGAAAATATGTAGAAAGCTGGATAAATCAAGCATCTCAAATTTTGATGAGTAATATTTCGTTCGGCTTTATTTCATCTTCACGAACTTCTGGCAGATACCGTTTTCTGAGTTTTTCAATTTAAAAGCATGTGAGGAGAAATCATAAGATGGTGGAGAGGGTATAGTTGTAGAAGGAAAGCTGGGGGTCATTTAAAGTCAAATGTATAAGGTTTCATTAAAGATTTTTTGTTTTGAAAGTGGAGATAGATTTTTGTCAGATTTATTACAAATCTATCTTTTCAATATACATAAATATATATATATATATATATATATAAGTTTGTGTATGTGTGTGTAAGTCTCTCTCTCTCTCTCTCTCTCTCTCTCTCTCTCTCTCTCTCTCTCTCTCTCTCTGTATATACATATATGTATAA
>OY757907.1:40347847-40470059 GCA_963585895.1 Sepioteuthis lessoniana | reverse complement strand
TGGGAACGTAAACGTTAAAAAAAGGTGAAACTCGGTTAAATCGACAATTGCATTAATTAAACTTTCAAGAAAAAAAATGGAGTGCCCCATTCAACTTTTAATGCAACAACAGTTACGTTTGATGGAATTATTTTCGGAGAGATTTTCAACACTTTCACCATCGCTTTCGGAAACAAAACGTACGACATCTACAGAATCAATGGCACGATCTATCACGGAATTTCATTACGACCCAATGGCTAAATCAACGTTCTGTACGTGGTTTTCACGCTTTGAGGACCTCTTTCGGGTGGAATTCAAGGGACAAGCTGACGACTGGAAGGTAAGACTTTTGCTACGTAAGCTTGGTTCGTCGGAACACGACCGGTATGCGAATTACATACTCCCTAAACACCCACGGGACTACTACTTCGACGAGACAGAGGAGACCATAAGACAGATATTAGATATTCGGTGAGCAAATTGCACTATTTAACATGCATTTCAATTGTCTTAACATAACGAAATCTGACTCAACCGATTTCTCAACGTATCCAGGCACTGTAAACAGAGAATGTTAGCGGTTCAAAATAACGTCCATCACAGACGCTCAATTCAAGTATTTAATTTTTGTGTGTGGTTTGAGATCGGCGGAGGACGCAGATATTCGCACACGGATTTTGTCAAAAATAGAGCAGAATCCAGACGTCACCTTACAACAAGTTGCCTTAGAATGCCAGCGCCTCGTTAATATCAAGCATGATTCATCTAATGTACAACAATCAACAGCTTCAACAGTTAACACTGTACAAAAACAACACCATTCCACCCCACTGACATCAACATCTATCAAGCCCCCATCCGCTTACTGGAATTGTGGCAGCTGGCATTTTGTACGGAACTGTACATTCAAGACACATCGCTGCCGCAGCTGCAATCGACTGGGCCATAAAAAATGATTCTGTACCTTGCATGGACAAAGACCAACACAGAGCAGACAAACCTCACATAACAACCACAAACATCACAAAACAAATACAAACAGTCTGGTGGCAACCTTTCTCCCAAATCCAAAATCAAACCAAAAGTATGTGGCAGTACAGTTGAATGGCCATCCTGTTCAGTTGCAAGTGGACACTGCCTCCGACATTACACTGATATCGCAATCACTATGGGAAACCATGGGCCAGCCTTCATTGACATCAACAAGTCATGTAGCACAGAGTGCTTCCGGGGATTGTGTTCACATCACGGGCGAACTACCAGCTGCCATTAAATTGAAAAACAAAACGTCTTCAGGCACCATATACATTGCAAACTCGAGCCATAATTTACTGGGTCTGGACTTTATTGAATCACTGGGTCTTCTTGACATTCCACCCAATCAGATATGTAAAGTGGTATCCAGTTCATCACCTCAGAACAACTCTATCAACTAGACCAAAGAAATTATGAAACGATTTTCTCCAGTCTTTAAAAACAACTTGGGACGCTGCACTCATGCAGAGGCTATGCTGTCCCTCAAACCATCTGCTCAACCTGTGTTCCAACCCAAACAGCCAGTGCCATACGCTGCATTGCCACTGGAGGACCAGGAACTAAAACGACTGGAGGAAATGAAGGTCATCATACCGGTGACATATTCACGGTGGGCAGCACCCATTATGGTAGTAAATAAAGCCGATGGCTCAATTCGATTGTGTGCGGATTTTTCGACTGGTCTCAGTGTGGCACTGGAGGATCACCAATACCCATTACCAACCCCAGATGATCTTTACACCATACTTCATGGTGGCACTTGCTTTGCAAAATTAAACCTCACAGAGGCATATCTGCAAGTCAAAGTTGCAGCAACCTCCAGGGAACTACTTAGCATCAACACACATCGTGGACTATTTCAATTCACTCATCTACCTTTTGGAGTAAAAACAGCCCCTCCAATATTCCAGCTGATCATGGACACAATGCTCACTGGTGTGGAAAGTATAGCAGCATACTTAGATGACATCATTATTGTTGGGCAATCCAACCAGGAGTTGACAGAAAGAATCAGCTGGGTCCTAACCTGCATCCAAGACTTTAGTTTCCAGCTCCAGCCTGAAAAATGCAATTTTTATTTACCTTCCATAAAATTTTTGGGATTTATCTTCGATCGTCAAGGTCGTCGCCCAGATCCGGCTATTGTGGCAGCTATTCAACACAAGCTACCCCCAGTTTACACGCATTTCTGGGACTGGTGAGTTACTACAGATGTTTCTTGCCGTCACTCCACCAAATTAAAGCACCACTCAACAAACTGTTGACAAAGGACACAAAATAGTCCTGGCCCATAGACTGCCAAAAATCATTTGACAAAATCAAATCACTCATCAAATTGAACCTACTGCTCACACACTTTGATCCAAATAAGAAAATAGTTGTAGCAGCGGACTCATCAAATCATGGCGTGGGAGCAGTGATCTCGCATACATTCACAGATGGAACTGAGAAGGCTATCATGCACGCAGCCAGATCCCTAACACCTGTTGAACGCAATTATAGTCAAGTAGAAAAAGAAGCTCTGGCACTGATTTTAGCAGTAAAAAAATTCCAGAAGATGCTATTTGGTCATCACTTTACACTTCTGACGGACCACAAACTACTTCTTTCAATATTCGGCTCAAAGAAAGGTATTCCGGTACATTCAGCCAGTCAATTGCAATGATGGGCAATCATTCTACTGGGATATGATTTCAGCATACAGTACCGGAAAACAACGGAATTCGGCCAGGCTGATGCCTTATCATGACTTATCAGAACACTGTCAGTTTCAGATGACGATACTGTCATCGTGGCTATCGGTGTCGAGGATGATTGTCAACGCACACTGACAGATTGTATCTGGACGATTCCGGTGACAAGGATGGAAATCAAACAAGAAACACAACAAGATCCAGTGATCCAAAAAGTGCGGATTTCTCCGATATTCATGGCCTCCTAACCTCACAGGAGACCTACAACAGTTCAATCGCCGCAGTGGCTCTCTGTCTGTCATTGACGGTTGTCTGATGTTCGCAGACTATGTTGTGGTTCCCACTAAACTCAGGCAAGCAGTCCTTAGACAACTACATTCGTGGCATCCAGGCATTGACCAGATGAAATCAATTGCCTGCAGTGTGGTTTATTGGCCTAATATAGACATAGAGATTGAACGCACAGTCAAACGTTGTATCCAGTGTATGGAAGCGCAGAAGAACCCACCTTGGGTTGTGGATTCCCAATGGACATATCCCAAGCAACCATGGTCCAGAATACATGTAGATTTTGCTGGTCCGATCAATGATCTTAGTTTTCTTGTGGTTGTGGACGTCCATTCTAAATGGCCAGAAATTTTTCCGATGCAACAAACTGACACCCAATCTACGATAACAGTACTCAGACAGCTATTTAGTCAACACGGCTTGCCCGAGACCTTAGTCTCAGAAAATAGATCACAATTCACGTCTGAGTCATTCCAATAATTCTGTAGATTGGGGTGCATAACGCACATCCGGTCACCGCCCTATCACCCTCAATCCAACAAACAGTTTGTTGACACGTTTAAACGGGCACTATGCAAAGCAAGAGGGGAGGGAACAACAGACGAGATCTTGCAGACTTTCCTCCTCTCGTATTGAACAACACCAAATGGGGCGGTGAAGAATGGTCTGTTACCAGCAGAGGCACCCATGGGATGAAAACTTCGTACCACACTGGACGCTTTACGGCCTCAGCAACAAAGGCAACAACCAAGCCCTAACAAAAAACCATTTCTGCTTGACACACCAGTGTTTGTTCGGAACTACAGATCTGGCCAGGCAAACTGGGTACCTGGCATCACCCGCAAAACAAAGGGACAATTTCTCTATGAGGTTCAAGTCGGGAACCAATTCTGGATACGGCACAAAAACCAAATACGTCCCAGATACACTGCAGGCAACCTAGTTGACAGCATGCCAACCATTCCATTTGACCTGTTAATGGACACATTCAAACTGCCATCTCCATCACCCCTCATGCGAACAAATATAAATGAAAGTGACGAAAGACTGCTCAGGACTTGGCCAAAACGCTCTCGCACTCGAGTAAAGCACCAAAGTGTTCTAAACACACTGCATGCACAATATTTGTGAAAGAATGCAATTTCACCCCGATAGGTCCATTCAGACTTGTTCGTAAAATGAAAGACAACTTTTCATCAAGGGTTTTCCATTTAGTGTTATTAGCTTTAGGCCAATTTATACGAATTGCATTCTTTTTCACATTGGGTGTGTTGGGTTGACAACCAAAGTGAACCGTGGTTCTGTGGTAATTCTCCTGACTATGGTTCCCTTCACTCAATTTACTTATCTCAGGTTGAGATTTACATGGTTGTCTACTTAGGCAACCCATTTTTGTGCGATGGATACACATTCCTTTAAAACTGCGTCCGCAGCAGTACTGTATATCCATGGACGGTCCAAGTTCGTTATCAGATTTATCCATGGTGATGAACTTATTCTCCCCCGCTTTCGGGTCATCTTGGGGGCATATATCCTTGTTCTGTGTAGTAGTACTTAAAGGTGGTATCGCATATCATTTTGGTTGTATCTTTTCAGAATCCTCTATGGAATGCACATGGTGAATTGGGTTACTAGCCCTCATCACATCACATGGTGGTCTTTCCCAACAGTCACTAGTCTTTCCCAGTGTCATCTGAACTATCTTGGAGGTTTTTCACATCAAAAATTATATACAAAAACTGCTGCCAAATGTATATATATACATGTGTGTGTGTGTGTATATATATATATATATATATATATGTATATATATGTGTGTGTGTATATATATATATATATGTGTGTGTGTGTATATATATATATATATGTGTGTATATATATATATATATATTTTTTTTTTTTTTCTTAAAGAAAAACAACAAAACCGGTCACACACATATATACATACATACATATGTATATATTATATTTTGGCAGCAATTCTTCGTTAATACAAATTTCATTAAACATAATAGACATTTTATGTCTACATATTTTCTTCTGGATCTGTTCAAATTCCCATATTACTTTTATCGTATTCAGGGGGAATTGATTTATGTATTGTCCATAGTTGTATGTATCCCTTGTACTTTCTGCCCGACTTTGGGCCATCATCAGGGGAGGATCTATGGAGGTGCCCGTGGTGTAGTCGTTATCGCCGTAGGAAATGAACTCGGCGATACGAGTTCAAATCCTGGACGATACTGATTGCATTTCACAAAGCACTAATACCCTTGGGAAAGGTATGAATCCAATTATTCTCCCTCCAGCTATGGGTAAATAGTAGGACAGACTAGGTTCTTCAGCCTTGGTTAGGCAACTAGTCTAGGAAAAGGAAAACTCTGAATTCAAACCTGTTAAACTCCGCTTAAAAATTGACCTTGTGTCATATCCTGCCCGAGCGGAGGGGTTGGTAAATAGTATCAGGGGAGGATCTATTACAGAAGTGATGTAACTTTTGTTTTCGCATATTACTACTATGTAAGCGTCTATACCGTTGAAGATTATGGCGTTTGCTTTTAAATGAGTTTCTGTAATTAGTGTCAGTAGCTAAAGACATTTAAGTACATTAGCAATAGTTTGAAAATGAATTCTATTAAACGTCGGTTGCATGTTTCTCATATGGAGTGCTTCGAGAATCTGTAGTTTTTGTTTGTTATTTTGATGTTCTAATATTTTTATGTTGTCGGTGAGAATTTTCCGTAATTGTGTTGTTGGGCATGAATATTTTTGAAAATACTGAGCTATTGAACTTGTATCAGAAAGTTGCATTGTAAGTCTCGTCGACAGGGTAGTTGAGGTTAAATCAACATATATGTTATTATTATCAGAGATACAATCTCTTAAAGGACATTTAAATTTATATATAACTTTAGTTTTTGCGAAAGTCCAATCGAGGAAGAGGAATTATTTCTAATGACTAAATTCGCGGTTTTAAACTTATTATAACATATAATAAGTTTTATCTTTTTATTAGGATCAGTGGGGAGTATGTTTCTGTGAATCAATGTTTTCAATATTTTTTTCATCTGATTTATAATTGTAGTGCATTTGGTTACAATAAAAAAGTTTGATATATGTTTGTTGACTGGATGGAGTAGTACAGTGTTTATTTTGTTGGTTAACATTTTTAATCATACGTTTAATTTGTTCATCAACAATATAGTTAGGAAACCCATTATTGACGAGAGCCTGTCTTATGTTTTCAACCTCTTTATAAAATATTGTTTTGGAGGAGGAGATCAGTTTGGCACAGGATATTACATTATGAATAGTTGCTTTTTTATATCTGAAGGGGCATTCACTTTTAAAGTTGAGGGTACAAGAGTTATTATGAGAGGGATTTTTGTAAGTAGAGGTAGTGAAGTTATTATCATTGTTAGTACCAATGAGAATATCTAAAGAGGAAATTTTATTGTTTCTGTTTAGTTCATGAGTAAAGTTAAGAACTGAATTGATTTGGAAGATGTCTTGAAGTATGTTGATTTCGTTAATATTATTAGTAAGAATAAGTAAATTGTCAACATATCTTAGGTATATTGGAGGTTTTTTAATGCTATTAAAAATTCTATTTTCGAGGTCGGACATGTAGAAATTACTAAACATCAGGCCCAGGACATATACATATACATACGTATGTACACACACACATATATATATATATATATATATATATATATATATATATAAATACATATGTACATATATATATGTGTGTGTGTGTGTATATATTTATATATATATATATATATACACACACATATATATATATATATACATATATGTATACATATATGTGTATATATATACATATATATGTATATATATACAAAATATATATATATATACATAGATATATATACATATATACACATATATATACATATATATATATATACACACATACATATATGTATACACATATATATATATATATATATATATATATATACATATTTATGCATATACATATATATATATATATGCATATATGTATATATATACATATATTCATATATATATATATATATATTAGGGTAGGTCGATTTTGGAACTGTAAAAAGAATGACGCGGTGAAAGTTGCAAAATAACACCAGAAATTACCCCACGGAATATTTTTTTCGAAAATTTTGTATTTTTTTGCGAAATCGCATTTAAAGACATAATATTTTGTGATTTTTGTCGTGATATTGGTGACGCTGGAAACCTGTATCCATAAAATTAAAACTGAGACTAAAGGAAAATTAGATTATAAAATTTATTAAATAATTGATATTTTTAAGTTTATTATCCATTTTCATATTATATTTAATTAAATGACCAAAAACAAAAATAAAATACATTAAAATATATAGTTTAAAATACAAATAACGACTTAATAAACCTCGTTTTATTAACCGGATATTTTTTCGGCTTTCACCGGTGGTAGATATCTCTCCGTCGTACTTCGGTTTGTTTATGTTTTTTACCCTTATAATTAAAGCAAATATATATATTTCGCAAAGTAGACATACTATTAAAATATTTAAACATTTTATAATTATAATTTATTTATATTTTAAAATTTAGTGTTTTTTTAAGTGAAAAGTCGGTTTACGAGTTAATTTTGGAACTAAACAGTACAATACTGTTGTTTAGTAAGTAAACATTATTACTTTTTTTTAAATGAATTTCGAAATTTATTTACAATTTTTTTGAAAAATCTTCGTGTATTTTCAGATATATATATATATATATATATATATATATAATGTTCTTTTTACAGATATTTTGATTGAAAATTGCAGGAAAAAACACTGGAGTTTCCACTCGAAATAAAGGTGCAATTAAATTTTCAGGTTTACCATCACCATTGGATAAAACTGAGACAGGAACTTGTCGACAAATAACTCAATACAGCTATTTTTTAATGAACACTTATCCCCACCTTTCTTGTTTTGGTATTTCTAAATTAATAGCAAAGGACATGATAGATATTTGGAAGGCTGTCAACCCTCGTTTGCCTTTGTTAAAGGAAATTAGTGTTGTCAACAAGGTGAAAATTCTATGCTTTCAGAAGGCAAAGCAAATAAGTAGGAAACATCTACCTGCTGCCCAAACAAAATTCTGGAAGGAAAAGTTGGATACATTTTTTGATATATCATCATGTTCATGCAACCTGCCAATTTTAAGTTGTGACAATATTAATGTCAAATGCACCAAAAAGAATTACCAGACTAAGCACATCATCTGCACTTGTCCTCTGACAAAAAAGCCAACAAAAAAGTATGAAGATATCCCTACCAACAGCTTCAACATTATATGTTCAGGGTGATTCTTCCCATTCTTACTCATCTTCTCCAAGTGATGAAACAGAGGATTATAAACAGCTAGATAGTCCTCTCCAAGTGCTTTATAACCTCACAAAAATTCCAAGGTATACTCTTGAGTTAGTTATGGGTGATATATTTTCTAATCTTGGAGCCAGCCTTGCCCATGCCTTTCTCTTGGATTTGAGGGCTATTGGCCTTTTTATCCCTAATATAGATATAAAGAATATCTATATGGATAAATGTAAAATAGAGCAAAAGCTAAAGTGAAAACAAATGCCTATGAAAAGCATAATGAAAATGTGGAGAATCTTCTTTGTATAGGAGTTGATGGGAGGAAAAAGACACACTACACTACAAGGAATCAGTGGAGGAAAATGGAAGTAAAATTCTGAAAAAAGCCAAAGGACCTAATGCCACTTGACAATCACAAAGGAGACACCAAATGAGAGTATATATTTGACTCACAGGGTTCTTCCTGATATTGGTGCAACTGGTATACTATTAAGGCTGTCCTTGTTGACAACACGAATGCAAATATAGGCTGTGAAGGTGGACTTCATACACCTTTAGAAAAAAATAAATAAATAAATCTTCACACAATTGGTTGCTCCTGACATCAAAATGAACTTCCATTTAAAGCTCTATTCAAACATTTAGATGGCACCACAAAAAGTCACACTACATTCAATGGTCAATTGGGTAAATTATGTGCAAATGATTGCCATAATTTACCCCCAAAATCTTTTTCAGCTGTTGAGAATCCCCTGGAGTTTCATTTTGGAATGAAAGATATGGATAGTCTTAGTAGTGACCAAAGACTACTCTATGAATATACAGTTGGTATTTCTAGAGGTAAGGTGGACCCTAGATTTGCATCGTGGAAAATTGGTCCATTAAACCAGGCAAGGTGGTTAACTTTGGCCATCTGGCTCATGTGCCTATGGACTCGTGGGGCATATCCACAGAATCTTTCGACCAAACTATATAGTTTGATAAATTTTATTGTGAATGTTTATGCTATTTGTTGGTTTGATATAAAAAAAAGTAACAAATTCCGTCACCAGCAAATTTATATTTTCAATATGATTGACAGGATACAAAAGAAACCAATTGAGGTTCAAAGGATTACATTAAAAAACCTCCAGTATAATGCCTAGGCATTACTTCTGGAGAATGTTTTATTTTCACTGGTGAAATTTGATGAACCTGAAGTGAGAGAAGAGGGTATAAAAAGAATTTTGGCCATTAGGTACATTTATATTTATTCATACAAAACTGGTTGAAGTACTTGTGCCAATTTATTGAAACATTTTAAAGATTACATCTGATTTCACCAAATATTATTAAAGCAGAACAAATTGCATTTAAAAATTAAACTCAAATTATTTTTTATATTCTTTCAGAAGAGGGAAGCCAGTCAAGAAAAGATTTTAAAAGATCCCGATATCAACTTTAAAGTTGTACACTGGACTGATTTAATTGATTTGTCAGTAAATGGAGTCTGTGAGCCACCACTCACACTAAACTTTTCTGACGATGAATTACAGAATACATTGTTAACTGGTGAAAAGATTAACATGCCAGATTTTCTTTCAAATTCCCAAGGTGTGGAACGAGTAGTTAAGTTAGTAACAGAGACTTCTCAATCCATGTATGGCTTTGAAGCAAGGCACCGGCACATACTTGCAAAAGTTTTGTGCCAACAATTGAGACCAGCGTTTTCTTCTAAGGGCTCATATATGGAACTATTTGATTCCATATATTAAAAATTATTAAACAATTATTTGTTTTTCCATATTTGTTTATTTGTTGTATTTCAATTCATATCAGGAAAAAGGTTTTTTTCAATATATTTGACTATTACTGCTTGAATAATAGCATTTTAGATTCGACACAGGTAAAGCAGGGTGGGGTAGGGGTTCAATTTTCAATTTGAAGTTTTGTTATAATTTATTTATTATATTTCCATAAAATGAAATAAGATTTCCTAATTTAAATACTGACATTGTTTGGTTTTTACATCAATATTTAGGCCAAATCTGGCAAAATCGAGGACTTTTCAGTACGTGTTTATTCAAAATCTTTCATGCCAAATTAGCAAAAAACCGTTGAAGATTCAGATCTAATTTTTGGTATGAGTATTTAATAGGTATATACACAGCTTTCAGTGAATCATTCTTTTTGATATTTAAAAAAAAATTAAAAATCAACCTACCCTAATATATATATACATAAATATGTATGCATATATGTATGTATAAATATAAACATATATTTATATATATATACATATATTTATACATATATGTATATATATATACATATATTTATATATATATATATATTTGAAATATACATATATATATATATATATATATACTTATATTTATATATATATATACATATATTTATACTTATATATATATATATATACATATTTATACTTTTATAGATATATATATATATATATACATATATTTATACTTTTATATATATATATATATATATATATACGTATATTTATACATATATATATTTACATATATTTATACATACATATATTGATATATACATATAAATACATATATATAAATATATAAAAATACATGTATATATATGTATGTTTAAATATATGTATCTATATATATATATGTACATAAATATATGTATCTCTATATATATATGTACATATATATATGTATATATATATACGTACATATATATACGTATATATATACATACACATTCATGTATATATATATATACACATTTATATATATACACATACATATATATATATATACACATACATATTTACATATATATATATACATCTATATATATATACATATTTATATATGTATATATATATATATATATATATATATATGCATCTATATGTATATTTATGTATATGCACATATATATATATATAAACGCATATATATTTATATACATATAAATATATATATATCATCATCATGTCGTGCTGCTAGCACGGATATCCCTGACTCTCTGATGCCACTTTTACCTATCATTCATCGCCTCTGGCAGGTCTTCAGCGCTACATCCCATATCCTCACCTAGCTACTTAATGTATGTTCGCGCTGGTCATCCTTCTTTTGCCAGGCCATATGTGGGGGTCCAAAGGAGTACATCACTTATGAGCTCATCCCTGCTTCTCCAGCAGTCTCCTGCATGTCTGGTTCATCTGTCTTGGATAGTTTTCATGATGGGAAGCAGTTGTCCGTATAGTTGGTGTCTCGTGTGGTGTTGCCGCCAGGACTTGTTCAGTATTGCTCGCAGCATTCTTGTGTATTTCCCGTCTAGCTTCTTTTCCAGCTGTTTTGTTAGTGTCCATGTAGTGCATCCATACAGCGGTATCGATACGACAGCTGCCTGGAAGAAACTACGTTTCATTTTATCAATTAGGTCTAACTTTCATATGATCAAAAGCCTATTGATATCAGTCCATATCTTCATTGGCCGCGTGTCGATATATGTATGTATATATATATATATATGTATGTATATGTATATATATATATATATATATGTGTGTGTGTGTGTGTATATATATATATGTATATATATATCATCACCATCATGTCGTGCGGCCAGCATGGATATCCCTGACCCTCTCTCTCCATTCATTGCCTCTGGCAAGTCTTCAGGGTTACATCCCGTATCATCTCATAGCTGCTGTATGTATGTTCATGCTGTTTGTCCTGCTTTTGATTGGCCATATGCAGGGGTCCACAGGAGTACATCACTTACGAGCTCGTCCTTGCTCCTCCGGCATGTCTGGTTCGTATGGCTTGGATAGTTTTCGTGAAGGGTGCTAGGTGACCGTATAGTTGGTGCCTTGTTGGGTGTTGCTGCTAGGAGTTGTCCAATATAGCTCTCAACATTCATGTATAATTACCGTCTAGCTTCTCCACCCGTTTAGTCAGCGTCCAAGTAGTGCATCCATATAGCAGTATCGACACGACCGCGGTCTGGAAGAAACTGTGTTTCATTTTATCGGTCAGGTTTCATTTCTATATGATCGAAAGCCTATCGATAGCTGTCCATGCCTTCATTAGCCGTGTGTCGATGTCTTTTTCAGTTGATGAAACGCTGCTTATGTATATATATATGAATGTATACATATATGTGTATATATATATATATGTATGTACGTATGTATATATATGTATGTACGTATGTATATATATGTATGTATATATATGTATGTATATATATATGTATATATATACATCTATGTATATATATCTGTATATATATTAATATGTGTATATGTATATATATATATGTATATATATATGTATGTAAAGATATATTTATATATGTATATACATATATATATGTATATATATGTACATGTATGTATATATACATATGTATGTATATATAAGTGTATATATATGTATGTACATATATGTATATATGTATGTATATATATATGTATATCTATCTGCATACATATATGTATATCTATGAGCATACATATATGTATATATATATGTAAATATATGTATGTATATATATAGGTATATATATATACGTGTATATATATGTAAATATATATATATATGTGTATTTATGTATACATATTTATGTATATATGTATGTATATGTATAATTAAATGTATATACATATTTATGTATATATATGTATATAATGTAGATATATATATGTAGATATATGTATATATTTGTATAGATATATATATGTATATATATATGTAGATGTATATACATATATATATATATATGTATATATATATATATATGAATATACATATATATGTATATATTCATATATGTATGTATTTCTATATGTATATATTTATAAATTTATATATGTATATATTTGTATATGTATATATGTGTATATATTTATATATGTATATATATGTTCATAAGTATGTATATATATATATGTGTATATGTTTGTATATATATATATACGTGTATATATATTTATCTGTCTATATATATATGTATATATATTTTTATGTATATATACATATGTATATATATTTATACTTATATATATTTATTCGTATATGTATTTATATGTGGATATATATGTATATATCCATCTATATGTGTATATATATATGTGTATGTATATATACATATGTGTCTATATATATGTATATATAAGTATGTGTATATATATATATATATGTATATATATATACATTTGTACGTATATATATATATATATTTATATGTATTTATATATATATGTATTTTTATATATGTATTTTATATATATGTGTATATATATATATTTTATATATATATGTATGTATATGTATATATATACATGTATATGTATATATATATATACATATATGTATATATACACATATGTATACATATGAATATATATATACAAGTATATATACATATATATATACCTATCTATACATATAAATATATATATACATGTATGTAAATGTACATATATATATATACATATATATTTGTACATATATATGTACATATATATATATATATATATATATACATATATATACACATGAATATATATTCATATGTATATACATATATATATATATATATATAGACATGTATGACAATATTGGTCGATGGCGGTACGTGAAGGGTTAACCAAAAAAGTTGAGTAGCTAAATATAATTGCCAAGAAGTGTAAAATTGAAATGTCTGGGAACAAATATTGAAAATTCTGACAATAGTCAAAACAGAAAATGGAAAGATGTTGACAGGTAATGAGGGTGACCAAGTTGGTTACAAGTAAAATCGCAAATAGAGGAAGAAAGAAAAAAATATGTTGTTTTAGGATATCATGAACAATTTCCAAGCCTGAAAAAAGAAAAAAATGAAAATTAGAAATTTGACACTCAGGGAAGATAACCCGTGACCTGTGTCTCTCACCTGATTGCAGTGACAGGGAGAAAAGGTGTTGAAAGGTGAACAAGGGAATCTTTGTTGATGGTGGGAAGGCTGTCTGGCATGATGATGTCATAAGCAGTAAAATGAGAGAAACTATATTGGTAGGAGGAAAGCTATCCTCCCGTAGTCCTGACTACAAGGGTGGTGAGAGGGACGACTCTGTGGAAGTATTGAATTGAAAATGACGTTATAGAGATCACCCCTGCCTCAGTCAGAACCTACTCAGAATATTGGCAATTATTATATAAACAGGCTGATTTTTGAACTCAGCAGTTGGTGGCAGAGAGAGGTGAAGCAGTTGATACCAGACGAAGACCAGGCAGGGACCAACAGATTGGAATTGTGCTTCGCGCTGCCAACTCAGATATCGCCAGTCCGCCGCTGAGACAAATTGTAGTTAAGAAAACTTAACCCTCGTCAAACCGCCGCCTTAGACCATTATACGTCACACCCGCAAATTTTTTTCGCCATCTGTAACTTTAAAGTTTTATAAAAAAAAATTTTTATTGTCTACTGCAGAAATCGGAGTTATTTTTTTTTTTGTTCTGTAATATATGTACCCTTCGGAGTCCAGTCTTCAGCTGCCAGTAAACCCTCTTCCTTTCAGATGTGGCCATCGGCCTTACTTTTAAAGAATCACAACATGGGGCAGGGCAGTGCATGGTCACTTTCCAGGAAGGAACTTTTGATCTGTTTTTTTCCGCTGTAGCAGAGAGATTGGAGGGAGGCGGGCAAGGTTGTGGCAAAGCGATACCATAATTGGTATATTTGGCGCCGTGACCGAGGATTGGGGTCTGGAGGATTGGTATACATGTATGTATGTGTATATATATATATATATATACACACATATGTATATAAGTATGTATATCTGTATGTATTTATATGTATATATATATGTATATATATACATATAAATATATATATATATATATATATGTGTAGATATATATGTATAGGTATATATGTATGGATATATATATATATATGTAAATATATATGTGTGTGTATATGTATATATATATGTGTGTATATATATATGTATACATATGTGTATATATATTTATGTGTACATGTATATATATATATATATGTATCGATACATATATATGTATAGATACATATATATATGCATATATATTTATCAGTATTTATGTATATATATGTATATATGTATATATATATACGTATGTATATATATATGTATATATATATGTATATATATATACGTATGTATATATATATATGTATACATATATATGTATGTATATATATATTAGAATTCTTTGTTTTATAATGACCTCCGACCCAGCCAAGCTGTTAAAACAGGAAATGCACCTGTGTAAATAAAAGGTTTATCCGGTCGAGTGATATCTGAATATAACTTTGACCGTGGTCAGGTTGATTGAGTACCATTTGTTACGCCCACTCGAATGTGAGTGTCGAGCTATTATATAACTTTGTGCACAGGAAGTTTAAGCAGTTTGAGATAAAATGTGTTAGAG
This sequence comes from Sepioteuthis lessoniana, assembly GCA_963585895.1. Classification (NCBI taxonomy): domain Eukaryota; kingdom Metazoa; phylum Mollusca; class Cephalopoda; order Myopsida; family Loliginidae; genus Sepioteuthis; species Sepioteuthis lessoniana. The sequence goes on along the minus strand of OY757907.1, from coordinate 40,454,255 downwards.
AAAGCTAGCCCCCAGCAGGGTGGGCCCTCAGGCCCCCGGTTTAGCAGTTGCAGTTGAGATAAGATGCGCTAGAGAAGACCAGTACCTAGCAGAGGGGTCCCTCAGGCCATCGATTGAGCAATTTCAGGTTGAGATCAGACCCGTTGGAGATAAGATGCTGGAATGAGGAACATGTCCCAGAGAGGCTCGGCCACCTACGCCACCGGTTGATCAACCCAGGAGAACGAGAAAGAAATGGCCATAATAGTGGGGGTCAATATCTTGCAGTTCTGTTTTGTTTCTAACTCCCTCTCACAGTAAAACCTTGAGTAACTCTTTCGAACTCTTTTAAATAAAGTGATAGGTATATTTTTCTAAAGAACTGTGTTGCTCGTCTTCATTGCGTTTTTTTTTTCTGTATGCATATGTATACGTATTATGTGGCTATACAACAATTTCGGTGAGCGCATGGGTTAGTTAGGTGCAACATTAACGCAGGTGTTCACTCGTGCGCGGAGAGGATATATCATTCAGAGATATCCCAGATAGAAATTGGGACCAGGGTATATGGGTGACGTCACACACCGGAAGCTTGGGCTGAGATTTGAGAAAAAGAAGTGAGTTGAGTTCCTGCCTTGGAAGAAGAAGGTTGACTTTCAGAGCTGGGCGAGACCAGACGACTTTGTACGCTACGGGCGCCGCGCGTTGGTTGGGTTGAGAGCTGACGATGTAAAAGCAGCCATGTGTCTCTCTCTCCTCATGTCGAAAAACCTTTAAACTCAAAAAGGTGAATAAAGTTTCGTACCTAAACCAATTTCGTAAAATTTCGTGTTTTTTGATTCCTTATGTTCATTTCACATATCCGTATCATGGGTATGTTACACACACACACACACACATATATATATATGTACATATTTTGAAATATTTTGAATCCATTGTTAATCCTCCTGGATGAAAAAAGATATATTTACCTTTCAAAAAAAGATACAATATTCTAGGATATTTGGTAATTCAAAAAAAAAAAGGGATGGAAAATTATGGACCTACACATACGCGAACAATTGTAAAGCACAGATAGACTACGTCTTTATAAACAAGAAATGGAAAAATAGTGTGATGAATTGCGAGGCATATTCCTCTTTCGAGGGTGTGTCCTCCGATCATCGATTAGTCACGGCCAAATTACGACTAAGCCTACAAAAAAAGAAACGCCACACGAACAGCGTCCACTAAACACTATGACTGGGCCCTACTCAACAACAGAGATGTTAGAGACAAATATGTATTAGAATTTGGAAACAGATTCGAGACACTACAAGAGAAGACAAAAAGGTACCCCAAATGACGAATATGAGAACTTTGTTGAAGCACAGCTCGAGGCGGCATCAAAGTGTATTCCAACAAAACCTAGAAGTAAATATAGAGTCCCTTGGGAAACGTTAGCGGTTAGAGAAAAACGTGCATTCGTGAAAACTGCCTCCAAAAGCTATCGGAAGAACCCAACAAACACAAATGCCCGAAAACTAGAAAAGGCACAATATCAATTAGCAGGCATATATCTAAAAGAACAGAAGGAATAAATAAAAAAATAGATAGATAAGATTAGAGACTCGGTGGAAGATAGGCAATCAAGGATAGCCTGGCAAACAATAAACGAAGTGAGCAGAAGGAAGAACACAGCCAAAGCAAAATTGAAAGCTGCAAACCAACAAGAAAGAGTAAAACTGTGGAAACAGCATTTCGAAAATCTACTAGGAAACCCACCGAAAGTAACACAGGAACCGATCACCAGAATTATCAGTAAGCAATTAGACATTAAATTAGGTCCGTTCACCAAAGAAGAACTCGACTCGGTTCTAAGAAAAATTAAAAATAAGAAAGCTGCAGGGCTTGACGAGATCCCCCCAGAAGTATAGAAGACCAGACAATTCCACGACATACTACTCCAACAATGCAACACAGTCTATAATCAAAATAGGATAGAAAGGTGGATGAAGGGATGCATCCTTCCTTTCCCTAAAAAGGGCGACCTCGTATTAGCCAAGAAATACCGAGGTATAACACTTACGTCCATAGCATCCAAAATCTACAATGCCCTACTACGAAACCGCATAGAACCCAAAATAGACAACATCCTTAGGAAAAACCAAAATGGCTTCCGAAGAAATAGATCCACAACCTCACAAATATTGACCATCCGTAAAATCCTTGAAGGCGTACAGGCAAAAAACCTACAGGTGACATTACTATTTGTCAACTTTACCAAGGCTTTTGATTCCATACACAGAGGGAAGATGGAACAAATCCTTCTAGCATACGGCATACCAAAAGAAACCGTAGCAGCAATAACGATTCTCTACGGAAACACCAAAGTAAAAGTGCGTTCACCAGATGGAGACACAGAATACTTCGACATTGTTGCAGGAGTACTACAAGGAGACACGCTAGCCCCATACCTCTTTATCATCTGTCTAGACTACGTGCTTAGAACGTCGATCGACAAAATCAGAAAAAATGGCTTCGAGCTGACAAAGAAAAGAAGCAGAAGGTACCCCGCAAAAACAATTACCGACGCCGACTACGCCGATGACATAGAGTTACTGGCGAATACACCTAACCAAGCCGAAACGCTACTGCGTAGTTTGGAACGGGCCGCCGCAGGCATTGGCCTCCATGTCAATGCACACAAAACTGAATATATGTGCTACAACCAAACACGTGACATTTCCACCCTAGATGGAACCTCTCTGAAACTAGTAGACAAATTCACCTACCTAGGAAGCAGTGTCTCATCAACCGATAAAGACATCGACACGCGGCTAACGAAAGCATGGACAGCTGTCGATAGGCTCTCGATCATATGGAAATCAGACCTGACCGATAAAATGAAGCGCAGTTTCTTCCAGGCAGCGGTCGTATCGATATTGCTATATGGATGCACTACTTGGACGCTAGCTAAACGGCTGAAGAAGACGCTAGACGGCAATTACACGAGAATGTTGAGAGCAATCTTGAACAAGTCCTAGCGGCAACACCCCACAAGACACCAGCTGTACGGCCACTTGCCTCCCATCATGAAAACTATCCAAGTTAGATGAGCCAGACACACAGGACACTGCTGGAGAAGCAAGGACGAACTCATCAGTGATGTACTCCTATGGACACCCGCATATGGCCAAGCAAAAGCAGGACGACCAGCTCGAACATACATACAGCAGCTATGTGAGGATACGGGATGTATCCCTGAAGACCTGCCAAAAGCGATGAATGATCGGGAGAAGTGGCGAGAGAGGATCAGGGATATCCGTGCTAGTTGCACGACATGATGATGATGATGATGATGATTTCATTTATGAAATTAAACTGTTTATCAATAATCATTTTTTTGCAAAACTTTTTTTGGTTTAATGTTTACTTACCAATTAATTTTTTAAGGATTAAAAACCCTAAACTAACCTTTAAAAAATTATTCATAAATTAAAAATCTAATTTTTATTTTCCATTTTTTCTACGGATTAATATCGATGATAAACTTTCAAATTATCAAAAAAGGAAAAAATGTTTGGAAAATATTTTTGAGTGTGTTAGCGTGTTCATTTTGTGCTAAATATTTTCTAAAAATTAACTATTTTTAAAATTATGTTTTAAAATTCAAGTGTGGTGGCGTGATTTAGGCCTTTATGTTTCAAATAAATTCAAAACTTAGTCAGAAATAATAGCTTTAAACAAAGTTTAAGTCATCATTTTCAAATTTAAATTTTCGGCAATAGTGACTTGATTTTTCGTACAAATAATTTTACAGAGTTTTCAAATAAAAAAAAACTTAAAAATAAAACAAATTCTTTAAAAATCGACTAAAGAATAAATTTTGTAGTTTTTGGTCATTCAAGAATGAAAAAAAATTTAATTCAGGAATATTTTTTTCATGTTTAAAAATGATTCATTAAGTTTCAAATATAGAAAAGTTAAAAGTTTTTACGATCGTTTACTAAGAATTTTTTAGATATTTCATTGAAAATAAAACACAATTTTCTTAAATAAAATATCAATAAAAATAATTAATTCAAATATTTTTAGAAAATATAATGATTAACAAGTTTTTTCGGCTTCAGTTTAAATTTTGAAACTGCCTTCTTGTGCTACAGCAAAACTAATTTTTAACAAATTTTGATTTTAGCGCTTGTTGAAATAAATGGTGATTAAAATTTTAACTACTCACTTTGCTAAATGGACTTGGGGTAAAATTCTCCCTTTTAATGGCATGTTTCCATTTATCAAATAAATGTTTACTTTTTGGAAACGAAAAACAATGAACTTTCGGACCATTCTTATAATTCCCTTTGCACTTTGGTACTACACGAGGGGAAGGCATGTTTTGTTCTGAAATTGTGTCAACGCTAAAAGACGCCGTGTTGTAAATAAAACAGAAATCCACAAGTAGTGACGTCAGCAAGTTAACTTTAATCATATGACTGGCCTTGGTAATATATATCGCGGAGGCCACGTCTTTGCCCGTTCAAAAACCTTTTCAAGTGACTTTTGTTTTAAACTTTCTAAAAAGAGACTTTTTAGATAGAAAAAGAAAAAAAGAGAAAAACTTTGTGTTTGCATGAGTTTAATTGACTTATTTTGCAGAAGATTTTCTTTTCCCTTTTGTCAATAATACAGGTCAGTGTAACATTTTGTTGCCTCCTTCCTGGTTAAGCTTGGCACACACACACACACACACACACACACACACACACACACACACACACACACTCGTAGCAAAAAAGAGAATTTTTATTTATTTGTTATTAATTGTGTCTAGTTAATTTTTTTTTTCTTTCCTACGTCCAAAAGTATGAATTTAAGTATGTTGCTTTCGTATTCAGACGATGCAATTTTGTGGTTCGCTCAAGTGGATGCATTTTTCAAAGCGCATGAAATTTCATCTGAGCAGCATTTGAGTTAATTATTAAGTGGTAAGCCTCCCCCTCTCGCTAAAACAGTTAAAGAAATACTGACTAGGCCGTCTCCTGACCTTACTTATGAAATCCTAAAAGCAGAAGTCTTAAATAGAAATACCACATCAGCGGAAAGCCGTTTTTGATTACTGATGAAGGATGAACACCTAGGTGATTGGAGACCCACAGAATTTTTAAGACGTTTGCACAAACTTTCGGATACGGTTGCGGAGAACGCGCAGATAATAAAAAAAATCGGTACTTATGCATCTATGTTACCGCAAAAACGCAGAACTTTCCGAGCGTTTCCGGATGGATAACGGAAAGAATCGGAATATTTCGGAACGAAATTTAAGCAAGCAGACGATAAAATAAGTTAACCAATTTGTTGACCAAACACACGAAGACAAAAAAAAAAAAAGAGAAAAAGACAATTTTTAATGGATAATGTTACCCACCTTTTCAGGAGAAAAAGAATAAATCAACACTCAATGTATGGTAATTTTAGATATGAAAAAATAGTTTGAATTTTTATTTTATCTATTTTTTGGTGGGGTATCATTTTTTTTTTTGTCTTTTTGAATAATTTGTTTCGTATTTATGCACTTATTGTACCGTGCAGAAGTAATAACGTGTTAATTTAGAAATCCATTCTTACCATGGGGAGGGTGTGTTTTGTAACTATTCTGTACTTTCACCTAACAATTTAATAATAATCCAGAAACCTGCATTTGGTGTTACGGCATCTCCAGGCATAACTTTTCCTCATTTTTTTTTTAGGTGGCAAGGATGCTCACATGCCTGGCAACTTTTAATTTTGGCTGAATTGGATCACCAATTCTGCACATTGTAGATTTTCGCTTAGCTGCGATAAATTCATGTTTACACTCGTTTGTAACTAAGTAAAAAAAATTGATAGAATTACTTTAAATTTGATTAGCTCAGCGTTTCGGCATATTCCGATTCTTTCCGGAAACACTCGGGAAAGTTCGGCTTTTTTGCGGTAATATTGATGCATAAGTACCAAAAAATCATTCTTTTCTCGTTTGCCTTCTGAGGTCCAAAAGATTTTGGCCCCTACTTTAGAAGTAAATTCAGTGGAAGATTTGGCGACTATGGCTGACAATATACTGGAGTTTAGTGCTAGGCCTAACTATATTCCTTTGCCGGCACATACAGTAGCGGCAACCGACAATAAGGGAATTTTGTCTTCGTCGATGGCAGAATTGCTGACGAAGATAGACACCTTATCAAGCCGATTAGAAAGTCTGGAGCTGGAGAGGCGATTTCCCCGTTTTCGTAGACGCGGTAGGAGTAAGTCTCGGTCAAGAATCTAGCGCCTCGGGTTTTTGTTGGTATCATGCTACACATGGCGAAAAGTATCCTTGCCATCCAGGTGTACGAAACCTTGTTCTTTCGTTTCTGGAAACACGTCACGGAGGTCCTGAGCACTTCACGTGCCTCCGGTGGATGCCCTCGAAATCGTGCATTTTTTGTGAGAGATCGCGTGTCAAACAAACCGTTCATGGTTGACACGGGATCGGCATGTTCAATTTGGCCTCTGTGTTTGGTTTCAGACAAAGCGAAGAAGTCAGACATATCTCTGCACGCTGTCAATTTGTCTTCTATCGACACCTATGGGCAGATTTCACTGACTTTGAACCTTGGTCTGTGCCGTAACTTCCGCTGGATTTTTATAATCGCGGATTTACCTTACCCGATTTTAGGTGCAGATTTCTTGGACCATTTCAATCTACTTGTTGATGTTAGAAGTAAAAAAACTTGATAATGTTACTTCCCTGTCTGCTCCCGTATATTCTACCACAAATGCCGTATTCAGCCCCAGATTTTTCATTGCTTCAGCATGTGATCAGTATCATTGTCTTTTGGCGTCTTATCCTGATTTGGTGGACCCCACATTTAGTTCCTCTAAGGGGGTTCATTCAACAGTACTTCATATTACCTCATCTGGACTCCTCATATTCTCTCGCCCTCACCGGTTGGCTCCTGATCGACTCAGGAAAGCTAAGGCCGAATTTGACCACATACCCCAGCTTGGATTAATCCGTCCTAACAAAAGTCCATCGGCGTCTCCTCTACGTATGGTTGAGAAGGGTGAAGCTGATTTTCGTCCTGTTGGAGACTATCGGCGCTTAAATTCTATCACTGTCGCTGAGAGATATTCCATCCCGAACATCCAAGATTTCTCTACTAATGTACATGGTTGCTCTATTTTCTCCAAAATCGACCTCATTCGGGCGTATCACCAGATACCTGTTAACCCTGTCGATATTCTGAAGACGGCAATCACCACTCCGTTTGGAAATTTTGAATTCCTTTTTATGCCATTTGGTCTTCGGAATGCAGCCAGCACCTTTCAGAGATTCATAGATGAGGTTGTTCGTGGGTTGGATTTTGTGTTCGCTTATGTAGATGATTTATTACTTGCTAGCGACACCGAGGAAAACTACATGAAACATCTCTGTCAGCTTTTCGAACGTCTTAGTGCATTCAATGTGCGCATAAATGCTAACAAATGTGTATTTGGTCAGAACTCCCTTAAATTTTTGGGTCACTTAATCGACTCAAATGGGATTCAACCGCTTTTCACTAAGGTTGAAGCAATCAAAAGATTTTACCTCCCACTTCCTTACGCCAGCTTTGCCTATTTCTAAGCATGGTAAATTTTTATAGGAGGTTTATTCCTAATTGTGCAAACAAGCTGTTGCCTTTGACTATTTTGTTGAAGGCGCAAAAGAAAAAAAATGCCTCAATTGTGTTAAATGAGGACGCGTTGTCCTCTTTTGAGAATATCAAGAGAGAATTAAGTTCCATTTCTACCTTGGCACATCATCTTTGACAGTGGACGCGTCTGATTCTGCTATTGGTTCGGTTCTTCAGCAGGTTGTCAAGGGAATGACTCAGCCTATAGCATTTTTCTCTTGTCAGCTTAAGCTTGTCGAACGTCGGTACAGCACTTTTGATCGGGAACTTCTGGCGATATCCTTCTATGTCCATCATTTTCGACATCATCTAGAGGGCAGAGATTTTGCGGTTTACACTGACCATATGCCCCTCACTTTTGCTTTGTCAGCGAAGACTGACAGACATTCAACCCGCACTTTTCGTCACTTGGATTATATATCTCAATTTACCAGTGACATTAGGCCTATACCTGGGACTGAAAACGTCCCAGCTGATGCACTTTTCCATCTGCCTGTTGCTTCAATATTAACGCCTAGCTCGATTGATTTAACTGCCATGGCAAAAGACCAACCAGCTTTGGCCTTGTATTTGATTTCTGACGAATATTCCTGCTGTAAATTTTCGCAAGTACCACTTCCTGTCTCGGAAGGTACCATTCTGTGCGATACAGCCACTGGTGTTCCTAGGCCTTTAGTACCTTATTTACATCGACGTTCTGTATTCGATACTTGTACTTGTATCGGCTTTCATCCTAGTCGATTTGAACCGGTTTCCACCCGAGCAAGTACAGCATCTCGAACCATCGCAGCCCACGTTCGCCAATCCTGAGCCAGGTCACACGAAATGGCGAGTCAATTGCGATTCCGTCGCCGAAGGCCAACTACTTGGGGACCTGATAGTGCTGTTAGCTCATCCTTGATTGTGCTGGCCCACGTCTTCAGCTGCCCACCGGCACATTTTCGCCAGTTAGGTGGAGAAGTACATCGCGGATGAGTTTTCCCTCTGGGCGTCAAGCTGCGTGCCCAAACCATCGGAGACGACGCTGGAGTAGGACAGAGGTTCAGGCGACGACGTAGAGTAGTTGTGGGCACACAGTCGATTCGGTGGCATCGTAGAATGTAGCGAAGGCAATCGTTGTCGAACACTTCAAGCTTTCGTAGGTGAACCGCTCTAAGTGGTCACGTTTTGCAGGCTTAGAGGAGGATCGTCTTGACAATGGCTCGATAGATGCGCCCTTTTGTAGCCGTGGATATCTCTCGTCACCCCCATAGTGACCACTTGAGACGCACGAATGCGGACCTTGCAGCACCTATACGGCGTTCCACTTCAGTTGCACCTTGCCCCGACGGTATTATTGTTGAGCCGAGATAGACAAAAGACTGCATGCCCTCCAGATTGACCCCATCCAGTGTCAATGGCTGTCAGTTGATTGGATTAACCAGAGACGGCAAAACTTTGGTCTTCGAGGCATTTATGGTCATACCCACACCCCGGGCTGCAGCTTGCACACGGTTGAGAGCCGCCTGCACGTCGTCACAGTTCGATCCGACCAAGACGATGTTGTCCGCGTAGGCCAGATCAGACACCCTGACATTCAACTCCAGCGTAGTCCCGAAGGGCTACGTTGAGGATGTAGTCGATGGCATTGTTGAAGAGGGTAGGGGATAGGGCACATCATTGCCGCACACCAGTCTTGACCTCAAACGTCTCCGACTCCTCACCATAAGCACATACTCAGGCTTGCGTCGACTGGCAGTAGCCCTTGATGAGACGAAGGAGTTTTTCGGGCATGCCATAGGCCTTCATGATACGACAGTGTGAGCCCCTATCAACTGAGTCGGAAGCAGCTGCAAAGTCGACGAAACAGAGGACTGTTGGTATGCCCAGCGTTGTTCGAGGGTGCGCCGCAGGTTGAAGATCTGATCAACACAGCTTCTGCTCGGACAGAAGCCACCTTGAGACGGGCGAGTTCGCAGATCACGGACTCTTTGAAATCGTCGAAGGAGAAGCACTGCAAATGCTTTGGCTACCACATCGATGAGGCTAATTCACTTGTAATTCGAGCAGTGTTTCCTATCACCCTTTTTGAAGAAAGGTAGTAGTATGGCCTCACTCCAATCAGTAGGGTAGGTCTCAGAGAGCCAGACCGCGTAGAAGACACGATGCACCCACAATGTAAATACATCTGGCATGGCTTTATATACTTCTGCAGGTATACCGTCCTTTCCAGGAGCCTTGTTACGTAGACGGCGCAGAATATCACGAACTTCATCCACCGTTGGGGTGCAGTGTTGGAATCGTATTCATCAACTGGCTCAAGTGCCACTTCAGTCGTTGGAGTTGGATGATCGAGTAGCTCATCAAAGTGCTCTTTCCATCATTTTAGCCGCTCACTCAGACTTGCGATGACAGCAACATCACGAGAGCTAAGCGTCTCACTCAACCCTGTAGAGCCGCGACTTGCCTGTTTCACCATCTGGTAAAGTTTGCAAGACTCGCCACAGGCTGCTGTACGCTCAGTCTCTTCGGCGAAGCCGCGCCAGTGAGCATTTCGGTCAGTGCGGATAGAGAGAGTTGCGCGGCGCCGTAAATCCCGAAAGTTCGCAGCACCTGTAAGCCGTACCACCCTCGCCTTTTCCGCTAACTGCAGGCTCTCCCTGGTGATCCAGTCCCGACATCGACGATGGGAGACACCAAGATGGGTATGTGCCGCTTCGATGGTGGCAGATTTGAGGGCCTGCCATTCAGTTTCTAGCTGAGGGTCTGATCTTGGCTAGAGGAGAGAGAAGTGATTGTGAAGTTCCAACCTGAAATGTTCACCCGCACATAGCTTCAGATTGGCGACGTTGATTCGTTTCGGGATCTTGGGGGATTTTCTTGCCAGCAGTCGTATACGGAGGCTTGCGCGGACAAGTGTATGATCTAATCCATGCGCACTGCCCGTATCTGCACCCCGATAGGCTCGAGAGTCAAGTACGAAGCTTGCCCATCTTGCTCGCACCAGAATGTTGTCAATCTGGTTGGATGTATGACCATTATTGGCGCGCCAAGTGACGAGATGACGTCGAGGGTGCTGGAAATGAGTGTGGGTTACCACAAGACAATTAGTGACTGCAAACTTCGCTAGGCGATCGCCATTGTCACACTGTGTGCCGAGGGCTAATCGACCGAGAACATGTCTGGTGTTTTCATCCGCTGGTCTGGTACGAGCGTTCCAATCTCCCGCTAACAATAGGAGATCAGTGGAAGGGGTACGATCTTCAACTGCTTGTAGGTCGCGGTAGAAGATATCCTTGTCCTCCTCTACAGCATTCAGTGTTGATGCGTAGACGGAGATGACAGTGACGTTTACAACAGCGCCTTTGAGGCGGACTGTGGCCAGCTTGTGGGAGACTGGTTCCCAAGCGAGCAATGCTACCTGTGCTAGTGGGCTGAGAACAATCGCCACTCCATACAACCCGCTGTTATCCTCCACTCCACAATGGTAAAGGTGGTAGACGCAGACAGATTCTGGCAATTTGATGATTCTATGCCCGCTATGCGGGAGGCGGATCTCTGACAGACAGGCAACACCAACACCATACCTGTGCAGGGTCTTGACGATGAGGGACTGCGTTCCTTTGTCACAAAGAGTGCGGACATTCCAGCCGGCAAACTTCACTTCTCTTCGCACAAGAACTGTGGTGGCTTGCTGATTTATCACCGGTCCCGCCAACCAGAAGACCGGCGCGTCGGGTACCCATGCAGGGGATGCCCTAACATTATTCGTATGCCCTAGCATTATTCTGTTTATGTTGCTCATTGAAGAAGATACTTTGGGATTTGATTGAGAGAAAATTTTCCACAGACGCATTGATTGAGCAACCCGAGGCTGCCGGTTCCCGGAACAGACACCTCCTGGATTTTCACCAGTTCGGTATTCGATACCCTGCATTCACTTTAACATTCTGTTGTCGCAGCTCGTTTCTTTTGACCTAATATGCGAAGAATTATAACTACTTGGGCTCGTGCCTGCCTTCAATGTCAATGCGAAAAGATTCAACGTCATGTTCGAGCTCCCCTTGAGGTTTTCTCTCAACCAGAAAAGCGGTTCCGACGTGTGAATATAAACATTGTTGGACCGTGGCCTGTTAGCTCTGGTTTTTCGTATGTCTTGGCCTGTATCGCTCGTTTCTCACGGTGGCTTGAAGCCACACCCATTAGTGACATCACAGCCGAAACAATTGCAAAAACCTTTGTTTCCACTTGGATCTCTCGCTTTGGATGTCCTGAGCGAATAACCAAAGACCGTGAAAGGCAATTTGAAGCTTCTCTATTCCGTGAGTTATCGCGGATGTTAGGAATTCAGCACATTCATACAACCAGTTACCATCTTGCTTCTAACGGGATGGTCAAGCGTTTCCACAGACAATTGAAAGCTGCATTGCGTGCTTCTAACAGTCCTGAGCGTTGGTCTGAAATGTTACCCATTGTTCTCCTTGGTTGTTGGTCAGTGATTAAATCAGATTAGGGGTACTCAGCATCCAAGCTTCTTTATGGTACTAGTCTAGCTTTGCCAGGGACCATGTTTACGCCGGCAAACAATGATAATACACACTTTTCTTCCTATGTACCGCGACTTCGTTCATATTTTACCAAGTTGCCTCCCATGGCTACCCGTCTTCAGACCACCTCCTCGAGACATGGATTGTTGGACTCATGTGTTTGTAAGAAATGACGTGGTCCATGGTCCTCTCAACTCTCCCTATCTAGGACCTTTCAAAGTATTATCACGGGCTAGGAAATATTTCAAGCTAGATATGAAAGTGTTTCTGTTCTAGTAGTAGGTTCAAGAAAGTTTTTTTTTTGCCTCCTACCAAATTAATTTTTTTATAGATTTAGGTTTCATTAAACTGCTAAGGGTTTTTTTCAATAATGAAGGGAGTTAACTTTGTGATTTGAGTATCCTCCGTTGACTTCAGCCTAATAAATCTGGGGAAAAGGGTCTGGTCAGAATCATAGTCGGCATGCAGACACTTTAGTTTTGGGGCTTTTTCGCTTGGGTTTTGGTTTGTATCCATAGGGATTTTTGCTGAGTTCACTGACTGTGCTCCCCACCCACCATAAAGCCCTATGATGAGAAATGTCAAGGGGGAAACCCATTCGTCTTGGCAAATCAGGTCTACACATTCAGTTTACTCACACTGAGAAAAGTGACCAGCAATTTGGGATCTCTAGGTTTTCATTCCCAAGTTTCTTACTCACCAAGAAATAAAAGGGGAAGCATAGGTCTTTCTTCAGCGTAATTGACCCTGCAAACACCACTTTCTGCCTCGGAGACCTACAAAGGTCTTTTGCAGGCCTCCGAAAGAGGGCTTGACATGACCAGCCGATTGATCGGATCGGGCCTCTCCAACCACCCGTCTAGCTCAGTAAGGGCCAAAGTGGAGTGTTGCTAATCATCTATTCACGTACACAACTGGGTCACAGACAGCTCAGCCACCAGGATCCCATCCTAAAGCATTGCAGGTCACCACCCATGGCCTACGTATGTCTTCTTGGGTGGGGGGTCTTACCCCTCTACTGTGGTGCAGTTGGTGTATTCTACAGCCCCAGCCGACAGGGTGGATTAGTTATTTATTTGCACATAGTGGTTTTTAGTACTGCTATCAATCACCAAAATTCAATTTGACATTGGTCGCTCATTTGCTCACAGTTGAATAATCAAACAGTTCTTTTTCAAACAATTCAATTTTGCATGTCATTTGTTTGTACAGAGTTGAGATGTCAAATCATTATATTGGACCCATAGATAGGACCCTGTCAGGTGCTACCACTTCAAGCCAGTGTGGACCTGGGAGCGATGACAATGAAGGGGTACTCCGAATTCCCCAAAGCTCCAGTATTATTGAAGCCTCACCATTAGATTGTTTAGTATCATATTCAGGATACTCGTTGGTGGGGGTCTTACCACTCTGCAGAGATGGAGTTGGTGTATTCTACAGCCCCAGCCGACAGGGCAGCCCACAATTTGTGGTGGCTCGTTATTGAAAGGCAAACAATATAAACGACGCGGATATATAAAAATTTATTTCTAAGACAAAATCAAACCGACCTCGTGCAGCACTTAATTTGGCCAGAGTGGAAAAGAGAGAAGTAATCCCAGACAATAAGGCACCAAAAAGCTACCTCCACTATTTGTCGAAAACTACTATTGGGGCCCTTAGTATGAATTCGGGGACCAACTCTAAAGGCACGAAAAAAAATAGCTATCACAAAGGTTTCATCACTCGCTTCTTGAACAGCTGATACGTATTTCAACAGGTAAGAAGCTTCCCAAGAAATAAAAGTAAAATGAAACAAGTCTACTACTGAAATTCTACCAATTTAAACGACTGAAAGAAAATTCAACCGAGAGTTATGCTGAAAAGAACTTTAAAGAAGATTCGAAATTAAAGGAAAACTGAAACATTACGACAAAACTAAAAAGAAAAGAAAAATACTCAAATTCAAAGAACGTTGTTTCCCGGGCACACTCTCAGATAAGTTCCCGCAAATTTCACTAAAATTTGCAACATTTTATCTTTTCTATCCCTTTCTTTCTTGTTTCTTTTGCATAAAATTGCTTATAAAAAACTTTATTGTCTGTGCTATCTTTTCAAATCAGTATCCGAACTTGAAAGCTGCAGAACTTACTGTTTTAACTTACTGTTTGAACTTACCGTTAGAACCTACTGTATAATATTGCCCACTAAAGCCCCCTAAGAGCATTGCCCAGTTAAATATTAAACTTGGCTTTAGTGTCACTTCCTTCATATTAAATTTTATCCTCCAAATTCCTGTAGATAAAATAACATTCACAACAAAACAATCCAAACAAAAATACATTTATATTTCAACAAGTACATTGTAAAAAAATATTAAGAATGTTCAAAATATAGTTCGTCAAATATTCGTGTGTGTGTGTGTGTGTGTGTGCGGTTATTATCTAGGTGTATGCAAATAGACTGATTATCATCAATGTCTTATAGGCTGTATGTGTATGTTGATAAAGTATTTTACACAAAGTACGCTAAAGAGTCCGAGTTTGTATGAAGCGTTTCGCCGGATAGGCAGAACATGAGAAGAAAGAACTGTACAAGAAAGTGTACACGCGCCCATTGTATATTTCTGGAGCTACAGGTCGCTAGCTGGGATTCAGAATGTAAGAGAGAATGAGAGCTGTTTCTGGAAGTCAAAATGTAAGAGAGCGAGTTATTGGAAGTCTAGAGTATATATAGTTTTAAACCTTGTCACGTGGTCGGCTCCAAACACACCGTTTATTTTGCGCAGGATAAAATCAAACGTGCGGACGTAGTTGGGAGCATAAATCACGTGACTTCCCTGACCAATAGGTTCCTGAAACTAATTAGTTTACCGATGTCCACCATCTTTGTTTCGGGAACAAGTGAACCAGTGTCCTATTTTCTAGAATGTTCTTGTATCACGGCCATTTAAAAAATATAGAATTGTAAATCCTATAAAGGTGATCAGTTTGCCAGCTAATATGTATAGCATTTTCAATTTTTCTATGCAATACTTGGCGAATTCTAGAATATTTTTTATCAGTTACATATTTAGGAATCTTATAGTTCCCAGTTGTATTTCTTTTTTTAACGTTTATACATTTTTAAAATTAAAATGATAATAAAAATAATATTTCTTTGAATAAAACAATTCTAAAGAATTCTTAGACTATTAGAATTATTTTTTATGCCAACAAAAATATTCCTTTATGAATTTATATCGAAAATTTCTTTAAAGTTTATTTTTTAAAAATAAGGTTTTCATCTATTAAAAACTTTCGTAACTTTCTTTATAATGTGTAGTGATTTACAAAGACATGAGATTAACTTAATCCTTAAATTTTCGATTGAGTTTAATAGCTTTTTAAAACAAAACTTGGTTTTGATGTGTTGTGAACAATAAAGACATGAAATTGATTCAATTGAAGTTTTATTTAGTCACGATTAAAACAATTCTAAAAAATTGTCGGAATCATTTTTTATGCCTACAGAAATATTCCTCTATGAATTCATGAATGAATTTATATCAAAAATTTATTTCAAGTTTAGTTTTTGATATGAAGTTTTAGCTTTTAAAAACGCAAGGGATGAATGACTTAATCTTCTCGCTAGATTTATTTCTTAACTTTGTGTTGTGAATTACAATATTGAAAATTATTTACGGAGTCACCGTTTACGTGCCCCGTGATTAGCTGAAAAACAGCCAATAATGGGCCTCTATCAGCATATAACGAGTGATGTGGTTACCTTCACGTTATATTTTAAGGAAAATAAATGAATCGGAACGAGATATCGAAAGGTTTTCAAGAAGGTTTAATGGCAGCCAGGATAAAGGGTACCTTTATGCGGCAAGTCTCGTATGAAGGAAGAAATAGTTATCGAGTTGAGAAAGAATCACAGCAGCTAAATGTCTGAGCGGAATGTGCGTCGCTGTAGACATGGCAAATATTGAGATGCTGATTTTAGAACAGGAATGAATGTTCAGCCGTAGATGTGTGGTCCTAGTTGCTGTGAGAGAGAAGTAATTGCTGTCTCCTTAAAGGTTGTCCAGAAATGAAGTATCTGAATTGTCAGAGGCAGAATTAATTCGTCTAATTCATATTCAACGGTGAACCCCTGGGTCTAGAAGTGTAGACCCACAGGTCCATGAATTAGACGGCAGATCAGGAATGAAATATTCAGCCATAATGCGTGGTCCTGTTTGCTGTAGGAGAGAAGTATGAAGGTCTCCAAAAAAGGTTGTCCAGGAATGAAGTAGCTGAATTGTAAGAGGCAGAATTAATTTGTCTGATTCATAATCTACTGGGAACCCCTTGGTCTAGAAGTGTAGACTCAAGGGTCCATGAATCAGACGGCTCTTCTCATGGTGTTTGTTGCTGCAGGGAAAGAGCGGATAGAAATACGTCCGTCCTTCTCGAAGGTTCCTGTAGTAGATGTAGTTTGGCGGGCTTTCACCGAATTCGATATGCCCGGGAAAGTCATCCGGGTTGAATGGGATTCGTCATCCCCATTGGTGAAAATATATTACGAGACCAACGATCAAGATTATTTACGCGCCAAACATACGAAGTTCTTTCTGATACAAGCACACGTGCGCGTGTTCTTCAAACTAACATCCCTTTTTTTAATCTTTTGACACCAATGATGTAACATGGAGTATTGGCTGCTGACGAAGCAGGCAACGGCATGTGGTGCACTACATACGAGTAAGGTCATCCAATGAGAGACTCTACACACATGGTGACCCCAAATTCTCCTTCTTCAAGACTTTGAATTTGTGCGGACTAGCCACTAAAACTACATGAAACTGAAAGAACTTTTACCTAGGCAGGTGCTATAGTTAAGTCTGCAGAAAACACCTCTTTTTGCAATTATTCTTCTCTTCTTCTTTTCTTTATCTCTATCACTAGATATATACCCCTTTTCTTTCAACCAAATTATTGTGTTATTCTTTTTCTCTCTTCATGTCTCGTGCTACAGTAAACCTTATTTTCCCTTACACTGCAGATATTGATTTCTTCTTATTCTTTTACTGATCCTACATGTACTGCCCTAATGTTGAGACGCGTAAATATAAGTAGATACATTTGACATTTTACTCGGGTACTTTTTTTACCTTGGGGGGGGGGGTTGAAGGTAAGAAAATTCTGCTACAAAGCTTTTTTGTTGCATTATCTTAAGCAAATAAATTTTGGCTTTGTTACTAGAATCCTGGTCAACGTGCTTTAATTTATTTCGGATCTTAAATATATTAGCAGTCACTCATGACGTACGTACGACGTTTTGTTGTCTGACGTCACGGGTGACTCAGCGTTTTTGCTAAACGCTATTTTGGGTATTGTAGCCGTTCTGTCGAATTACTGGTAGTAACTCCTTTTTAAATAGATATTCCTTTAGTTCTCTAGATATGAAAGAACGACCTCTACCCGAATGTATGTAGTCTAGCATTTCACTTATACTAAAAAGAGGTTCCAGGTAATAACTGTGGAGGTTTGCATGTCTATACAGGCTTATAAAAATGGAAATCGTGAGTATTCATCAACAATAACCAACAAATATCGATTGCAAAAGCAGTTTGGAGAGGACTCTTAAAATCAATACTGGTCCTTTGCATTACCGGTGGCCTTAATCAGTCTTCCTTCAGCAGGTCGATAGAAATGAGGTTTGAGTTCTGCACAAATTCTGCAGGATGCACAAGTTTTCTTGACATCTTCAGTTGAAAGGGAAGATTTCTTTACAGCACAAAATGTGAGAGTCTCGAGACACTCGGATGACATCGTATTTGGGATGCAGCGATTTCTTAATCGTGTCCCGACGGATAGTTTTTCATATAACTCTACTTGGACCGAGGTTTAACGACTTAATAATGCACAATAAGTGTGACTGAAAGTGTCTGCAGCAACATTATTTCTTCCCGGTCGATATTCAATATTAAAAAATTGTACGCCAGTGTCACCATTCCCTGGCAGCATGTGTAGAATTCTGGTTGATGTCTAATATTCTGGGTTTATAGTAAAAACTTGATACATGCTGATTATTAGATATTTTGTTGAATAAATTGTCAAGAATGAAGACTAAGAAAATAATATTAACCAAGCTTTATTCAGCAAAATACAAGTGGTATCGAAAACACGTGCGAAGGGCAATTCTGAATATGGCTGATTACCGTAATCCAGAGACAGGGCCATAAACGTTTCCAGGTATCGACCGTCGTAAACTTATTCACAACAAAGACATTTTGATATAAATTCAAAAAAGAATATTTTAATTGGCATAAAAATTAATTTCATTAATTATTTTAGAATCCTTTTATTCGTAAAGAAAAAAATATTTTAATTGAAAAGAAATAATGAAATGATCTCGACAATAAAGAGAAAAATTGAAAAACAAGGTAATCCAAAAGAATTTAATGCAAAAGTAATAAAGTTCTGGATAAAATTCAACCTTTCTTTTCCTAACAATTATTCATTATATTATGAACCATTATCAGGACTAGGAAAGGATGTATTGGAAATTGTAAATTCGGCCATTAATGTCTGCTCAAATATGATTGGGTGTTTTGCAGTTGTGCCATTAACTCCCGCTCCTACTGTTATTTAAGTGAGACTCGCTAAGGGATCTCTCTCTTCTTTTCGTTTTTTTTTTTCAAGACGAGCAGAAGGCTCTGCCTGGGTCGCTCTTTCTGCTTTGAGAACTCTTGTTTATTCGCCTTCGACTTTAGGCAGTTTTTCTTTAGCAAGATGGCTTGAGTAAAAGGCCTATTAGTCGTTTTAGGCTAAGCCTCTTTTCCTTGCAAAATTTTTATTGTTACTTGTTGAAACCATAAGCCTACTGCAGGTGCTACCACTCTGGGAGCGATGGCAATAAAGGGGTACACTGCTTTCCACAAAGCTCCAGCATCACTGGAACCTCACCATCAGATTGTTTAGTGTTATATCCAGGACACTCGTTGCTGCAGAGAAGCAATCTGTATAATCTTCAGCCCCAGCTGACTGGGCAATCAGGGCGTACCAAAGTACTTTGCCTTAGTATGCCCCTGAGCATGTGGCATTTTTTTTTTCAGGGGGTGGATAAATGAAATACCCCACATGGCATTGATTAGTGATTGAAAAACAACAAATTCAATAATTAGCTGAACAAAAGTTATGATATTTTAAGCTTTCAAACTTTTGCGGAAGCAAAGTTTCTCATAAGAAATGATGCAATTTCCTCCTCAAAGAAAGTTTTAGGAAAAAAAAAAAAAAAAAAACGGATCATAGCAGTCCAAGCTTGTTTGACCGCGGGACAAACCGTATAAAGTTACAACTGTCAATTTGGATAATAGCCTGTCAACACGCGCTGGCTAAAGATTCACTACTGCTCTACGTGTCATAACACAATTTCATTTCTTTTTTTTTTTTTCAGAACTATCCAAGAATAAACCTTCTCTATTTTTGTTGCACTGGTGTTGTGTTATCTTTATTAACATTAGTCCACTTTAAATAATGGTAACCTCTCGAGTACAACACAATGGCAATAGTACCACAAACAATTTTGCTTTCTCAACATGAGTTTTTAACAAACACAGGACAACAGTTCAACACAGGATTTGAAAACAAACACTTCTCGTCACCAGAACAAGCCTTCGACGACAGCCGATCTTTCAAGTATAACCACACATGAACTATGGAAGCTGAAAAGAACTTCTTGTCACCGGGATTCCAGAACTCCATAACTCTTTCTGTTCTACCTTTCAACACTAACAGACCAAGAATATGGTTTCTACCAGCTCGTAGCCAGTTTCATCAATCGAAGTTTTACCTCACAACAGAACAAAAACTCAATTCACTGGACAGTTGCTTGCTGTCTTGGCCATAATTCAGTAAGATATAATTATGTGTTAGAGTGGAGAAGCCAAAAACACCTAAGAAACCATGCCAAATCCAAATTTAACCAGTGTCGGCTCGAGCATTTAAAAGAACAGATTCAACGGGTGTCAACACACGGGCTCTATGTATCTCTCAAACTTTGGTATTTCTAATACCATCACAACAGTCAGAGGCCAACAATTTCGATCAGCATTCTTCCAGGAGCTAATGCAAATCTTGGGAACTACCCACATCAAAACTTCTGCATACCATACTTGCGCTAATGGCTCAGTGGAAAGATTCCACCATCAACTTAAAAAACTCCACTAGTTGCTCAACCTGATCCTACCAGATGGAGCGAATATTTGCTGATAGTTCTTCTTGGACGCCAGTCCACGATTAAAGAAGACATTAAAAGCACTGCAGCAGAAATGGTATATGGAATAACCTTACAGCTACCAGGATAATTTTTCACACAAACAAACTAAAATGCCTCTACAACTTCAAATTATGCGTCTCACTTTAGACAATACATGGCAAAATTTTCCATGATACAAACGCGTGTACATTCTAATATGTTATATCTACCTCCTGGCATAAATGTAAGCAAGTTTGTTTTTGTGCGTCAGGACACGATTAAGAAATCGCTGCAACCCAAATATGACGAACCTTACAAAGTATTAGAACGGCCAGACAAATTTTTCATAATTAAAAAAAATAATAAAAAGAACTTTATTGCTATTGACAGACTCAAACCAGCCTACATTGAAAAACCATCTGATCGGTTTACAGAAAATGAACCTGTCGTTCACGAAAACAAGGATGAGAACATTCCATCAACAAACAAAAAATATGATACTATAAGAAAAACAAAATCTTGTAGGCATATTCATCGGCCTTCTATGTATTATGATGCGCACACAGACATACATTCTATGAATTATGATGCGCACATAGACATACATTCTATGCATTATGATCTGCACATAGACATACATTCTATGCATTATGATGCGCACATAGACATACATTCTATGCATTATGATCTGCACATAGACATACATTCTATGCATTATGATGTACACATACAGACATAGATAGATAAAAATATATTAAAACGTTGATCACAGACTGTTATCTTTCGATATGTACATATCGATTCAGAAATGGGAGTATTTACAAGAAATGATGCAATTTCCTAGTTAAAGAAAGTTCTTGAAAAAAAAACAACAAAAAAACAGATCAATTTTGACGCAATTGGAAACCTAAAAACCACCCATGCACGTGATCCAGAAAATTCAAGAATTTTTTGGGAAAAACCAAAATACTCGACCACATTTTTTTTACTAATCATGTATGCTAAAAAAATATGCGGTCACTTTCTTCGTTAGGAATTTGCAGAACTAACGCGCGTGTTCATGATCCTCCCAATGCTGAGAGCAGCTTACTTGTCACCCAGGTAAAACAGATACAACTGTGTCTTAGAGTCTCATGGCAGCCCTACTTATTTGACTGCCAGACAAACCTTATAAAGTTAAGACTATCACCATGGACGATGGCATATCAACTCCACGTGCTGGCTAGGAGACCAGGGTTCAATCCTAGGTCGAGTCATACCAAAGATTCAAAAAATGGTACTTGATGCCATCTTGCTTAACGCTCAACATGATAAGGTACGTATCAAGGGTAAAGTGGAGCAATCTAAGAAATGGAGTAGCGCCCTCCCCAACACCTCGGTGTAGAAACTATTGAATTAAAAAAAACAAATATTTCACTCACAAAATGCTGCCTCCATTAAGTGCCGCCCAGGACACCACTCCTTGGTCTGCTACTGCACATGGTTTTTGTAATTACTTATGAAGAACCATAAAGAGTTCCACAAATTGATCGATTTTTAACTATTGAATTATATCATTCACTCAGTAAAAAAGCAAAAACTAAATTTTCTACTAGTCCATATTATTAACATCTGTGTATTCATCATTTTACTGCTCAATGACATCTCTTTCCTGAGTTATAATTTGATATGTACATACCAAAACAGACACTACTCCTTTATATTTATAAATATATATATATATAGAGAGAGAGAGAAAGATCTAAATTAGAATAACAGAGACAAATAGTCAATAGTATTTGGTTGTGTGTCAGTTTCTCACCTATGTAATCATTAGATCAAGACACTCTTAATATTTTTTATCAAAAGAAAGTCACTATCCTTTTTAGTCCAAAAGAATGTTTTTAAGAACAATTTTTAAACAGTTTCCCATGATGTAGAATTTGATGGTATATAATACCTAATAATGCCTGTATTGATTGTATAATGAATATATATATAGACAAATGTTAGATTTCCAATTTTTTGGGGTTGAAAGGTAAGAGTCTAGTCTCAGAGGACTATCTTTCCATGTAGTACTTGCCCCAAAAACAATTTTTAGACTTGCCGTCAAAGACATTCACTTCCTTGGTGTCTTCACATTAAACTATGCACTGTTGGTGGGTCCTAGAATACACTGATTGTATCCCTTATAGAGGTAAGTCTCTACCCACAAAAAAGGGGTGTCCTATATTTCACACTAAACTGCATTCGGTGGTGAGGCTGCTATTCTGACATGGAGTGGTATTACCTGACATGGTTTCAAGTAGATAATGATAACAATCTTTTATAAAAGATTATAGCATCAAGTAACAAATTTCAAGTATTCATATCAAAATACAAATAATTTGTATAAAGTTATATGGTTTCATGTAATTAATTATAATATTCCATTATAATCAATCATAGCTTCAAGTAACTAATCTTAATACAAATAATTTACATAGTTAAAGGGTTTTCAAATATTTCTGTATAATAACAATAATAATAATAATTTTCAAACAGATCTATTTGACATATAGACAGGATCCTAAGAGGTATAACAACTCTGGGTCAAAGTTAAGCTGGGATGAATAGCAAAAGAGGAGTGACTATACACTCTAGAGTATGAAAACCTTAGCCTAAGCAGAGGATACAGTTTAGTATCAGGACACATTGGTTTCAATAAGAGAAGAGAGGAATATGGTAAAAGTAAAAAAAAATATGGAGTGAATCAAATTGTTTTTTTGTTTGGGTTTTATGGCATATCAACTTTTGTAGGTTATTTAATGCCAAATCAATTTTTTATACAAATAAACAGTTTTATTTCAAACAAATCAGTTTAGCAAAAATACACAATTCAATTGTCAAAAACATTTCTATTTTAAGCAATTCAGTTTAGTCAAACAGTTTAGCATAAGTACACAGTTTAGTTCTATTTGACCCACAGATAAGACCCTATCAGATGCTACCACTGTGGGCCAGAGTGGACTTGGGAGCAATGGCAATGAAGGAGTGCTCTGCATTCCCCAAAGCTCCAGCATTACTGGAACCTCACCTTCAAATTGTTTAGTGTCATATCCAGGACACTCATGGGGGAGGTCTTATCTCTCTGCAGTGAAGCAGTCTGTGTATTCTACAGCCCCAGATGACTGGCCAATCAAACTGTTTTGAGGGCAGAAACAGAGAATGAAATGGAAGAATGAGAAGAACCAAAGTTGAGTCAATTATATAAATTTCTATGCAACAATTTAAATCCATGTACTTTAGATTAATGTTTACTGACTTATTCTTGAAGAAAAAAAAACAAACAACAATGCAAGATAGGTTTAGTCACACATTTCATTTTTACCATAGTTAAAATTAATATCTAATTAAATAAATTGTAGGCCTTGTCAGTAGGGTTTAGAATATGCCAACTGGATCCTCTGCAGAGAGGTAAGAAACCCTATAAAATAGGTCTCCTAGGTATGACATTAAACAACATTTGGTGGTGAAGCTTCAGTTCAGAAAAATGTGGATAATCCTTTCATTCCCATTACTCCCAGGGTCCCATAGATCTGCTTAAAGATTATTTGAATTAGATAGGAATACCTGATACCATATAACAGTATACAAATTAATTGTATAACGAATAGGTACTTGGAGCTATAGCTGTTTACAAAGAATGTGTATAGTTTCAGATGGTAATGCATCTATAAGAAAGTACTATAAGCAAGCTTGAATTTCAGTGAATATCATTTTGCCAAAGTGTAAATAACTTTGTTTTTCATAATGTTAAACTTGTCAGATTTTATGCCAAAGAAAGTGTATATGTGGAGAATCTTACTGCACTATTTTATTTAAAAGAAATCTGCAGCTGAAGCACACAGAATTCTTGTTGAGACTTACGGCAACCACACTCTGTTGGAAACAACATGCAGAGATTGGTTTAAACACTTCAAAAATAATGATTTTGATATTGAAGATAAAGAACGCTCTGGTGCATTAAAAATTGGAGGTATTACAACATGAAGAATCATTTCAGATGCAAGCTGAACTTGCAGAATCACTAGTTGATCACACAACAGTTTTGAAACATTTGAAAGCATTAAGAATGATTCAAAAGCAAGGACACTGAATGCTGTACAAGTTGAAGCCAAGAGACATCTTGTAACATGTGAACAGCTGCTTCAACAGCAGAAAAGGAAAGGTTTTCGGTATCATATCATGACTGGTGATGAAAAGTGGATACACTGCAATAACCCTAAGTATAGAAGACTGTGGGGTAAGACCGGCCATCCATCAACATCGGCAGCAAAGGCAAATATCTATGATTCAAAGCTTCTGCTCAGTATTTGGTGGGATCAGCTGGGAGAAGTTTATTATGAGCTGCTCAAACTGATCGAAACTATCACAGGAGACCGCTATTGACTACAATTGATGTGTTTGAGACAAGCTTTGAAGAAAAAATTGCAGTCATAGGAGCAGAAACATGACAAAATGATTTCGCAATATGACAAAACTAGGCCACATGTTACAAAATGGGTGAAAGCCTACTTAGAAAGGTTTAAATAGGAAGTCCTACATCACCCGCCATATTACCCAGATATTCTCCTTTCCAGTTATCACTTGTTTTGATCAATGGCACATGGCCTGTCTGATCACCACTTTTATTCCCATGAAGATGCCAAAAATGGGTCAACTTGTGCTGTGCCACAAAAGACAAGTCGTTTTTCTGACATGAAATTCAAGTATTGCCAAAAAGATGGGAAAAAGTAGTGGATAGCAATGGATAATACTTTCAGTGACATGTTTCTTACTAATGTTTTGAACCCCCCCCCAAAAAAAAAACAGTACTTTTCATGAAAAATCCGCAAGAACTTATTCAAGGTCCTAATCGATAGAAATATTTGATATCATATAATTGAGTGCAGACAGACAAATAAGAGCAAATAAAAAGTGTAATTAAAAATATAGTTATGATTGTAATAACCTGGAAGGATTTGATATACCATTAAATAAACAAAACATAAAAAAATTGTATTTTAATCTTCCATTGAATAAATAGGTCAGTGTAACTAGTTACTAATGACAATAATACAAGAGTGACTGTTACAAAAGTCACATATTGTGCATGACCTATTGCAGTTTTTGCACACTTTTCTTCATGCCTACTTGCTTGCCACTGTGGTTACCAGTTTCTTCTCACCTGTTTTGAGGGTTTCATTCCGGGTATTTTTCACTCCCACACACACTTTCAGTCAACTGCACCCCCCACCTTAAGTTTTAATATTCAGTGCTGTTTTGCAGAAATCTGTCTCATCTGCAAGAGACTTATACTTCTCTCAGATGGGCACCTCTGGTGATGTAATGGTTAGCAAGCTTGATTAGCAAAACTTCTCGAGTGAGTTTGATTCTGATAGGGTATCTCATTCATATGGCCTTGTGCCACATCTGAGCAAACTGCTAAGTAAATTACTACTTCTCTCAGATATGCAGAATCAGAGTATTGCTCCCTTGCCTTTGAGATAAAATTAGAGAGCATTATCTATTCATCTCCTTCAATCTTGTTTTTGTCATGCAATGTGATGTCGGCTAAAATTGAGACAAGCCTGGTCCTCAGTATTCATTTCACTAAAGATGGTCAGGTTGGAGGAATCTGATGCCAGCATAAATTGAATATTGTCAAAAAATTTTAGAATGGAAATCATTTTAAAAGTAGCTGTTATTCTTTAAATAAAGCATTTAAATTTGCTATAAACCGAATAGAGAAAATATATCCTATTATTATTAGCAGAGTTTAAATAAAAGGCATGCTGTGAATAATAGATATTTTTCACATTCATGAAGGGACATTATTTAAGTGTCAAATTAATCAGCATGAGAAAAAAAAAAAAAAAAAAAAAAGAGTTTCTTTGTTAATCTCATAAAATTTTATTGACTTTAGAGCTAAATGAAAATGAAATGTCACAAGTAGAAATGAATAGAAATTTAACTATTATCAAATTTTCTTTCTCCCCACCTAATAAGAATGTATGTATTTACCAACCTCTCCAGATGAGCTGGATGTGACACAAGGTCACTTTTTAAATGGAGTTTAACATGTTTGAATTAAAAGTGTTCTTTCTCCTAGACTGGTTAACTATCCAAGGTTAAAAAGCATATTGTTTGCGCTTCTATTTACCCATAGCTGGAAGGGAATAATTGGATTCATACCTTTACCAAGGTTATCAGTGCTATGTGAAATGCAAAGTCTTGTTAAAGATTTGAATTTGTATTGGTGTGTCCATTTCTTATGATGATAACCATTACACCATGACACATCCCCAGTAAGAATGTACTGTTACAATTTTATTTCAGACTTTGTAATTAATAGAGTATGTAACAGTCTAATTCAGAGATTTTCATTACATCTAATAACATTAGCCTGAAAGAATAAGAAGAAACAGCAGCAAGTATGTCATTATTTCCAAAAATAACTTCTCTTCCCCCACCACCAAAATCTAGTGGGTCTGGAAACAGCTATCCTTCATCCTAAACAGTAGAAGTCCAGTATTCAAAAAGAATAAATCCAATATATTTTTCTAATATACCTGGCAACCAGAATTCAAATGCTGGACGAGGCTGCTTGCATTTCACGTTGCAACACACCCTTCAGAATACATCGTTATCTCTCCCCCCTTACACACTCCAAGTATAAATAAATAGCAGGGCAGACAGAGTCCTTTAGTCTTGATTAGGCAACCAGTCTAGGAAAAGGAAAACTTAAAATTCAAAACAACTGTATTCCGTTTTAGAAATTGATCTTGATAATAAAGTATCATCATTTAGACTCGCAAAGCAATTATTTGCAGTGATGGTTTGATAGATCAGTCCTCATCCCTCCCTTAAAAAAAAAAAAAAAAAAAAAACATTTTGATAGCAGACCCATTTTCAAAATGTACCTTCCTCTCATGACAAAAATAAACATATCTGATGTTAAACAGAAAATCCAAATAATGTCACGTTTTTTTAGCATGACAGTATAGGTGTTTTATCAAATCATGCATTTTGATTTATTTTTTCCAGTAAGTTTGTTTGAAATAACATGAACAATTCTCATCTTCCTAGTATTCAATAACAAAGTTTATATATATATATATATATATATATACACACACATACACTTTCTGGAAAATTCGAGAATAACTTGAAAGTGGGTCTAAAGTGGGGGTGGGTGGAAAAGTTGAATTAGAAGCTTAAAAATGTCACTTGTCTGATAGTTAACGAGTTCGATTTTCAATGGGTGCTCCATACTTCTGCCAAAACTAAGCTAAATAACTATTACGATGGAAAAAACAACTTTAAAAAATCCTTTTTCTTGTAAAGAAAAAGAACAAAATCTTACTGTTCTTGTTATCACGACTATTTTTAAAAACATTTGTGAACTTGTGAGGAGAGAAATCAATGTACTTTTTAACAGTCGAAAAATAAAAAATCTTAATTCATTCCTTTTTTTTTTTATGCACCTAATATTTGTACAAATACGTACGTTTAAAAATTCACATACGAAAAAAAAAAAAAAAAAAAAAAAAAAAAAATGAAATGGACCAACTGAAAATTAAAAGACACCTGGATCTGGGCCGAGAAAAAAAAATCCAAAATTATAAATTAACACGATTAAAATCATAACTCTTCAATCCTGCTTGATAAATGATTAATTCTAAGATTATGTTTTGTATTTTGACTTCTTCAGTTGATGTGGAGATGTGTGAAAGCAGTGATATTATCACTGGGTATTCAAAACGTACAAAAAATACGATGACAGTTATAATTTTCCCACAAAATTAGGAAGTAATCGACTGATATTTTGAATTTTTGTTTAAACAAAAAACAAAACAAAAGCAAAACATAAAATATTAACTCATGACAAAGTGAATTTCTATATCACTTTTTGAACGTTTTTTTTTTAAGAATGTAAGAAAATATCAGTTCGAGAAAATGTTTTTTTATGGAAGCCGGGAAGTTGTTTTTTATCTCTCAACCCTCCCAAAAATAAATCAGCAGTAGAAAATTCTCCCCCCACTTAAAAAAAAATAAATAAATAAATAAACCCATCATACATCAAACTTTGGACCACCTCCTTGATAAGTGCCCGACAAACCAGCATTGCTAAAATCAAAGCCGGGGTGTTCGTATTGAAACCGCTGAAGGGTCAGCTTTTTCTCCATCTGATCAAAGGTGAAAGGATCAGCTTCATATTGTCCGTCTAATAAAGATTTCCAACACCTATTGGCTCCACAAAGCGACTTCAATAGACACAAGTTGATTGTTTTCTTGTCTTCCAGTGTCCAAATAGATTCATCCGCACGGACGGTGGCTGTGAGATCACCATCTATCAACACTTCACCCGAAACTTGAACCTTGAGGTGTCGAGGTCGAATATCACATTTGATCTCCCGAGATGGAGTTCCAGGTTTTACATTGATATATACGAAAACTTCATCCACCGTCTGAAACCATTGTCCCCAAGGTGTTTGTACCGGGACAATACCGCTACGTTCCTCAAAGTACGCCATTGTGAAAGAACAAGGGAAGTAATTCTAATCGAACACCGGCTCGTTTCGAATTATTTCCTCTTATATAAGAACATTGAGGCGGATATTAACTTTATTTCCATTTAAAGATGAGAGTATAAAGCTGTATAGTTTTGTGGGGAGGGGAAGTAGATGGGGGGATGTTAACTACAACAATCTTTTTAAAATGACGAATTGAAAAGTGCTTCCAGGCCAGAACAGACTAAAACCTTACAATTCGAAATTATATTTATATATTTTAAATTCTCTCTGTCTCCCTGTCTGTCTCTCTCTCTCTCTATTATACATTTATTTTTTTCTCTCTCGATTATATATACATATATATTTTTTTCAACATTAATAGTGCCAGTCTTTCGAAAGTCCCTCTATCAAAATGAAGTAGGTTATCTTCAGAAACCTATTTCGAGTTAACGAAGGACTGTATTTCCCATATTTCTTTAGACGAACTTTCTTTCCACGAGGTCCTGTTGTGTGACACGACTGTAATTCATGTTCTCCTTTCCTCATATTTTCCCTCCTCCATTTTTCTTTTTTCCCCTTAATTTTACCCAGCACACTTGAGACAGATCGGCTTGTTTTCGGCTCCCGACCGGACACCGGAAAACAGTCGTCTCTCCATATTATAGATGGGGGATGGAAGGGAAACCAACGGGGTTTCAGTTATTTATTATTTATTTTTACTAAAATTCTCTCCATGCTTTTTCTTCCCTTCCCCATCATGTTTTTTCACTGTACATATGTGGGGATTTAGGAATTAACAATAAAACTCCCAACCGGATGTTGACTCGTCGGCTGCCACATACAAAATGTATAAACGCGTCGCCACGCATAAGGCTCTACGCATCCATCCGGTTAAAAATCAGAAAAAAGAAAAATAATAAAAAGTAAAGTAGCCAATGGGAAGCGGTCGCGCCAAAATTAGAAGGATTTTGGAGGGCGAATTTGGAGCCGGTGGAGAGAGATAAATATTCAGGTTTTCTGTGAACCGAGTCTTGTCAGGAAGTGTCCGTCGAACCAACAACATCATTTTGCTGTCTGGTGTTTTGGGCACCACGCTACGTCTTGGGGCGTAGCGTTGGTTAGTCCATTCACTAAGTAAATAAAGGAAAGTATGGAAGAAATGTTTTCGTCTCTTATCTGTTTCTATCTTTTCTTTTTGTATATTTCTTTTGGATTTTCTTTGAACAAGGCATTGCGCCGGCCAATCAACGTGGGGTAAAATAATATAACCAAAATATGGACGATATCTTACGGCAACACACCCTTGCCCTTAGCCCCTGACCTTCAAAAACCCTTTTAAAACCCACACATACACCATTTCATTTCACTGGATTTTTAAGTACGTTTCGTTGAGTGATTATCAAACTGGTGATTGTTGCGCGTCAGAGATGAATGAGAATTGATTAGAATGTGACTGGTCGTGAAAGAGGCTAGCTAGGGCTCCTAGAAGTCTTTTCTTCTTCTCCCCTCTCTCCCCAAAAACTTGGGCCTTGTGCTCACCTAAAAATTCTTAAATATTGTATTTTTCATTTTTCAGCGTGTCCTTGCTCAGGTGGCAGTCGGTAATGACCAGCATCCTCAAGCCTCAGGGAGCCGTCCCTCCCCAGGTTTTTACCCTCTTCGGAGGGATTAGGTTTATCGCCTGACACCAGAGGTGGCCCTTTTAGGTGAATGCAGACAGGGCATTTTTGGGACTGCCGGACGCGTCTGGGCAACGGCCTAGGCCCGCGCCTAGACCCACCTAAAAAACGGCCCTGTACCACACTCGTACGCTTGGTGGGGTGTATGACAAATACCGGCTCGCCTGTGAGCATTATGCTATTTGACTGGGACACATTTCGGTCGGATGTGTTCTTGCTCAAGTGGCAGTCGGTAACGACCGGCATCCTCAAGCCACAGGGAGCCGTTTCCCAGGCTTTAAACCTCTTCAGAGGGGTTGGGTTTATCGCCTGGTGCCCCTCTTTAGGGGAATGCCGACGGGCCCGAGACATTTTTGGGACTGCCAGGCGTGTGTTGGCTAAAACGGCCTTGTGCCACTCTTGGGTGCCCCTTTCATATGGCCTTGTGCCACATCTAAGCAAAAAGCTTAGTAAATTACCACTCTGGTACGCTTGGAGGGGCGTACGACAAATACCGACTCACCCGTTAGTACGGTCGCAGTCCAACAAAGGCAGACTTGAGGCTGTAAGGCCTCCAACTTCGGCTGGACCACCTTCGGGTGGACGAGCGGCATTATAATCCAGCAGGGTTCGAGTCTCGGCTCGTGCCCGACCTTCCTCTCCCCTAATCCCCCACTATAATCGACCTTCGGGTCATTGACCTTGTATCAAGTCCTGTCTCGTGGGAGGCAGCGACAAATATCGGCTCGCCCGTTGATATGATTCTCTAGAGTCCTGACGCGTTAGCGAAGCTCCTAAGGCGATATCCAACATCTAGTAGTTGCGGCCACTTTACACATACATAGATATGCAAAAAGGTACTTTTTAGGACCATTAGAGGTCTCCATCCTTAGTGTTGGAGTCTCTCTGACAGTTCTCATGAACTTGAAGTGGACGGCCTAGAGGCAAACACAAAGAGGATAAGACCCGCTGGTCTTAACCATTTTGGTCGGTTCCTACTCGTGGAGCACTAAGGCACCGCAGTCTTAGCCGCGACGTTCGCTCGCTTGTTTCCTCAGCTTCGCAGCGCTAAGGCATCGTAGTCTTAGCCACTGTTTCCCAGTCTGTTTGCTCGGCTTCGCAGTGCTAAGGCATGATGGTCTTAGTCACGACACTCGTTCCTCGGGTGCGCAGTGCTGAGACATGGTAGTTTTTGTAGAAGAGAAATGGCCTCTCCAACGTCGTGTTAAGAACTCACGATCTCGGATTCTCACGAGACTAACGAGAGAGACAGGGAAGCGTTCGTAGCGAACTCCAGCGTTGCGGTTGGCGACATATTGAAAAAAGTGAAAAAAGGCAAAAGTCTTGGATCAAGCCTTCTGTGAAGCGATCCCTAATAACTACAAGCTATTTCAGCGATAATGACCGAGAGAAAATTTGACCTCAAACTGATCCCCGAGTTCGACGGCTCTGCATCAGGACCATCAGTTGTTGAATGGGTGGAAAAGGCTGAGCTGGTCTGTAAGATGTGCCAGGTGAAACATATGGAACTTGTAATCCCCTTAAGGCTGATGGATGGTGCTTTGCTGTTTTCCAGTAGCTCAAGGAAGAAGATAAGAGGGATTTCGACAGGATAAAGGCTGCACTATATACAGCTTTTGCCGCGGATGGATTCTTGGCATTTGATCAATTCGTCGATCGACGGCTCCACCATGGGGAATCGGCTGATGTTTACCTGGCAGAGTTGCGGAGGTTTTCAGTGTTGTTCGGGGGAACAAGTGACCAAAGTCCGGCATGCACGTTCGTGCGAGTGTTGCCAGACCGTGTGAAAAGTTTTCTTCGTGCCTCAACCTGCATGGATGGACTATCGATCGATCAGCTATTGGCTCGGGCACGAGCTTGCATGAAAGATAATACATATGAGACCACATTAACACACCCTCAGTAAAACGAAAGTACTGCACAACCAGGACATCGATCATCCTGCTATCTCTCTACCAACGACGACGATCATCCTGTTGTCCATACCAACGACGACAATCATCCAACTGACTCTACCAACAACGACGACCACCAGCTGACGCTACCAACAACGACGACCACAAGCTGACTCTATCGTCGACAACCATCAGCTGTCTTCACCTTCAGCGACTATTCCACAAGTCGTCTCTGCTATTCCAATCGTCAATACGAATACAAATTGTAACCTTTCAACAAAAATAAACTGTCATTTGTTGTTATACTGTTATCTCGCCTTTGTTCTCTTCATTGTTCTCTGACTAATAGTGGTTGTAGTTTAAAGTCATACCCACGACTAAATTGCCCTCAGTTTTGCTAATAGTGGATGTAGTTTAAAGTCGTACCAATGACAAGAGTAGTCTTAATACACAGAGTTCTTGCTACATTTCTTCTTAATCTTCCTCTTAGTTCTTCGGGATGTCTGAGAACTAGTCTTCTGCAATTAATCGGGCTTTCTGGCATGGGACACCTTTTAACATTATGTGTCAAAGAAAGTTCCATAGGAAACAGGTCCGCACAGAACGTATATTACCATCGTTTCCTGGGGAAAGTTCGGTTACCCTGCCAAGCTTCCAGAATGGTTTGGTTTTTGCAGGATTTTTAATCAACACCACATCATTTATTTGTATTTTATCTTTGAAATCCATATTATGTAGGTCCTTACAACTTTCTCTTAGATTCCAGAGATATTCCTCATTCCATAATTTTTTGAAATTATTTAACAATTTTTTTCTTTATGGAGAGAGCATCTAATAGTTAAGACCTGGAAGTAGGTTCCATGTCAGGACATCCACCAGAATCTGTTTTCACGGAAATTAACATTTGGATGTAAAAAGACATTGGGTATCAAAAGTAATATCTCAGTATCAGACGTACTTCGATATGTTAGGAGGCATGGAATTTATGACTCTTTGAATATCAGAGATCAAGGTAAGAAGTTGGAAGTAATCAGATTTAGCTCTGCCCAAGGTCTTAAAGAGACAGATCTTTATGGTTTTTATCATTCTTTCTCATATGCTTCCCATCCATGGGTAGTACAAGGGTATTTTATGTGATTGATAGCGTGGCTTATAAAATTGTTTCTGAACTCATTACTGTCCAAATGATGTTCTATTATATCTTTGTCCAATGCGTTGTCAAAGGATTTCACATTATCACTATAAGTGTTGGAAGGTATTCTGTATGAGTTATAGAACCAGATAAATGCTTGTATGAATGTTTTGGTGCTCATGTCTTGTACAATCTCTATGTGTATGCTTCTTATTGCCAGACAAGTGAATATTAATAAATAGATTTTCTCAGCCTTTCCATTTCTGTTTACCCAGAGATGCCCAGTATAATCAATTCCTGTGTTTTCATCGGGATTGACTAGGTTCACACAGTGTTTAGGTAGATTAGTCAGACTAGGATACTTAAAGGCCAAACTGTTGTATCTTTTACAAATGGTGCATTTGCTCAACACTGTCTTTACTGCTTGTCTAGCTTGAGGGACCCAGAAACCAGCCATCCTGATTCTGGCTATTGTGGTACTAATACCTAGATATTTGGATTGTTGATGGAATTCATTGATCAATAATTCTGTATAAGCATAGTGTTTCCCTAGTAAGATAAGGTAGTTAACCTCATATCCATACCCTTTGGAATTAGCAATTCTTCCATCCATCCTTAATATACCTTCTTGGTCCAGGAAGACATTGAGGTTCTTCACTAAGGAAGAGTTTTACTCTTTGTTGAGTCCTTTAAAAAGGATAGTTTCCTACAGAAGCTTTCTTTCTGCACAATCTTTACTATATATAATTTTGCTGGTTGCAGGTGATCAGTTTAATCCTTTCTCTTGCATTTCTAAAAGAATTTGTATACAAGAGATGTGACTTTATCTAATTTCTTCCAGCTGGAAAATTTGGAAAAGAATACTTTTGGCTCCACATATGATTCTATACTATTATAATAATTTTTTTGAGGAAACAGTATTTTTGATTCAGGAGATAGGCATTCAAGTCTACTTGTAGGTCATTCTTTTTCGTCTGTAATCACCCAATATGGTCAATGGAACAAAAATTCGTATATATTTTCAAATTTTGCGATTGTGATTCCTCTGGATATCTAATCTGCTGGGTTATCAGTTATGTGTACATATTTGTATTTAATCCTAATATCAGAGTTTTTCTCAATTTGGTTCTTTATGTCATTTATGTCCTTGACTCTGTTTCCTGGGAATATATTTTTTATTTTTATATTTCCCTTTGATAGCCAAGATAATATTACTCAGGCATTTACAAATAGATAAATGTCTGTTATTACTGCAACAGAATAACCTATTACTTCAGCGGATGACCTTTTTCCTTGCCAACGTTATAAAAATTTATTTCTTACAAAGAAATAAACTGACCACGTGCGGAACTTGATTTGGCCAGAGTGGAAAAGGAAGAAGTAATTCCAGACAATACGGCACCAAAAATCTATCTCTCACTATTTGTCAAAAACTACTATTGAGTTCTTGAAAACTAGGTTGTTAAGACAAGAAAAATAGCCAGCAGAAAGGTTTCATCACTCGCTTATTGAATAGCTGTTTAATATTTCAAACAGGAAAGAAGCTTTCCAAGAAATAAAACCAAAATCAAACGAAAGTCGACTACTGAAATTCTACGAAGTTAAACAACTGAAAGAAAATTCAACCCGAGAATTTTGCTGAAAAGACAACTTCACAGAAGACTTAAGTGAAATCAAATGAAAATTAAAAAGACTCACATAAAATCAACTGAAAGATAAAAGTCAACCAGTGAATTCTGCTGAAAAAAAAAAAACAACCTTTCAGAAGACTCAAAACTAGATGAAAACTGAAACATTTCGACAAAACTAAAAAGAAAAAAAAATACTCAAATTCAAAGAACTTTGTTTCCCGGACACTCTCTCAGATAAGTTGCAACACTTTATCTTTTCTGTCCCTTTCTTTCTTGTTTCTTTTGTATAAAATTACTTTTTAAAAACTTTATTGTCTGTGTTATCCTTTTGAATCAGTATCCGAGATAGAAAGCTGCAGAACTTACCGTTGGAACTTACCGTTTAATATTACACACTAAAGCCCCCCCCCCAAAAAAAAACTTACCTAGTTAAAAACTAAATTTGGCTTAGTGTCATTCTCTTCATCTTAAATTTTACTCTAAATTCTTTTACATTGCAAATTTTATCCTTCAAATTTCTTTTAACGTCAAATAATTCGGTTTTTAAGTGTGAAAACATTCAAATTTTGAATGTAAAAGCATTAAACCTTCATCAGTATGTGAATCTTTAAAATAAAAGTTCAATGTTTTCACATTCAAAAATTTCGGAATAAGTGTTAATATATATACATATTTATATATAAGTAAGTAAAGTTGGCGATCGTAGTCGAAGGTGATATATATATATACTAAGAAAAAAATTGTTATTTACCGTTTAAGCTGTGATTAGGTACACATATCTATGTCGATCACGCAAACTTTTAGAAAGGAGTGATATGACATAGACTGGGCAAAGATGACAAAGACAAGAGGGCAAATTTAAAGGTAATTTTTATTTAGTGAATTGTACAAAGGAAAAGTGTTTGTCTGCTCATGAACCAAAGTTGTAGCTTGAAGTCCAGGTTATATGATCGGAGTTGCCGAATGTGTCTTTTCTGCTCAAGAGTTGACGTTGTTGATTTCTCCGGAGAAATCTGCACGCTGAGGACCAGAGGTAATCCTTTAAAGGACTGTAAAGACTTTCGAGCTCTAAAAAGGATTGTTGAAGAAAAGACTGAGCTGCTGACACCATTGATTAGCTGGACTGCTGCGTTTGGCCGTTAATGGCTGTGAAAAGACGTCTGATGTGGTGGGGAGCAGATACCAGTAAAAGCAATCAAACTCCTTTCGCCCAAGGCTATACTCGGCTGCTGAAAGATATATCTATCCAACCTCCCATCAGGAACCAGGCAATTAAGGTCAACGAAACCCACACGATGCAAACGCCAAGCAGGTGGCCGTTTAGGCGCCCGTTGAATAAGTATGTATCCAACCTCCTACCAGGTAGGATTTGACACACGGTCATTTTATTGTAGGAGCCATGCATAAATTGAGACTCATGCGCAGCTCATACAAAAAATGCTTGATCTCGTAGGCATTTCCCTCTGTTCGGATTCTTTAGGCGCCAAAAGATGAACACAACTCTACATAGCAAGTGTTGCCTGAGAATGAGGATGGACCCACTCAACGCGAACACCAGGCAAGCGGCTATTTAGGTGCCTGTAGAATGAATTCTAGCGTCAGTGACTACTGGTTTTATAGCGGAGATAGATTTTTTTAATTTACTGGGCTCGTATGTGTCCAAATTAGGACGGGAAACTTCTCTTTAATTTTGTGTGATAATGAAAGAAGTGATAATACTGCTAAGAGAACTTTGCAAATACTACCCGCTATATTCAACAGCCGGAAAATACTTTTGAGACAGCTTGTAGAAGTAATTGTCTTGAAAATAGCTTCTGAGTTGATAACAGAAAATTCCACACACTGAAAAATTGTTGATGATGCTTTTGTATTGATACCAGGGTTCCCTTCCGGCTGCAGTGAAAAATTCCGTTTTTCTAATGATACGTGAAAAAATGAACTAATGAATACATTTTTTCGAGGCTTTCTTGAAAGGGGAGTCAGAAGTGGCTTTGGGGGAGGGATCTTTTGTCCATTTTTTTCCGCTTCAGTCCGCTCATCCCTTGCTTTTTGTTCTTTGCTGAGGATGTCAGAGGCTGCCTATGCGGAGGAGCTGTTGGGCCTTTTTATACCGCCTCGGTTCGCCCCTTTCCTGCATCTTTTCTGCTCGCTGTCGTCTTTGACGGCTGATTTTAGAGCGAAGCAGGTCGATTCTCCACCGACTTTGAATACTTCAGATTTGGGCGGGAATAAAGTTGACCTTAGTCGAGGGTGACTGTAAGGCTCCCTTTTCAATAGTTACTTCACCAAGGTGTAGGAGAGGGCGCTACTCCTTTCCTGGATTGCTCCAATTTACCCTTGATGCTTACCTCATAATGCTGAGTGTTAAGCAAGGTGGCATCAAGTACCATTTTTTAAGTCTTTGGTGTGACTCGAACTAGGATTGGACCATTGGCGAACACTCTACTCATTAGACCAATGGCCCGGTCAGGAATATTTCACTTTAATTTCTGTTGTATAATTGAAACTGTTCCGAGAAGGTAGTAAATATTACTTGCTATAGGTAGCAGTTAGAAAATATTTCCGAAACAACCCACTGAATTAATAGTGATTGTGAAGCACTTACATCGGCGAATCCCGACGTGAGCAGCTTGTGGGTACGGTAAAGTGGAACTTCAAGATCACAGTCCAGCATTTTAGCCATTAGGCCACGGGGAATCCTCCCAGGTACACCTTGATACTTCCTTCATTTACCACATGCCTGAAAATAGAATTAAAAAAGTACTTTACAGACCATTTATTATCTATTATTTTTAGCAGAAGCATTGTCAATGATTATTATTAATAATTTTGACTTGTAGTAATTTACTAAGCGTTTTTGCTAAGATGTAGCCCTAGGTCGAAGGAATGGAACACCCAATGAAACTCGAACTCACTCTTGCAGGTTTGCTAGTCAAGCTTGCTAACCGTTACACTATCTGAGTTTTAAAATTTTGACTGCTTTCTTTTCTGCTTACTTTTCTTACCAGCAAAATAAATTACTAGTTTGAACCTGAACAGTTGATATTTGCCGCTAACTAGAAGCATATAAACTTAAACGGACAGAATTTTGGCCAGGAATTCCCTGCATCTACATCACTATTGCCAAGAAAATGTTGAAGTTTTATATTTCATATATAATTTTATGATTCTTAATATATCTTAAATTGTCTATTAAATGCTGTAACCTGTTATTTAACAACTTATAAAGTAGTTAAATTACAGATTATATTTGACATTTTCAGCTATTTTTCTAGCTATGAGCCAACAGTGTGATTCTTATGATCTTAGGACGTACAACATTTTAAGTATTGTTAATACAAATTGATCATTGAGGGATATACACCCGGGGTGGGCAAACTATGGCCCGCTGCACTATTTCTGTGCAACCCGCGGGAAAATAAAAAATAAACATTTGAACTTGAATCGAGACTAAATTCTTTTGATTTTAAAAGATGCAGCCCTTTGAAAATTCATAACCTAGTGATGTGGCCCTCCGACCAAAAATTTGCCCACCCTTGTTATACACTGTACAAATTGTTTCAAACTTTTTTCATATCTAATTTTAACTTACTTTAAAACTCGTAAAATTTTGAAGTGAATTCAATCAAGAAATGTTAAAAACAAGACAAAAAACATATGCTGAAATTTGTGTAACAATAATTTTTGCAAAAAATGTAATGTGCATAATAAAAGTTGGAAAATAAAAATACGTACTGAATGTGCATATCTTTTAAATATTCTTCAAGACTGGTTTTCAAGATAGGTATCCCATTCTTACTATGTAACCCCTTTCCTGTAACAAATGTGATGTTACCTTTCATATCAGGACACTTTCTCAAAGCTAAAAAAAAAAAAAAAATAGCAGTAGTAGAAAACTGTATCAATATAATAATCATTTGTCTATAATTTATAATACAATTATCATTTGCCTATAATTTATAACACCTATTGAATATTTGCAATATCACCTATTAATTATTACACCTCTAACATTTTTATTAAAAATATCTTTTATTCTAGACTAAAAATATTAGGTTTCTTTATTTACAATGAAAATGTATATAATTAAGCATTACTTATTGTCAATATTTATTAGATAGAGTAACCAAACGTTTATATCCGTTACGCCATGTGACCTGCTGGACAATTTAGAGTGAATTTTTAGGATTTATAAACTTATTGTTTTTATCAGCATATGAGATATTACTTATAACAATTATGTACGATTTTTACCTTTGCTCATATTACATCTTTTTTATCTAGCCTTTTTGATTATTGTTTTCCCATATCGTATTCATCTCTATTGTTGGTGTGCTCAACAGGTCTCAGTAGCCCAACATATGGGTTGCTTCTATAAGATGTCTTATTCTCCAGTGTTCAACCCTATTCATTATTTCATCTTCATCCCATAAAGGTAGATGGTTTCCCTATTCTTTCCATATATGGCTAGCCATATCCGACTTTTCGATTTCACTTAGACATACTGCTTTTTGATGTTCCTCTAGCCTTATTTTTAGTGGGCAGCATGTCTCGCCATTGTATACTTTACCACAACTGCATGGGATGGAGTACGCGCAACTCTTGGTCATGTTGTATTCTCTTGGGGGATAGAATCGGAAGAGATATTTTCGAAGAGTCGTGTCACTACTGAATATTGCCCTGATATCATATGGACAACATTTCTTTTGAATCTTTTCGGATAGGCCCTTGACATAGGGCAGACATACTGTAGTGAGTTTTCGGGAATTGTTCTCCGTCGTTTCGATCTAGATTTCTTGGAGCCGATGCTATGCTCTCTGGGTAGTTGTTGCGATGGAGGTTGTCTGTTAAACTATTCATTTTTTTTTAAATATGCATTGCTGTCACTTCTAATGGCTTTTGCTCGATGTTGTCGGTGACGAAAGATTCATGTATTTACATTATATGGATGGTGAGAGTTGAAATTAAGGTACAGTCCGGTAAAGGTTTACTATTGATTAACAAATGAACCGAATCCTTGCTCTGAGCGAGTTATTAATAGATCTGGAAGAATCATTTTTTTTTGTCTGGTTCCTTCTACGTTGTGGACTGTATAGATGATCTGACTGAGTTCACATGATCCAGTAGTGTTCGAACGTCTTCCGAATGAGGCCAAACAACCTTCATCAGACAGGTTTCGGGTTTTCAATAAAAATGAAGACATTAATCCGAATACTCTAAATGATGAAAAGGAACATTGATATTGATTTAAAAAAAAACTCACCTTCGCTATAATCATGGATTGATTCCTTAACAATGAATAAGGCTTCTGTCCAAGTCAAGAAGTGCATATCTATTTCATTATATTTTTCTTTATTTATCCTGCTGCAAAAATATATGCAACATATTTAATATGCATTATATACATACAAGACTAAAATCTCTAAGTTAAGGTACAAATAGATACAAATCAACTGAAATTAAACAGTATAAAAGCAGCAAATTTATTTTTTTTACATTTTATAATAAATCATGTAGATTTATATATCTTAGGCATATACTTAGGTATACCAATATGGTTGTACCCTGATGATGAAAAATATCTTATTTTTCAACATAACCCTTTTCTTAGTTGATGCACCTGATTCATTAATGAAAATAATCCTTTAGACAGAGTCTGATTCTTTTGCTACTTCTTCTTAAAATACGTACGTGTTAATGCATCTTAATAAAAAAAAACACTAATGAAGTTGGTGAATTGCGTTCAAATTCTGGACAAAACTGTTTAAGTTCCTCTTGCACTAATGTCTCGTGGACTGGAAAACTTTAAATAAAATTTCTGCTAATTGCTATATGTCAGGTTGATATAAACAATGATATCTTCATTCTTTTATCTTTACTAAGGGGTCTCCTCATGGGGTACATGCTGGCATTGTAGTCAGCGAATTGAATTCCAGTCGCGCTAATGCGTTCACTTTTGGATAAATACTCTTGGGAAAAGTATGAACTCTCTTATTCGCCCGGGAGACCGGGATTCGATCCCATGTCATAAAATGGTATTTGATGCCTCCTTGCTTAACTTTCATCATTATAAGAATGGACCAAGGATAAAGTGGACTAATCCAAGAAAAAGAGTAGCGCCCTCACCTATACCTCGGTGTAGTAGCTATTGAAAAACGAGCCTTCAGGTTGCCTTCAACTATTACTATGAGTTAAACAATACCACTGTTTGGCATTACATAATCTACGAAGGTTGATATGCTATTAAACGAAGAAAACAAACCAAACTTTATTGGTACTACTGAGAAAAATAGTGTGGCACAATAGTGGGCATTCGTTCTGTAGGTGTGGGTGTGGGTGAACGCCAGTCAGAGGATTCCTTCGTCGCGAAACCCACAAAAAGGGCTTGCGTGAGAGATTTCCTACAAGTCCGGAAGAAAACGAGGAAAAGTAAGGTCCCAGAGCAGTCAAGAGAGATGAGTTAGCGACAGTCAGGGAAAGGTGACGGTCAGAAAGAGGTGGCTGCTGAAGCGAGGAGTTGGGACCTGGGGACCCAGAAGCCAAGACAGACTGCGCGAGAGGATGAGTCAGCGTTCCTGGTAGCTGTGTGGGAATTTTGTTCGGGTACACGCTCACGATAGCCAAAGATGCACAGAAATGCCAGAAAAGTGTCAAAACTCCCTTCTTATGCTTAGGGCAAACCCAAGTCAGTGCTCGTTTGTTCTTCTTTCTTCCACTCTTGGTTATACATGTTATATCTATTGTATATTTGTAAAACATGGGAAATGCCCCTGGCCGGAGATGAGATAAACCACTAGACTATCGAATGGCCATGAATTGCTATAAGAAGTTGAGATAGTGGAGGTCGGCCAGCGGGTATATTGTTACAATAGGGAAATGAGCATAAAACAAAAATCTGCAGAAGTTGTACCGACCACTATAATTACTATCTCAACTTACACAATTAAACTGCAGTGGTATTAATCAATAGAAACACAAATGGAAGCGTATAGGCAGATACTGATTAGCGATTCAATGGCTGATTGATTGATTTCAATCGCTGATAAGAATCTGTCTTTGGATAGATACATCAGCTTTTTTAGGAGTAATTGGCTTCTGGTTTTAAATTCTGTGTTGTCCTTCTAGACTGGTTGCCAATCAAGATTAAGAAGACTCATAGCTAGGCGGAAAAACAATTGGATTCACACTTTTCTTAAAGACATTAGTTCAAGAGGAATATTAAACAGTCTTGTTCAGAATTTGAACGCAATTCATCAACTTCATTTTCTGGGCTGATAATTACGATATCCTCCACAAATGTTTCTTAAGATGCATTAACACGTATATATTTTAAGAAGAAGTAGCAAAAGAATCAGACTCAGCAAAAAATTAGCATAAGAATAAGAAATTATAAAGGTTAATTTAAATATTTTCTATGGTCATATCTACAAATTCAAGAATTTAAAAAGTGATAAAAAATCTTACTTCTGAGCAGTATCGGTCTTTAAAGCTTTAAGAATTTCTAGTATGCAACTCGCCTTTTCATCAATGCTCTGTAAAGAGTGGGAAAAGCACATGTTAAATCGATTGGCGTATGAATTAATAATGATTTACCAGTTAAGCAGTAAAATAAATTTTGATATACAGTATCACCTATAAATAAGTATTGACCTAACAATATTTTTGATAACAATTAAATTTTTCTAAACTAATGACACCAAGATTTTATTATTTTCAGTGGAACATTTCAACTATGGAACATGAAAGGGACAGTGATACAAATTGTAATCAGTGTGCTCGAAACAGTCACAAAAGGATTGGTAAAGGGACAAGAGGAATTTCAAAATGTAGATATTATTTATTCCAAAACTCTACAACACTGAAATTCCGTAAAAAAAATAGCAGAAATATATATATATATATATATATATATATATATATATATATATATATATATATTTAATTCCATGGAATTTAGACTGCTACCCCTGGGTTTCATGGAGTTTTTTACAAAACAACAATCATCAGGCAGTTAACATGAAATAAATCGAAAATCGAAAAAGTACAGTCAAAAACCGTTGGCATTTTGTAGGAATCTTTACGTGTAATTGTAAGTGTGTGAGTGTGGGTGGGTGTGTGCAGGTTATAGTTGCGTATTATTGTGTGTATGTGTAAGTGGCTTATTATATTGCACTTGGTTCGATATAAACCCACAAAGTGATTTCGTGACAACCAACACTGTTATAATATATATATATATATATATATATATATATATATATATATATATATATATATATCCATTTACATCCCCCCCTTTTAGATATTTTTCTGTCGTTAAGATCTTGACAAGAGCCAAACGAAACCAGTCGTTCAAAAAAAATATGATTTTTTTTTTAGATAATAAACATGCCCACATCTTCCCTAGGCTTAAATGTTTTCCTGGCAATCAATAAGTTTTTAACCATTGATAATTTGTTTAAATATATATATATATATATATAGCACTTCTTTGAAAACTTCTACATATTCCTATTTTATTCATTGTTAGGGGTGTATTTTTAATACAGTTCAAATTCTATTTACTATCAGTTTATTGAATTATAATATACAGCTAATCTCTTACATGAAGTTTTATGACTTATTATGATTTTTCACTAGTATTTCTTTCATTTGATTTTTTTTTTTTCATATTTTTCAAAAACCTCTATAATCATTTGTAAATAGTCTGATTCAAAAGGCATCATCTTCAAGGCATGCCGACATCACGGATTCTCTTAACTCTCACTTGCTATCCGTCCCTATTTGCCACCTTTCTTTATAGGTCCTCAAGATGACCTTACACAGAGATGATGAATGGATGCTATCGCTGCTTGGCCAACACTA
The DNA here is from genome assembly GCA_963585895.1 of Sepioteuthis lessoniana. Taxonomy (NCBI): domain Eukaryota; kingdom Metazoa; phylum Mollusca; class Cephalopoda; order Myopsida; family Loliginidae; genus Sepioteuthis; species Sepioteuthis lessoniana. The sequence continues at coordinate 40,410,154 of OY757907.1, read as the reverse complement.
GCGTGTCCATGTGTTGGGGCTCATTGGAGAACATCGCTTATGTGTTTGTCCTTAATTCTCCAACAGTACTCAGCATATTTTCTTAGGTGATTTGTGAGATGCAAGGTAATTTAGCCATACAGCTGATGTTTTGTAGGGTGTTGCTTCCGGATTAATCCAGAATGTCACACAGCATCTTTGTGCAGTTCCTAACTAGCTTTTTCTTCTGATGTTTCGTTCAAGTACGAGTGGTGCAACCACACAATGGTATTGACATGGCTACAGCTTGGAAGAATTATTGTTTTATTTTATTACAGAGATCAGATTTCCATATCTTCAACCAAATTATCAATAGAAGCTCGTGCTTTACCTATGCATATTGTGACATTGTTTTCATTAGAGGAAATGTTGCTCCACTTACCCTTGATACGTACCTTATAGTGCTGAGTGTTAAGCAAGGAGGCATCAAGTACCATTTTTTTGAGTCTTTGATATAACTCGATCAAGGATAAAACCCTGCTTTCCCGGACCATTGGCGAACCCTCGACCCACTATGCCAATGGGTTCAAAGGTTAGCTATTTAATGAAGAGATGGCACCATCTTGATTAAAAGATAAGAACATTGTTTGATCTGAATTCATAAAAAGACCAATGCTCCATGCTGCTTGCGCCAGGCTATGCAGCAGATATTCATCTTCAGCAGGTGTATTTGCAAGAAACATTAGATTGTCAGCATAGTCTGCGTCAGTATTTCTCTCTGTGTCTCTGTCTGTCTGTCTCTCTCTCTCTATATATATATATATATATATACATATATATATTATCAGTATTAACTTACCATTGTGTGTGTTGATGATACTCTTGCCAGCAACTTCTTATACGTGGAAGTACCTTCTGTGAGTTCATCTGCTAAAGTATCATAATCTATCAAAATGTTTTCTGGCTGCATCCAATCATAGTTTATGACACGTGCCAATTTCTGAAAATCATGAACAACAAAAGAAAAATTAAATATAGCAATGATTAGATTTTCTTGTGGGTATTTATATCAGCTAAACATAACAGCAATTAGATTTCTGGTGTACTGCAGAGCAAATGTTTATTGGGGGAGGGAAGTTAACATTTTAAAAGCCTCCCACTTTTTTATGGGCTTCAATACTTTCCATTCCCAAGATGTTGGAAATTTCCTCTTCCTTACGAAAGACAGTTTGGAAACTCACTGAAATTGTTAGTTTGATTTATTAACTTATTTACAAATGTGAGAACAAAACTGCAAATGTCTGTTCATTTTTTTCATTACTGGGATCATCAAGTGACAACATCTTCGTCTTGACAACTTTTCCCTTTTCATAACCAACCATCGAAACTACGTTACACACAGATTATGTCAAACAGTTTACCAAAAAGAAAAACGAACTAGAAACACTTATACAGACAAAATCTTCAGCTAAGACATGAAATTTGGAATTGAAAAATGTGCAATGCTTGTAAAAATTTAGGAAAAAAGGGAAATAACAAAAGGAAGACAACTAATCAATCAAGAAAGCATTGTTAATCATTACACCTGCAAATAAATAACAGCAACAACAAAGATAGTACAAACAGAAAAACAGGAATCAAGGAAACAAAAATGGAAAGAAAAACATCTCCATCAGTACTTCAGAAGATAAAATAAGGAAATTATGTACAAAATTACATGAACTCGGCTAAGTAGAGAAAACTTTTAAAAGTTAATCAGACTATTTTTTCAAATACATGTAAGTGACTGAATTATTACATATTTTGAAGAGAGTTAACTATAAAGGGCAAAAAACAAATTACTTACGGGTGGACGTCTTGCTTCAGTTAATTTACATGCACTCATTACGATTTTGGTAGTAACTACATAAAAACATAATTCTAAAAAAAAAAGCAATAATAAATAGATTAAATTAGCATAAAAACAAAGACGATAGAAGAAAATAGATAAGAAAAAGCAAAAGAAGAAAGTTAAATAGAAAAGTGGGGGGCAAAAAAAAAAGAAGAGAAATAAAGGATAAAATGAGTTACGTAGTGAAATAAAAGAGGGAAAAGCCTGTAGGAAGAAAATGAAGAAGAATATCCGAGGGATGACATAGACAGACGATATGTGTCAAGAAAAGAAGAAAGAACAGGATTCGCCGGCGTTGAAGATAGCGTCGATGCATCAATACAAGGAGTCGAATACTACATAAAAAGAGCAAAGAAAAACTAATTACAAAGAAAGAGTATAAGACTAGACATAACTGGATGGGCAAAGTGATCCACTAGGAACTGTGCAGTGAATTTGAATTTGATCATACGAACAAATAGTATATGCACAACCCAGCGTCTACCCAGGAGAATGAGACACACAAACTCCTCTGGGATTTTGAGATACAAAACGAACTACCTAATCTCTGCCAGACGATCAGACCTTATTATAATCAACAAAAAAAGAGAACTTGCCAAATTGTGGACTTTGCTGTCCCGGCTGACCACAGAATAAAATTGAAAGAAAGCGAAGAGAAGGATAAATCCCTCGACCTTGCTAGGGAACTGAAAAAGCTGTGGAACATGAAAGTAACGGTTATACCAATTGTCGTTGGTGCTCTTGGTACAGTCACCAAAGGTTTGGTAAAAAGACCCGAGGACTTGGAAATAAGAGGACGTGTGGAGACGATCCAAACAATTGCATTACTGAGATCGGTCTACTGCATTATTAAGAGTCCTGGAGACTTGAGGAGACTTGTTGTCTCTCAAACTTCAGTGAAAGACCCTCAGATAACGCTGATGGGAAAAAATCTCAAAGAGTAAATAATAATAATAATAATAATGATAATAACAACAATAATAATAAAGACCTTGTAAGAGAACTAAAAAAAACTATGAAGCTTGAAGGTGACAGTAATACCAAATGTAAGTGGTGCGCTTGGAACAATCCCCAAAAGATTGGTAAAGGGATTTGAAAACTTGCCGAATTATAAGACTTAACACAACTGGGTAGGCAAGGTGATCCACTGGGAGATGTGCAAACAATTTAAATTTGACCATACAAACAAATGGCATATGCACAACCCAGCATCTATCCTAGAAAATGACACAAATAAACTCCCATGGGACTTTGACATATAGACGGATCACCTAATCCCGGCCAGAAGACCAGACCTTATAATAATCAATTAAAAAAAAGAGAATTTGCAAAATTGTCGACTTTGCTGTCCCGGTTGACCACAGAATAAAACTGAAAAAATGTGAAAAGAGAGATAGGTACTTCGACCTTGCTAGAGAATTGAAAAAACTATGGAAATTGAAGGTGACAACTATACTAATTGTGATTGGTGCTTTTGGCACAGTAACTAAAGGATTGTTAAAGGGACGGAAGGACTTGGAAGTTGGAGGACGAGTGGAAGGCTAGAATTGCTCAATTCTGGTCGTTCTCAATAAATGTATGTTGTCATCATTTACAGCAGATGAGGTATTGGTGCCGAGATATGAGAATTCGTTTTTCAGAGGTTTACCATATAGTAGACATGACTCCTTGTTTGAAACACAAGGACTGTTTCCTTCTGTCACCATATATTGATTGCTTATATTATTATTGGTTAGTGGAGACCAGTCATAATGTAAGGCTTTAACTATTTGCTGCTTATTTTTGCGAAAACTCAGGCGTATTTTCGCAGAGATGATTTTTTGATCGGAAAGAACTCTTTCATAAGAGGAGTATGCCTCATAGTTTTATTCGACTAGCTGTGTAAGCAGAATTTATTTATTAATTTATCTTTTTTTGATAGTTACATTTAATCCGACTTTCTATGCACTTCTATTGATAAATTATTTACAATGCTTTCTTATAGTAAAATAATGCATTTAGATATAGTGCTCTTCCAGTCAATATGATGCAAATGATAGCTATATCTTGTCTGTTAAGCTTGCTTTTACTTTACAAAATAAATAATATAAATATGGAAAACAAATCTCTTGCTAGTCTTGACATAAAATCATTATACACTAATATTCCTGTTGACAAATGTATTAAATGTTTAGAAATTCACCCCAAGAAAACAAACATTACATTGCCTTTACCTGCTCACAAAATAATTAAAATTTACGCATTATGCTCTAAACCTTGCCATTTTTTTTTTAAATAACAGTACTTTTTATAAACAAAAATTTGGTTTATCCATGGGTTTGCCTCTTCATGGGATCCTTGCACACCTATTTCTTGAATTTATCGAATCTGGTCTCTTTAGATTTATAAAACCCAAAGATCCTCTTTCCATTATATTATGGGATACACATTCTTTCTAGTCTTAAAATAAGCAAAAAAAAAAAAACATACTTAAGAACATTCTAGAAATTTTGGATCAAAACCGTATTAGCATTTAAATTACATTTTTATATTTTTCAACCAATCAGCTAAAAACATAGAATAGAACATTCTAGAAAAATAGGATCGGAAGTCAACTCACAGAAAATATTTAGGCTCGAAAATAAAATAGTAAAATACAAATCTGATTGGTCAATAAATGTCTACGCGCCAAACTTTTAGGACGATTCTTTGATCCACCTGTAGGATATAAATAACACAGACTTACACCAAAACGAAAACGAAGACTAAGACTAAAACACAAGCCACTAAGCCAGTAAAGCAGTAGCCGATACTATGTCCGGCAAATTCTTTTCCTTCCTCAACTAAAGTTCATGACCTATCTTCAGATGGCCGCAAATCACATTCAAAAGAAAAACCCGACAAACTTTCTTTCATCAACGCGACACGCTGTCGCCACAATCATAAAACCCGCTATGAACTTAATGTAAGTAAGAACGACTTGTTTACGGACTCCGTTAACATGAACATATACACATCTTTAAACAAATTTATTTTCTTCTTGCCAAACTTTATTTTCCAAAAGGCCATTTACACATCATGTATTTTGTTTGTTTTCATATTCTGTTATATGCATATTAAATTGTTTGTTGATTAATGTTCGTTGTGTTCTATTCCATTTCTTTCGTGCGATTGTAAAGTTTTGTGTTGTATTTGTGGTGGGAATAATTTAGAGAGCAATACCCGTAAATTACGGACGCACATCTACTGAAATAACCAAATTACATACAACCCCCACAATATAGACGTAATTAATATATCCACGGAATAATGACTTAACAAAAATGACAGATAAACTAAACAATATGAACCGACCATAGACTTTACTTACGAACTAGAAACTGACAACACCTTCCCTTTCTTGGATATTTTACTTATAAATAATTACAACAAATTAGTATTTAAAGTTGATCCCAAATCCACTTATAAAAACCGTCACATGCATTTTTACTCACATCGTAACACAAAAAAAGCAGAATAATTTTTTAGTTTTTAGGATTTACACGCTCAGATTTTTAAATGATGAATTTGACTATAAAGAAAAATTCTCTAGATCCTTTATATGTACAACGAGCTAAAATAAAAGCTCTCAAAATCGCTATCACAAATGCTTTTCAAATATTTCTAACAATAATATTTCCTATAATTATCTATAACACTGATATATCTTATTACCCTATAATTCAATCACAAACATCATAAAAAAACTTAAACAACCTTGGAATCAAAACAGTTACAAACTCTTCAAAAACAATAAAGGATATTATCAATAATAGTTGTAATTTGGCGACAGTAGTCGAGAGCGACCTCAAGGCTCCATTTTCAAAAGCTACTACACCGAGGTGTAGGGGAGGGCGCTACTCCTTTCCCTGGATTGCTCCACTTCACCCTTGATACGTACCTTATATTGTTGAGTGTTAAGTAAGGAGGTACCAAGTACCATTTTTAAAATCTTTGGTATGACGCGGCCTGAAATTGAACACAGATTTCACGGACCATAGGCGAACACTCTACCCACTAGGCCAATGAGCCGGTACCCACATCATGTCTGATATTGACGTTTATGCAATCCAATGTCATGTTTGAAATATCCCGTAAAACCCAAAAACGAAATTACGAACATAACATAGACTAGATAAAAAACTTTTACAACTTTAATTTTAAAAATTCCAAATTTTGAGTTTATATACAAAACAAAAAAGGCCTTTCCGCGGTCTTGTCGGGTATTCGTGTCAGACGCGACCCAAAAACCAAGGTCAATGTCAGATTCAAGGCCTAATGGCTCCCAGCTTCAGCTGGGCTCCCTTTGAGTGGGCGAAATGCATTGATGGCACAGCATAGCACTAGACCAGCGGGTCTAGTTTAAGCTATGAACAGGCATACTTGCTGGACTCACATTACATCTTGCGAGGCCAAGTCCTGCAGGCTCATCTGGTTCACATTGCATTTCGTGTGCCAATAACCAGCATAGTCCAGCAGGGCACGAGTCCTGGCTTGTACCTGACCTTCCCCTTCCCTCAAAATCCCCACAATAAAAAGATTTTGTGTCAAGTCCTATCAGGTGGGAAGCAGAGACAAATATATTACCCCTTGCTCGTTATCCGGGGGTTCAAAAACGAAGGGAAGGAAATCAACAAAGCATCGAATGTTGCTGTTGAGTCTAAGACAGCAGTAAACTGAGAATCTTCGTAGGGAAGAGAAAAAGAAAGAAAACTAATAAAAAGGGCATATAAGAACAGGTGAAGGGAAGGAGTAACTCAACTATTAGCATACAAAAACAATTATATTTCAGAGACGAACAAACACTTATCCCATTACAAAGAATTTATTTCGAAGGCAATAAATTTAACACACATGTTTCCACTGACATTGAACAAATTTCGTCGTGCATAGTTGATATAAAAACACATTTGATTTAACAAAACAATAAATAAATAAACAAATAAATAATGAAATACAAGGATAGAATTGGAAAGACAAATAGACTTACTCGCTGTTGGATCGAAACAAAGAAAGGTTGTACATTACAAGAACAATTTTTCACAGAAATACCAATTTGATGTCTGAATGCAAAGTTCTCTTTTCTTTTTTCTTTCTTTTGTTTTAGATTTCTGGTGTGTGGACTTCGCAGGCCGGAAATAATTTACTTCACTCTTTCAGTAGGATGTTTCCTTTTCTCCGTGGCTTCTAGGCAATTCTGAAGGATGGTATTCTGCGGAATTAAACGTTTTTCGTTAAATCTCTTCTACTGTGCTTTTTTCTTGAAACATATGTCTCCCAAGACTTACATTGAGTAGGGAGAACTCAACAAATTTTCTGATTTCTTCGGAAAGAAACTAATTTTAGACTCTACCACGGAAGCCAACTAACTCTCACTTACTTAATTGTAAATTTTACACCGTTCCTAGTGGACCGGTAGAGTCTGTGAGAAAGCAGACTTTACTTTCAACTTTTCAGTAACTGACTCTAGAGCCAGTGAAAAGGCAGACCTTGCTTTCAACCTCTCTCTGACAGACTAACTATTGAACTGGCTAACATACAAACGAAAAAATCCGCCCTGTCGTATTAATACCCACGAAGGGACAGTAACGATCCAACTGTGAAATAAACCAATGACAAAGAAGCTATTTTAAACAGCTGATTTCTAAATTTCAAAACTTTTTATTTTGTCAAATTAGTACTAAAAACTTTAAGAATCCTTTATTTGAAATATTTTGATTTCAAGAGGTTTTTGGTGGGTTGTTTGGGTTTTATGGCATATCAACCTTTGTAGGTTATTTAATGCTAAATCCATTTTATACGAATAATCAGTTCTATTTTAAACAATTCAGTTTAACATGAGTACACAGTTTAATTGTCAAAAACAATTCTATTTCAAGCTATTCAGTTTAGCCAAACAGTTCTAATTCAAACAATTCAGTTTAGCATAAGTGTGCAGTTTACATATCAAAACAGTTCTATTTCATGTACTTTAGTTTAGTATAAGTACGCAGATTAGTTCTGTTTAACCCGTGGTTTGGACCCTTATCAGGTGCTACCTCTCCGGGCCAGAGTGGACCTGGGAGCAATGGCAATGAAGGGGAACTCCACATTTCCCAAAACTCCAGCATTACTGGAACCTCACCACCAGATTGTTTGCGTCATAAACAGGACACTCAATGGGGGAGGGTTTACCCCTCTGCAGAGGTGCAGTCGGTGTATTCTACAGCCCCAGCCGTCTAGGCAAGATTTCAAGAGGGATAGAATATATATATATGTGTGCGTGCGTGCGTGCGTGCGTGTCTGTTTGAAAACAAGGTATTCAGAGGATGATTTTATTTATGGTTGAATTATTTGCCAACATTAAACGCTTCAGTTTTACATTAAACCATCATCAGGGCACTTAAATATGTGATGTTGTATCTTCTGATATGCATTTGATTTAATTCTATTTGTTAAATGTTGTGTGAAATAAGGTATATAATTTTTCTGAAGTACCATGTGGAATTCTTTAATTTATTTCAGTCTACTTCATATGTACTTAAATGGAATAAACTTTCCTATTGCAAATTCTCACTTTTCACATTGACAATCATTGAAAATAGATTTACCGAGATACAACCTAGGCAAATAATCAATATTGTATAGTTATTCATATATTTCGAAAAAAATATATATTTTAAGTCGCCAACATTTAACATCTTATCAAACATGTATTAAATTAAGTTTTATAAAGAAAAAAGAGGGCTAAAGCCGATTACTTACTTATTCCTTCAATTTGATATATTTTGCATCAAATCTCCAAGACGCAATATTTGTCAGTAAATGAAGTATACCTCAAAGCAAAAAGAGTTGATTGTGAAAAGAATCGAACCGAGCGCCTGTTTTATAGTTACTAAAGTCTAAATAATTTCAGTTCAAGTCCAAAATATTTGAAGATATACATAATATCGAAGGTAAATTATTTGAACTTTCTACTTTGAGTGACACAAACTTAATTACTTAACTAAACTCATTGTTTACTGATTATTTACACAATTTTATTATTACGCGTTTTTCACGCCAGCTGTAATTATTACTGTGACTGTATATTTAGACAAAAAAGTTAATATATCCATTTTGATTAGTATATTCTGTCATCTTGAATTTCTGCTTTGTTTACGTTTTTAGTTTGTTTTTTTTTATTTGCTTTTTATTCATTTATTCATTATCACAACTCCCTCAGTTTGTCAATGAAAACAGACGATTTTCTCTGATACCTGATTCTCCTGTTTTCTTTTTTTTTTCTTTTTTAATCTTTTTAAAAAATTTACTTTTGAAAAATCTTGTCTTTCATCTTTCATTTTTCGTTGTTGGCTTTCGTTTCGTTTTGTTCTGTTTTGTTTTTATTTATTTATTTATTTATTCATTCATCTATTTTTTTTTAATCTTTAACCTTAACTCATTCTGATGGTCAAACTTTAGATTGTCCTTTTCATACTTATTCATACTTTTTATAATTTATTTATTTCTATTTTATCAATTTATTTACTTATTTTATTTTTTTTTTACTAAATACAAATAGATATAGGTATTCTAATAGTCAATTCAAGACACTTATATGGACTTCTGTGTTTAACTGGTGTGGGGGATGACTGGATATATTATTTGCTCATCCCTATTTTCAATTTCTCATTATCCCTTTTTCTTTCAAACAGTATCGTATCCGCCCTGGCTACTCAACCAAAAATCCCCAGTTTAGAGAAAATGCTGTCACCCGTGACGTTAGACAACAAAAACGTTGTACATACGTCATGGGAGAACTTCTGTTACTAACACACGAACTATTTGTCGAAAGGATTATACAGCAGCCAGCACCAACTGCCGACCAATTCTAGCTTAATCTAGCAGCCGTTCCTGCGCAACCAAGCAACAGGCATCTGCAGCACCAGTCCACGAGCGATCAAACTGCTCGGACTTGCATCAACACTTCGAGGCCACATCGACACACACCCGGCAAACCAAGGACTACATAAACCGGGATATCGATCATCCAGCCCCTGCAACCAATGCTTCTACATCATCGGCAGTCTCCAGCAACATCTACAACCTGACCATAAAGCTACACCTATAATCTGCACCAAGCATCCTCACCTTCTAGACGTTCTGTTGCCACAAACTGATAGACAGCAAAGTCTAAGACTTTCAACAACACTGACTTTCAACACCCAACAGAGACTACACCGACCTGATACAACAACTGCGATTTCTACACCCATACATATATCGTGTACGATTCGCTTAATAAAACCTGATATTAAAACTTATCCACTTATCTGTCATTTTTCTAATCCTTTGTCAATCCCAACACACAGCAACATGTGGGATCGACGCATTTTTATACTCGTTCTTCGACAACAGCTTATTTAAATTGGTCCAGAGCCTTTTTGGTGGTCAGAGTGTTGGATCCACCCTTTCAACTCCAATTTTAATTTATTTTTCTCACCTATACCTGTTTTAGAACCCTCTTACTCTTCTCATTGTCTATATTTAATCTTATTATCATTCCTGGGTGGGTATGACAAGCCAACTCTGTGGAGTTGGGAAAAACATGTCACGTCACAATTTTCTGTCTTTCTGACTTTTAGGAAAAATGTTGTTAATGTATTAGATTTAATTCAATTTTTTTTTTGGCAATATATCTAATTAAATTTTCACTAGTACAGATACTACACTCGGATCTGATATTTAACTACCCTTCCCACTGCAAGAATAGAATGGGATACATGATCAATTTAACATGGAGACCCATGCACGTACGTGTAGCCAAAAACAGTACAATAATATGCATATATATTTATATAATGGATGTATGTGTGTGTCTTTCTCTCTGAGTGTCTGTTTATAGTTAGATAACCGAATCAAAAGGATTTTATCTTCAGCATCTTTGGACAGCGTCGAATTGTCTGAAGGAGATTTCTTTGTGTGGATTGCTTGTATGTGGTCTTGGCGCGAAGATTGACAAAGAGATGTGCCCGCGTGGATTAGCGTGAAGTCAGCACGATAGCAGTGACAGTCAGGACATCAGTTATGAAGACGTTGGACAGTCAGAGTTAGACGATGACCAGTTACAGTCAGCACGTTAGCCTGTGAAGATGGGACAGTTGGCCTGTTGACGTAGGGGTGCGTCAGCATTTTTGATAGTTGTTAGGATTTTCGCAAAGCTTTTGCAATAGCCAGACACACACAGAGTATCAGAAATGTTCAAAATTTGCCTTTCTTATGATTTTGTGGCTTCAAATTCGTTGTGGGTATCTTTATTTTCCTTCTTCTCTATGATTTTTTTTTTGTTCGACTTGAGAGTATCTCACTTGGGCAACTGGGAATGTCCACAACTGGTGCCGATTTTACAACGATGGTCCCCATTAAGCGCTCGGCCACGAAAGTGAAAACCATTGGGCCACCCGGCCGCGTTGGGGTATTTTCACAATTGTAGACAAAAGAACAAAGAAAGGAACAAAAATAAGTTTTGGTTTCTTTGCTTAATGGCATATCAACCTTTGTAAGTTAAAAGCTATTCTCGTAGAAGAATGCAGTCCACGTTGGTGTCGAAAGAATAGACTCGGCTGTCTAATAGTTCTTGGCGACAGTGGGTCGAGAGGATCTGAAACAAGTTTTGATGCTCTGGACTGGTCGTAATTGTAGTTGTGTAGCCATGTATCTGTAGACAGTCGGAGAGTTGAACGTGTTGAGTAGAAGAGGCAGAGTGACCGATGTCTTGGTAGTTGAGTCGGTGGTTAACCGAGGTGTAGTCGATGTTGACTTCGAAGAGTCGACGATAGTCCGAACTGTGTCTGCTCGTGAACAGATACTTTGCTCGGAGTGTCTGAGGCGTCTTTGGTTGGCTGCTACGTCATCGACCTTGTGAAGCTGATGAGATAAGACCTGCAGAAATCCTTTAAAAAGATTGACTAGTGGAACCAAGACTTATAAATCCGAAAAAGGACTGTAAAAGACTTTTGAAAGGAAAACGGGAAAGCTGGAGTTAAGGCTAGACCTATGCATCAGCTGCTATGGCCGAGTAGAGGCATTTGGGTGCTGGAATAAATTATCACCGAAAAGGGCTCTGTGGATTCGATAAGACTGCTGCGTTGGCCACTCATGGCTGAAGTGAGACTTTTTATAGCAGAAAGGTATTATGTATTTTCTGGTCTCGCACGTGACGAATTTTTGGACAGGAAGCTTCTTTTTAATTATGTGTAAGAATAAAATAAATCATCATACCGTTAAGAAAAGCTCATAAATACCAACCGCTCTGTTGAGCAATTAAAAACAACTTTCGAGACGAATTGCACTGCCAAACTGTATTTATTTGAATTCACTACTTTCTTAGAGTCACCGTATTCTAGGAGAATATGACTGGAGAATTCTTCCCTTAAAGGTGCTTAAAATCAAAGTATTACTGATGAGTTAGCATACAAACAGCAGAAAAATTCGAGGATATTGATAATTAAGAAGGGAAATAGAATTTTCTTGATAGAAATTACTGGAGTGTTCTTAGGCAACAAGAGACACTTATATGCAGCTGCATCAAATTCCCATGTCTAAAAATCAAGCTGTTTCTTGGCATTGATTTTGCAGTACACGTGTTGAGTAGATGTGATACAACACGGAGCGAAATCTTTCCTGATTTACTAATATATTTCATAACTATGCACCAGCAATACAGATAAATAGATAAAACATTCGGGAACAAAATCCAACGAGCATAGATTTCGGTTGAGAAAAGGTAACATTTAGCGGATGTTATCTGAACAGTGACTTATTACAAAATGAATAAAATACGTTGCTGTGTAGGTGAGCTCCGCATATGCATCCGCTTAAAATCTAAACTCACACATAAAAACCTTTCTTCAATCAATAAGAAACCTTCCCCCCAAATCCTTTTGGAGCCGATTTTTTTCCCAGCAGAACTAAAAAAATGTCATCTACACACTTGAAAGCAATTCACCAAACACCTCGTAGACCGCTGGCTTGTCAACGAACCTACACTTCCAGCAACGCGCTGAATCAATCAAAACCGGATCACTCATACTACGCATACTGGACAAAGAACCAACTTCCACTCACTCGCCTCTTGACCTCATCCAGAGGGACAACCTATTCTACATCACTCAACCTCTGTTTTACTATAAACAAATTTAACTTGAAAATTTTGTCCGTTATAATTTTCATTGCAACCAAAAGCTTATTTATAACTTTTTCTAGCACAATTAATAGAATAAAGCAAAATTCCCTTTAATCTGATTGGGGTTTGAATGGTGTAAACATATTTATAGCATTCACTAATTTTAATGCACAATGTTATTATAATTTTCCTTGCAACCATACGCTTGTCTATAACATAGAGTAAATGAGTACAAATGGGGACTATAAGATTCCTTATATAACTGATCTAATTATTCTTGAAATTCTGATAGAAAACATGAAAAAAAATGGACATACAATAGCAAACCGAACCTGAAAATGCGATTTCTATATTAAAATTGGTAATGCCATTTCTACGGTTGGTGCAAGAAGAATCAAACAAACATTTTAATTCAATCAAATTTATATGTAAATAGCTAAACTTAATGGCACAGAGTAAGTTTAATTATTCAACAAAAATCATGATATTTTCTCCATTGTTGTATAACTGCTCCCCTAAAGAGTACAGGTTGTTAAGAGACAGTAAAAATATAATTCTACGCAGCAATTTAATCATTAAAAGACTTACCTTATCAACATATATGATCCTTTGATTGAGCAACATGATGACAAGTATATTAGAAATAAATTTAAGTTAGTAGTACAGAAAGATACCATAGTATCTTTACTTGTTGATGAAATTAGACTAAAATACTATTATTTATCAACGGTACATTAAAATTGATTTTAAGAATTTACAAGAACCACACTAGGATTAAGTGACCAAGGAGTAAAAGTTGGATGTGTATAAATTAAGAATCGATGTTAAAGGGGATGTAACATCATCCAAGGAGGGATAGAGCCTGTGGGGACTGGCCCCTGAGACTCGAGGATGCCGCTCAAGGTGCACCTCGACCGACTGCCTTTGGAACCAGGACACACCTGACCAGATGTGAGCACCGATAAAACGCGGCCGACTACAATGCGTCCCAGCCCAGCGCCTCCCAGAGAGTAGTGCACACGCTCCACTCTGCTTGGAGATGATCTCCTCGAGTATCAAGTAGAGTGGGTATATATTGAGGAGAAATAGCCTATTACCACATAGGTAGGTACCATAACACATTCTTTCTATTTTTCTAAACTGTGGCGCTCTTCACTTGTGTAAACATTAAAAAGCTCATAATCTGCCAAAACATTCAATATGTGTATAGCTCATGTCTATTGATTTATTGAATGAAGAAATGAATAATCTTTTATTAGTTTATCAATGAATAAATAATTATATAGAACAAAATTTACTGTTGTATCATCAGAATATAAGAGAGAACCTCTGTTAATCCCCTGAAAATAGTTGTTTATTTCAGGTATTTCTTCTACGTTATTTCTTCCTGGTATTAAATTTTTGCAACTATTGCATTTAATTTTCTTAAAAACTGCATAACAGTAATAATCTGCAAAGTATAGTATAACAGAAAGAACTCTGCATTCATAAAAAGATGACAACTTCTTTTTAAACACCATACAAAAAAATGACCCCAATGTCACTCATGGTAACATTTGACGTCATCAACCTATATGGTAATATCCCCAATGAATTAGGAAAACAGGCCATCTCGTTTTAGATTGAAAAATACTCAGAGACATAGCACCCAAGGTTTAACAAAAAATTATCACTGATGGTATGGAACTAATCCTAAATTATTACACTATCCAATTCGACAACAAAAAAATGACATGCAAACCATAGGAACAGCTATGGTAACTAAAATGGCGCTAACATACACCATCTTAACCTTAAAATACTTGCATGGAAATCTATATGAAATCATAGGTAAATATACAATAATATACAAACAGAATTTATTTGAACATGGAAAAGATATCTAGGTGACCGTTTCATATGGTCTGGTTTGGTTTGATTTACTTTAATAGCATATCAACTATGTTAACTTATTTAATGCTAAATTCTCTATATACATATAAAAACAGAATTTATTAGATCATGGAAAAGATACCTGGATGACAGTTTCATATTTAGGAAATGCTGGGGCAACATCAACAATTTACATATCTTACATTAAAAACCACACCCTAAAATGACATTCACCGTAGAACACAATTTTAAAGAACATACTCATTAAAAATCAAAATGACCAAATTATCGCAGATATTTACCAAAAACCCACAGACACCCAACAATACCTTCATCCCAAGAGTCATAACTTTCAAAACTGCATAAAATCTATTCCGTACATCTCAGCACGTAGGATCTACACCATAATCACTAACAAAAAAAAAAACCTCCACCAAACCCACCGAGAAGAATTACGGGTAAACCCACCACCACCAGAGGGGACATTCCACAACACTAATAAATGGGAGGTGCCCGTGGTGTAATGGTTATCGCCGTAGGAAATGGACACGGCGACACGAGTTCAAATCCTGGACGAGACTGATTGTATATCACATACCACTAATACCCTTGGGAAACGTATGAATCCAATTATTCTCCCTCCAGCTATGGGTAAATAGTAGGGCAGACTAAGTTCTTCAGCCTTGGTGAGGCAACTAGTCTAGGAGAAGGAAAATTCTGAATTCAAACCTGTTAAACTCCGCTTAAAAACTGACCTTGTGTCATATCCTGCCCGAGCGGAGGGGTTGGGTAAATAGGATAAATGGGAGATTGGAATTTGCAGAAAAACACCATTAGAGAACCAGGAAGTCTCAGAAAACATTGCATCGAATAACCCTTTGCATATGTCTTAACGTTATCACACACGAATCTCATCTTACCTTGGGGAACAGTCAATGCATCAAGTCTCAAAATGAAATTTAAAAATTCTTAAAAACGTGGAAAGTGTAATACAAACATAGAAAGAAAATCTTCGAAAACAACATTCATAATAGATAGAAATCTAAGCGACTATTTAAAAAATGTAGTCTACATACTCAAATATATAAACTGCAATGTGATATATATAGGCTGCCCTAAAGCACTGAACAACAGAGTCGCTTTACATGAAAGCAAAATTAAATTACCAGAAAGTAGAAAACTTTATGTATCAAAATACTTTTATAAAAATAGCAACGGAGACCTTTATAAAAATAGCAACGGAGACTCTAAAATAATGCCAATATACCAAACTAATGACTACTCATTGCTCAAAATAAAAGAAAAAACTTCATAGACTTAAACTAACAAGATAGATAGATAGATAGATCGATAGGAGCTTGTAGCGTAACGGTTATCGTTATAGAAAATGGTCACAGTGAGTGGTCCAGGATGAAGCTGTTTGAATTTCACATGTCACTAATAACCTGGTGAAAGGTACTGTTCTCCCTGGGTAAATATTTGGGCAAACTTTGGTATGGTATCCTATCTAGAAGGAAAACTCTGCACTCAACCTGTTAAACTCTACTTAAAAATTGCCCTTGTGTCGCATCCTGGCGGCTGTTTTTAAACTGTCTTACGGATGGTTTCCACTGTTTTTGCTGCAGTATGAAGCCTTGCATATAATAGTGAAACCCAACGAAAACTGACTTTTAAAAAGGCAAAGTCATCATGCGCAGTTTTGTTTATATAACCCACAAAAATTCCCAGTTGTTCAGAAATGTCCTCTTTTGTAACTTTTCTGTAAGTCAAAATTAACGTATTAACTGAATCCACTATTACAAGTGAGCTCACCATTATGAGCCTTCCTGGCCTGTCTTAATCTTGAATACAATATCGACCTTCTTTAAACAATTTGGTTCATTTGTGATCCTTTTTTATGTACTAAAGCATGCCTCTGCGTACACATCACACATACTTCTGTAAATTTTATATCCTATTTACCATACTATTTGTCATACTATTTACCCATAGCTGGAGGGAGAATAATTGGATTCATAGCACTTTCCCAAGTGCTATGTGAAATGCAATCAGTCTCGTCCAGGATTTGAATTCGTGTCGCCGTATCCATTTCCTACGACGATAACCATTACACCACGGGCACCTCCATAAAAATTTTATATGGTTTGCACTTCTCAGCCACCAAAGATTTAATGACAGACCTCTGTTCAAGCCGGTAACAATCTGTTTAATTTGCCACTATTTCAAATAACCTCAAAACAAATATCTTTTACTAGATCAAAATTATTTTACCTAAAACACAGTTCCAAACAATACAGAGTTTACATTTATGACAAAAGATTCTGAAAAAAAAAATTATTTTGCTTTCTTAAAAGTATCACTACATTTATTGAAGGGTTTTCGTGTATGAATATATATATATGAACCGTTTTTGACATTGAAACTGTACTTACGCTAAACTGAATTGTTTGAAACTGAAATGTTTGTATGTAAAAAAATAGATTTAGCATTAAATAACCTACAATGGTTGATGTCTTAAAACCGAACCAAATAAACACACACACACACGCACACACATATCTATATATATATATATATATATATATATATATATATATATATATATATATATATATATATATTGTGTGTGTGTGAGAGAGAGAGAGAGAGAGAGAGAGAGAAAAGAAAGAGAGAAAGAGAGAACTCGACCAAATATTTAGTGGATTTAAACACTTTCGCCTGTCTCCGGACATTTTTACGAATTTGTTTTTATAAGATTAATTTAGGTTAATTTTGGCTGTCCAACCACTTCATTTGAACCATGAGTGTTGCATGACCTTAACATTTAAGCGTCAACTTCGTTTAATTGTAAAAAAAAAAAACAAAAAAAAACAAAACAAAAAACAAATACGTAAAGCGAAAGTTCATACCATTCTTTCAAATGGCTTGAGACAATGAAAATCGACGTTGTTTGTGTTTTATATAAACAAAGTGTGCCATTCTTGAAATTGGCGAGAGATACAACTGAAAGCGTTCAAAATGCCTCACTTTCCCAACAATTTGTATCGACGTTCATAAACAAGAAATAAATCTTTTTTATATTTACACATTCTTTTTTATATTTACACATTCTTCCATGTCTGTCCTTTTTAACGTTATCACACACGAACCTCATTTTACCTAGGGGAACATTCAATGCAAGAAGTGTGCGTGTGTGTGTGTGTGTGTGTGTGTGTGTGTGTGTGTGTGTGTGTGTGTGTGTGTGTGTGTGTGCGAGAGAGAGAGAGAGAGACAGACAGACAGACAGACAGACAGACATTTACTGTTTTTTGCTTCGATATGCACAGAAATCTATGAAGTCTACAAAGCCTTATTTAATTTTATATTTTCAAAGGTGTCTGATCAACCGACCATTTTTACTGAAAAACACAACTATTTAGTTAAATTTAGTCTAATAATCAACAGAAAAATCTTTTCAAACACGTAGACCACGAAATAATTATTTGTTTCTTGCGACAGGACCATTTTTGTAATTAGTATTTTCCAAAAACTTGAACATTAAGTAAAAAGTTTATTTTTATTTAGATTCTCTGTGCTCGTTTACTATCACTTATTCAAGCCCTGTCCGATGCATATTTATTTAGATAGGTAAAGAGTTTCTTTAACAACTTGCGATGGAGTTTGCTAGCGAAAGTTATGGATTTTCATCTTCATCTCACTTTTATCTCGCCAATACTATATTTGAATCAATTCGAGTGGCATTAAGGTTAAATTGTATTGTACATCACCGCTCTCCTTGGTAAAGTGGCTAACATACTGAACTGTGACCTCGTAGTAAACAAGTTTGAACTCCAGTCCCACAATTAATTTCACGTTCGGACTAATACCCTTGGGAAAGGTATGAGCTCCTCCTTATACCCCCTGCCTCCAGCTGTGGATTAAATGGATGAAATGTGCTATTTAGTCCACAATTGTTATACTTCGATAGCTTAGCACTGAATAACTCACGAAGGCTGAGATGCTATTAATTAAAGAAACCAAACAAAATCATAATCGTTTCCATGGACAGCATTAGTGTCGATAAGATGGGAGATGTGCAGCATTGTAAACTGCTGTTCTTCCATATGATTTGTCATGGTCTATGTGGAAATCAAAACGTAAAACCATAATCATGTGAGACCGATGGATATTAGATAAAAAGATCTATTAATGAAATAAACAAAAATGATAAAAAAGGAAAGAATAGACAAACTATTCAGAATAAAAGTTTATTATAATTATTGAAGTTCTTCACATATTCAAAATCCTTATCTGAAAAAGAAGAAAGAAAAAAAAAGAAATGCATTAAAAATGTTTCGAATATAAGAACTTTGATTTACAATATCAAAACTTATTAGACAAAAACAATTTAACAGTACTTTTGTTTTATTTATTCATTTATACATTTATTTATTTACTTTTGTTTTTCTTATTTTCTTTAATCTTTTCCTGTGTCACCTGTTTTCTGAACTTTGTTTTTGTCAACTGTTTTGGGAACTAGACACTGCGCAAGCTACCGATTGTGACTAATTTACTAAGCCTTTTGCTTAGATGTGGCAAGATTGTGACTTGTATATTATTGGATTCGATCTCGTAAAAATAGAAGCTTTCATTTGATATTGAATAAATGCAATAATACTTACCAACCAATGATTTCTTTATCATCTGTGCACTTAGGATTTTTTTCAAAAACTGATGGTGGAAACTGGTTAATACAGTCAAAAACCTTGAAAAGAGAAAATTTACGGCGAGATTGAAAAATATGTTTAAAAGAAATCAACAATAGCAACAACAACAGCAACATTGTGAGAAAATCGAGGTTCCCTTATAGAGCATGGCCTGAATTGACTACAGTATGATATGGTCCCACAAAGCTGGATAAAAAATTGTCTCAAAATGTACAAAATATCAGATGAAGTCATAAACGTTATCGAGAAAACCATGAAACCCTGAAAAGGGGAATTGACAACAGGAAGGAAAAGCTTAACTGAAGCAAAGATCCAAAGAGGTATATTCCAAGGAGATGCCCTACCAGCATTACTATTTATAATTGCGATGATGCCACTCAACCACATACTCAGGAAATGCACAGCTGGATACAAACTTACTAAATGAAAGGAAAAGAACAATCATCTAATGTACATGGACAACATTAAACTGTTTGCCGAAAATGAAAAAGAATTGGAAACTTTAATACACACAGTCAGAATATAGTCAGGACATAGGGATGGAATTTGGCAGAGAAAAATGTGCAATGCTAGCAATGAAAAGCAGCAAACGACACCTTATGGACAGAATGGAACTACCAAATCAAGATAAAATTAGAACGATCGAAGAAAAGGAAAACTACAAATAGTTGGGGATACTGGAAGCTGACACCATCAAACAAGAGGAGATGAAAGAAAAAATTAAGAAAGACTATTTCAGGAGAACCAGAAAGCTACTCGAGACAAAACTATATTCGGGACTAATCTTGAAGTGGACCAGAGAAGAACTTAAACAAATGGAACAGAGAACAAGAAAACTAATGACCATGAATCAGGCCTTACATTCCAGAGATGACATTGACAGATTATATGTGTCAAGAAAAAAAGCAGGAAGGGGACATTGAAGAGTGTTGACAACGACTTAAGGACTACATAGAAAAGTGCGGAGGAAGACTGATTACAATACTGACGACACGAGGACCAACAGAACGACAATAACCAAAAAACAAAAATGGAAAGAAAAACAACTCTATGGACGTTTTAAGCGACTAATAAGCAACATCTCACACAAGAAAACATGGACGTGGCTAAGAAAAAAAAACCCTTAAGAGATAAATTGAATCTCTCCTAATAGCAGCACAAAATAATGCTATAAGAACCAATCATATCAAAGCAAGAATAGATAAGACGAAACAAAACAGCAAATTTAGGCTATATTGTGATAGAAACGAAACTATTAATCACATAATAAGCGAATGCAACAAATTAGCACAAAAAGAGTATAAGACTAGACACGACTGGGTAGGCAAAGTGATCCACTGGGAATTGTGTAAGAAATTGAAATTTGACCATACGAACAAATGGTTTATGCATAACCCGACATCTGTCCTGCAGAATGACACACACAATCTCCTCTGGAATTTTGACATACCAACGGATCACTTAATCTCGGCCAGACGACCAGACCTTATAATAGTCAATAAAAAAAAAGAGAACTTGCAAAATTGCGGATTTTGCTATCCCGGCTAACCATGGAGTAAAATTGAAAGAAAGTGACCAGAAAGATGAATACATCGACTTTGCTAGGGAATTGAATAGACTGTGGAACATAAAAGTGACGTTTGTATCCATTGTAATTAGTGCTTTTGGTACAGTCACCAAAGGATTAAAAAAAAAGGACCGACGGACTTGGAAATAAGAGGACGAATGGATATCATCGAAACTACTGCATTATTGAGATCGGACAGAATACTGAGAAGAGTCCTGGAGATTTGAGGAGACTTGCTGTCACTCAAACTCCAGTGAAAGACAATCAACTAATACTCACGTGAAAAACTCTCAAGGAATAATAATAATAATAATAATAATAATAATAATAGAGCTTCACTTATCCGTTTCACACACTAATTCATTTATTTACAGATTACTGTTAGAATTATATCTTATCCTTACTCTTTGCTGAACACAGTAACTTTTTCTGTGTGTTTCTTTCGGTGTGTTTTTATTTTGGTTGGTTTGTTTTCTTTGTTAAATGGCATATCCACCTTTGTGGCTAAAACCATCCCTATGGGACAGTAGTGGTACCATTTCGCCCATAGCCGGAGAGGGAGATAAAGGAGTTCACGCCTTTCCTAAGGATATTAATCCGAAAGTGAATGTTAGAGATCGACAGGAGTTCGAACTCGTTTACAATTATATAACTACAATTATAACTACAACGTCACAAGGATTCTTTTCTGTGTTTCTTTGTTCATGTTTCTCTAATTTCTACTTAGATGAGAGAGTAGAATCTGTATTTACTTGTGTATCTCGCCCTGTTAGTGGAGCTTACTCTGACTTAATCTCCTGCAGAGAGAGAAGTTTCCCCCACCCAAAAAAAAAAAAAAAAAAAAATAAAGGGGTGTCTGGAGTATGATATTAAACAACATTGGATAATGAGGCATCATTTCTGGGAATCTAGGAAGTGAGGAGTCACCCCTTCGGTTCTATTACTTCCGTGTCCAATCTGACCTGCGGTAGAGTCCTATCTATGAGTCAAATAGATCTGTTTGAAAATTTATTCGTATTCGATTGGGCCGAGTGCAAAAAAAACAAAAAAAAAAAAAAACTGAAGAAACATCCACACAAAAACATACAATGAACACTTTCCCTTAGGCATAAAATTACCTTAGAAGGGTTGACATACGGTTAAAATCAGTCAGTCAAATAACAATTGTGGCGTTATGACTCTTTCTTCCTCCCTCCCTCGGCACTCAGTATCATGGATGTATCGTATATTTATCAAGGGGTAACTGATAGGACACAAAAGAAAGTTCATGACGACGCAAGAAAAAAGCCTGAGAAAATAAGTATTTGGATGGTCGCTAGTTAATTGAGTTGAAGCATTTATATGAGATGAGAGAGATATGCTTTGTAAGCAGTTGACAGCGAGCTTTAAAGTTGAATACTCTGTTGGCGGAGAGCTGTGGCTAATTAATAAAAGTAATGAAAGGATGTCTCCAAATTCTTCTTTTTGGGTCCAGTCGAAAAAAGAATGAAGCATTTTATTAATATGGCCAGACAAAAGCAGGACGACCCGCTCGAACTTACATACAGCAGCTATGTGAGGACACAGGATGTCACCCTGAAGACCTACCAGAGGCGATGAATAATAGGGAGAAGTGGCGAGAGAGGGTCAGGGATATCCGTGCTGGTGACACGACATGATGATGATAAATAAACCTGATTTTTTTTGTTTTTTGTTTGGCTATGTTTTTATTTGTGTATGTGTGTGTGTGTGTGTGTGTGTGACACTAACGTGCTAGTCATTCCTTTCTACTGTCAGGATCAACACAACCTAAAATATTACATTTAAATCTATGAGTCAATTTCTTGTAGGTCTGACTAGGATCAGAGTATCTATTTACTAAGATTTGTTTCATCTGGTACATAGGACTTTGATTGTTTTCAGTACCTTTTGTTACTAAATAGTCACCCATCTAAGTGCTGAACAGGCTCAAGGCTGCTTAACTTCGACGATCTGAGAGGAACCGATATTTACAGCTTTTAAAAAGCTAAGTATATGTATTTACCCCACCCCTCCACACGAGCAGGATGCGACAAAAGGTTAGTTTTAAGTGTAGTTTAACAGGTTTGAATGTAGGGTTTTCCTTCTCTGGTTGCCATTCCAAAGTTAAAGAGCTCACTCTGCCCTCCTATTTACCCATAATTAGAGGGGGGAATAGTTGAATTCATACCTTTCCCAAGGATATTAGTTCTATGTGAAACGCAAACAGTCACATCCCAACGAGATGTTCGACTAAAATTAGAATATAGTATCAGTATTCTTGAAAAATCGATTTAAATATATTTTGAAAAGGGGATTTAATTTGAAATCAAAAACTCAGAATCAATATATTTATACACTTTTTATCTTTATTATTTATATCTATTTTTGAGGAAGTGTTAAATCTTATATTTCTAACTGCTATCATATATATATATATATATATATATATATATATATATATATATATATATATATATGGGCAACTTTACTTACTTTATATATATATTCTAATAACTGTAGGATAAATAAAATAAATGTAGTATAATCATTGAGTTTGATAAATTAATTCATACAACTCTTACTGCGAAGGCAACAACAGCATTTCCGCCAACAAAGCCTTCATCAGATGATGACTCTTGAGTAAGGCATTGTTTCGGAGCCGAAGCATCATTACTACAAATCCAGGGTACCCAGCTGCAACTTACAATACCACCAGGAATTGTTGGTTTTTGTTCCCAGTGTTGCAATACCAGATTCATGCAGATGCAGCTTCTGCCTCATCTTGGAATCTCTTGATGTATTTCCGTTTTCCTCTTGGGGACAAGCCACATTTAGTCAGATAAGCTGAAGTCGAATTAACAATAAAACATTGGCCAACGACTTCAATGGAAAATATAAATTGGTAGTCCAGCCGTTTTGTATGCATTGCTCTTGCAAGTTTTCGTACTTATCCAGTTTACGTTGACGTGCCCCATCAATATTTTCTCCAAAAGTAACCGTTAAATCAACAATGTAAACTCTTTTTGAATCATCTGATTAAATCAAAAGATCTGATCAGTTAATCAATATAATAATTAAGGAAAATACCAATAATGTCTCCTTTTCTTGTATAATGTTCAACTAAAAGTACAAAAATTCTAATATTTTAGGCTTAGAAAAAATTAACTTTATTATTTTTTTTATATAAAAGCTTGATAGATATGGACTTATTTATAAACGATACTGTTAATAGTATCTCGCAGTTTTTAATTACACCCTAGTATTTAAAAAAAACCATTTTAACGGAAAAAGAGGCCTTTATTTTTCTTGTGTTGGTTTTTTTTTATGTTTACCTGACTTATTTTGGAGATCAAAAGTCACGCAGAAGAAAGAAGCGTTGAACGGAAAAAGAAAGATTATAATTACTTGGCAGACTCCTTTGAGGCAGCGGTATTTCATCTTCTTATCCTGTGTCGGAAATGTGTAATCTCGGCTAGGTTTGAAACAGGGGCTACCATCAGGCATTAATCCCATTCTTTTTCGATTCTGTCCTTTATTCTTCTTACATACAACTTCACAACCCATCAAAGTATCTACAAATAAAAAGTGAAAATTGGTTTAAAAATGATGAGTTGACAATTTTTATACACAAACACACACTAACCCCAAAGTATATACGAGAGTCGGCAGAAAAGTTCTTGTCCCGTCGGCTGGGGCTGTAGAATACACCGACTGCTTCTCTGCAGAGGGGTAATACCCCCACCCCCACCCCAACGAGTTTCCTGGGTGTGACACTAAACAATCTGATGGTGAGGTTACAGTAATGCTGTAGCGTTGGGGAATGCGGAGCTCCCTTCATTCAGTGGTAGCACCTGATAAGGGTCCTATTTATGGGTTAGATAGAATTAAACCGTGGTTTCTTGAGTTTACTGTTTTGAAATTTAAACTGCGTACTTATGCCAAACTGAATTACTCGAAATAGAACTATTTGGACATCTAAACTGTGTACTTATGCTAAACTGAATTATCTGAAATAGAAGTGTTTTAACATTAACTCAGTGTATTGCCCAGTCGGCTGGGGTTGTAGAATACACCGACTGCACCTCTGCAGAGAGGTAAGACCCCCCCCCCAACGAGCGTCCTGTATATGACACTAAACAATCTGGTGGTGAGATTTCACTGATGCTGGGGCTTTGGGGAATGCGGAGCTCCCTTCATTGCCATTGCTCCCAGATCCACTCTGGCCCGGAATGGTAGCACATGACAGGTCCCTATCTATGGGTTAAATAGAACTAAACTGCATACTTATGCTAAACTGAATAGTTTGAATTAGAACTGTTTGACTAAACTGAATAGCTTGAAATAGAAATGTTTTTGACAATTAAACTTTGTACTTATATTTAAACTGTGTACTCATGCTAAACTGACTCGTTTGAAAAAGGACTGATTATTTGCATAAAGATTGATTTGGCATTAAATAACCTACAAAGGATGATATGCCATAAAACCCAATCAACCAACCAACCAACCTGAAAAGTTCAAGAAATGTGACCAACTGGGGTTAATTTTTCAACATCGTCCCGCCTAGGGCCCACACACCAACATTTAAGTTGTTGCAGTGCTTGGATCCCGTTGATAAAAAAATTCAGCAGCAGAAGTAGATATGACGTCATCATATGAAAATTTCGTCCAATGACCTTTTCAGTCATATAAGGTGCTGAAAAGTTCTCGACCTTACTAAGAAGGAAATGATCTTGATCAGGTCTTATCACACTTTTTACTTGATGCATCTATTGTGGCTAAATTTAATTTCTACCCGGAGAAATTCCGTGGCGTAGTGGCTAAAATGCTGGACTGCAGCCTCAAAGTAAACGAGTTCGAACTCCAATCACACACGTTTACTTTCGGACCAATATTTTGGGGAGAGATATGAACCCCCTTATTACCCTAGCTTTGGTATCACTGCTATTCTTCTACAAGGATTACTTTAACATTTAATTACCCGCGAAGGTTGATGTGCCATTATACAAAGAAACCAAACTAATTTCCATTCACCCCAAATAAAAATGAATGGAATATTAAATTACAAAACATAGCATATTTACAAGGGCTTAGTACAATTTACAGGCGAAAAGTATCATTAAACGATAAAAGCAAATATGCCTTTTAATTCTTGAATTATTTTTTGGGAAGGATGGGTTAGGTAGGCACCGAGGAAATCAAGAATATGGGGTTTGGGGGATACTGAGATTACAAATATTAGGTCGTGAGGCCGAAAAAGTTTAACACCGTGAAGGCCAGCTGGTTCGTCCATTTAAATGACCCTTATGTTCAAACAAGTCCTACGTGAGTGGCACTTCACGGGTGGCCATTACACCCAATTAGGCACTTAACTAGATGTACTATAAATAGCAAATAGCTTATATGGTCTAGTGATATTTGTTTTCCAGTTATAAAAGGATTTATGAATACAAACAAGTTAATTCATATCCTATGACAGCTATGTTTTTATTGCCTCTGCCGAAATTTTATTCACCGCCGCTATATCACCGGATTTATATGGACCGTTTTGAGAAGTCGTGATCCACAACAATAAAACGTATAGGATGTCCCACTGACCTACTTCTACTCACTTGGCAAATCTTTTCTCAAGTTTATCTATTCAACCCACGAGCAGGATGGGAAACATGTAAATTTTTAAGCGAATTGCGGCTGGTTTGAATTCAGACTTATAATTCTCTTTGACTAGTTGTCTTTCCAAAGTTAAAGAGCTCTATCTGATCTACTGATAAATACCAATAACAAGAAGAGATAGATTCGTGCCCTATCCGAGGGTATTGGCACGAAATAAAACACAAACAGCTTCGTTCAAATTTTGGGCTCAGTTGGTCGCGACCATTTCTGTTAACAATAACCCTTACACTACACGCCTCCGATGAGGAACACACACACACACACACACACACACACACACACACACACACATATATATATATATATACACACACCAGCTATATCGAGTAAGCGTCCAGAAGAAGACTGTGAGTATGGAATATTCGTTTCCCTCTTCCTCCTTTTCTTCTCTTTTCCTTCCTTTTCATATATATATATATATATATATATATGCAGGGCACTCGTTGGGGTCTTACCCCTCTGCAAAAGTGTAGTCGGTGTATACAATAGTTGTCCTTTTATATATATATATATATATATATATATATATATAAACGGACAACTATATATATATATATATAAGAACAACTATAGTATACACTGACTACACCTTTGCAGAGGGGTAAGACCCCAACGAGTGCCCTGCATATGACACTAAACAGTCTGATGGTGAAGTTCCAGTAATGCTGGAGCTTTGGGGAGTGCGGAGTATCCCTTGATTGCCATCGCTCCCAGGCCCACTCGGGTCCAGAGTGATAGCACCTGATGGAGTCCTATCTCTGGGTCAAATAGAACAAAACTGCGTAATCATGCTAAGCTGAATTGCTTAAAATAGGAATGTCTTGACATTTAAACTACGTACTTATTTTAAACTGAATAGTTTGAAATAAAACTGTTTTAACATTTAACTGTGTGTAAACAAAAACCATACTTATACTAAACTGAATAGCTTGAAATGAATGTTTTTGACAATCAAACTGTGTACTTATGCTAAACTGATTTATTTGAAATAGAACTGTTTATTTGTATTAAAATGGATTTGGTATTAAATAACCTACAAAGGTTGATATGCCATAAACCCAAACAAACAACTATATTTGCTAATTTCACTCCCCCCAAAATGTTAGGCATCTGATGAGGCGGGAAGTAAAGAAAGAATCCCGTCGAAATAAATTAATAATAGCACTATAACTGCAGTTGAGTTTTCTTCCATTTACGTTTCATATATATATATATATACCAACTGCAGGATTCCGTTTAGAAAACCAAAGCATATATATATATACAGATAGATGATTGGTTGATTTTGTTGTATGGTATAGGTTATTGCCAAATCCTGTGTATACATATACATATCAAATATATATGATTAATAAACGAGTAGTTTGTAACATTTTTAAACGAGCCAGATATCATTTGTTTGCATATAGTTAAATGATTTCAAGAATTGCCATCTAACATTGATAATTCTATTCCACATTATTCCTTCGTTTGCACAGTTATATGGTTTCAATTTTAGAAAATGAGTAAATTTTTCTTTTGACCCATAGATGATACCTTAATAGGTACTACCACCACTCCGGATCAGTGTGTTCCTGTGAGTAATGGCAATGAAGGACTACTTCACATTCTCCAAAGCACCAGGACTGGAGCCTCACTATTAGATAGTTTAGTGTCATATATAGGACATTCATTGGGAGAGAGGCAGTTGGCGTATTCAACAGCCCTAGCTTACTGGAGCAGATAGATAGATAATCGGCCTAAGAAGGGAATGACAAAGAGTAGTAATTTACCAAGCTTTTGCTAAGATGTGGCACAAAGCCGCGTAAATGGAGCACCCAATGAGATTCGAACTCACTCGTGAAGGTTTGCTAGTCTAGCTTACTAACCAAAAGTAATGAGATATGTATGCAGATCAACACGTTTATCCATTAGTTCAACACACTTGACGCATCGTTTTTATAGATATACAAAAACATACATACATATAATATATACCCCCACACACATATATACATACATATTTTTGATATATATTCTCATCATCATCATCATTATCATGTCGTGCGGCTAGCACGGATATCCCTGACCCTCTCTCTCCACGTCTCCCTATCATTCATCGCCCCTGGCCGGTCTTCAGGGTTACATCCCGTATCCTCACATAGCTGCTGTATGTATGTTCGAGCTGGCCGTCCTGCTTTTGATTGGCCATATGCAGGGGTCCATAGGAGTACATCACTTATGAGCTCGTCCTTGCTTCTCCAGCAGTGTCCGGCATGTCTGGTTCGTCTAGCTTGTATAGTTTTCGTGATAGGTGGTAGGTGACCGTATAGTTGGTGCCTTTTGGGGTGTTGCTGCCAGGACTTGTTCAATATTGCTCGCAACATTCTTGTATAATTGCCGTCTAGCTTCTTCTCCAACCGTTTAGTCAGCGTCCAAGTAGTGCATCCATATAGCAGTATCGACACGACCGCAGCCTGGAAGAAACTGCGTTTCATTTTGTCGGTCTTCTAAATACATATTTTAAGTAGAGGCTGCTCCTAGAATATTATTTATATTCTTCAATTCGGAGGAATATGTACATACGAGGTGCATTCGATAAGTTTCCAGACTTTTTTGTATGGGCACTTTTATTGACAGTACACACATGAAACTCTAGTCTCCTTCAAAGTAATCTCCTCCGGCTGAAATGTACTTGATGCACCATTCCAACAACTTTTGGAAGGCCTCATGGAAGTCCTCTTGTGTGAGCGTGTCAATGACCTTCATCATAGCCTCTTTCATCTTATCAATTGTCTCATAACGACAGCCTGATCTTAGGGAATAAGCAAAAGTCACAGGGAGCAAGGTCTGGACTATAGGGAGGGTGAACACCTGTCTTGATGCCCATCTTGGTCAAATAGTCTGTGACAAGGATGGAGTTGTGGACTGGTGCATTGTCCCGGTGGAAATGCCACTGACCCAATTTGAAGATTGTTGGCCTCTTCCGGCGGAATCTCTTGCTGAACTCCCTTAAAACCTCAACATAGTAACCCTAACCCTAACCCTTTGGCTAACTAACTCTGGTGTATTGACTTCCTTACTCCTCCCACATCTGTCATCATCCCTCACAGACTCCCTGGCTTCCTTGAATCTCTTATGCCACTCAAAAACTCATGCTCGATTCATCCAAGATGGTCGAAAAGCAGTCTGAAGTATTCCATACGTTTCTGTGGCATTTTTCCAAGTTTAAAACAGAATTTTATTGCATATCGTTCTTCTAAAGTGTCAGATTGGATTTTTGAGATTCACCAGCTGTGGCAATCAGGTTTTAGTAGGGTGTATTCCAATTGCTGCTGTAGCTGTTCATTTGAACCTGAAATCATAAAATTTGGTCAGTCATCTCATAAGATGTATAGTAATAAGATACTGAATTTTAAACAGTCTACGACAATTTTAAATGCCCATACGAAAAATGTCTGGAAACTTATTGTATGCACCTCGTATATATGTAAATATACATTTCTCTGAATAGGAAAATATACATATTTCAGAAGCCCCGTTGCTAATAAATCCGACACTCGGATAGATAGATAGATAGATAGTCGAGCTTTAAAAAGTAGTCGATAAATCTATTGTCCAAATAAGAATTCACGCTTCTCAGTCGGTTACTTACTACTGGTACCAGGGTAATTTTCTAACTATTTTAAGCCCAAAACTGTTTAAAATACACAGACTAGAAGAGAAAAAAATTAGCCTTTTTTTCGACAAAATAACAAAATCAGGAAAATCAAATACCAGTCCAATAATATACCTTTGAGATTGAAGACACGGCCATTTTTCTGAAAATTCGTCGAAGAAATAACTCCTGTGTTCACAAAATTACGGCAGACTTCTGTTGCACGGTCGTTCGCCAAATGAACAGGATCTTTTTTTGAATCACTGGCACAAGGCTGAAAGGTGGTTGAGAAGAAAGAATAATTATAACAGAAAATTTATAGTTTTTATTTTGGTTCTGTTTCGGGAATAGGGTGAATTAGCGAAACGAATTACTGAAAGAAAATGTAGCTGAATATTGTAGCAAAAGAGTCTTCCGATTTGGTTTGGTTTGGTTAGGTTTTATGGCATATCAACTATGGTTGGTTATTTAATGTCAAATCGTTTTTATACATATATATTAAATATATAAGATTTGGTTTTGTTAGGTTTTATGGCATATCAACCACGGTCGGTTATTTAATGCCAAATCGTTTTTATATATATATATATCAAATATATAATTTCTAAACACAATTTGGAGATGACCACTTAAATGAATCTGAGCTCATTTTTTTTTTTTGCACACAGTTAGATGGTTTCTCTTATTTCTATTTAAAACGTATAATTCTACTTACTATTAATCATTTGTTTGCACACAGTAAATGTTTTCAAGTGTTGTTATGTATCACTAATAATTCAATTAAATTTTGTAATTTTTTACAAACAATTAAATGATCAAACAGTTATATTTCAAACACTTCATTTTAGCATAAATACACAGTTTAAATGTCAAACAGTTCTGGCCCATAAATAGGACCCTTATCAGTTGCTACTACTCCGGGCCCGAGTGGACCTGGGAGCGATGGCAATGAAGGGGTACTTCGCACTCCCCAAAGCTCCAGTACTACTTGATCCTCACCATCAGATTGTTTAATATCATATCCAGGACACTCGTTGGGAGAGAGTCTTACTCCTCTGCAGAGATGCAGTCGATGTATTCTGCGGCCTCAGCCGACTGGGTCGACAGTTTTCCGAGTAACTGCGATAAAAGTTTAATGCTAAAATGAATTAGAAATAAACCAAGCAAGCAGAAAACCAATAACAGGAGGTTGTGTTGAATAGACATTGTCTTTTTATGCATCATTTTTTGGTGATCAACAATAATTTACAAATATCATTTGATGTGAGCATTAATTTTTCCTTGTATACTGTGTACGTAAATGCTTTTAGTATTTTTTCAAATTGCTAATTTGTGTGTCAGTTCTGATCCGTTGAGGATAAAACTTGGTTATCGTCGCGAAATTTGAGACTGCTATTTTGGTTCTACGGTTGAAGTAGAGGGAAAGAATCTTAGATCTGTTCTTCTTGACAACTGGTCTTCTACTGTCTGGATAGGGGATGGCTGTTTCAGGGAAAGTTATTATTAGAAATGAGGACACACTTGAGTCTTTTTCTAGGACAGAGTAATTCTATTTTTAGATGTGACGAAACACCCGTTTCAGTACTTTTGATCTAGTTGTTTAGTGTCATATACCGGACACTCGTTGGGGGAGTCTTACCCCTCTACAGAGATGCAGTCAGTCTTCCGAGTAACTGCGATAAAAGTTGAATGCGGAAATGAATCAGAAATAAACTAAGCAAGCAAAAAACAAATAACAGGAGGTTGTGTTGAACAGGCGTTGTCTTTTTCCGGACATTGACATAATGGTTAGAGTGTTTGCCAATGGCCCGGGAGAGGTCAAGTCATACCAAAAACTCAAAAAATGGCACTTGATGCCGCCTTGTTTAACACTCAGCATTATAAGGTACGGATCAAGGGTAAAGTGGAGGAATACAGGAAAAAGAGTAGCGTCCTTCCCTACAAAACGGTGTAGTAGCTATCGAAAAGGGAGCCTTCAAGTCACCCTCAACTACAGTCGCCAACTTTACTTTTATTTATCTGAGTTCTTCCTTTGCTATATGTGTGCATATTAAACGATTCAGCTTATTTTCTTTTGAAATTTAAAAAAATGATATAAAATCGATGGGATTTTAAGCCAATAGATTATTATTATTATTATTATTATTACGATTTCATGCCTAGCGAGTTTTTTCACCAGCATTAGGTCTCCAGGACTCTCCTAAGTATTCTAGCCAATCCTAACAATGCTGTAGTCTAGATGTTCTTGATTCTTCCTCTGAATTCCAATTCCTCCAGCCTCCTCTCTAGGCTTTGGGAATCGTGACAAGCGTACCAACTACAATTGGTGTTACTGACACCCTCAGGTTCCACAGTTTGCTTTTTTTTTTAGTTCTCAGGCAAAGTCCAAGTTTTTGTCCATCTTTTCGCTCTCTTCTATTTTCACTCTATTGTATGCATGGACGGTAAAATCTACGGACGAAAAGTTCTTTTTTTTTCTTGCTAATTAATAGTAGGTCTGGTCTTCTGGCCGGGATTAGGTAATCCGTTTGTATCTCAAAATCCCAGAGAATTCTATGCATCTCATTCTCTAGAACGAATTCTGGTTTGTGCATTTACCATTTGGTAGCATGGTGAAATTTTAATCTCTTGCACAACTCCGTTTCATCTCTGTCCCCACACGACATAGACATGCTATTCTCCTGTGTATTATTATTATTATTTCTTGCGAGTTTCACATTAGCGTTTGCTGATGGTTTTTCATTGGAGTTTGAGGGACAAGTCTCCTCGACTCTTCTTAAAATAATGATCGATCTTAATGCTGTGTCCTCCGATCTCTAACTCCTCCACCTCTTTCCAAGTCTTTGGGGACTGTTCCAAGAGCACAAATTACAACTAGTATTGTTGTATACTCATATAATAAATATGTATATATACACATGTACATGCAGAATACATATTGACGCTATAATGAAAGACGAGCGAAGACTTCTTTAAAAAGAATATACCTCTCACTTTATTTGAAAGAGTTGTGTGTGTGAGAGGGAGTTGGAGACCGAACAGAACTGCAAGATATTGACCCCCACTCTTATGGCCATCAGCGTTGTGTCATTCTCATTCCCCAGGTTTGATTAACCGGAGGCCTGGGGGCCCAGCTTTCTGCTGAGTGCTGGCTTTCTCTACCACATCTTCTCCAATTTCTGCTCTCCAAAACTCACTGACTTCCTGTCTTCACCGAGTTATATAATAGTTCAATCGCCCACTCAATATCACCCCATAACTGACCATCGCGATGTGTCACTTCTGCTGTCCTTGGAATGGCATGTTTGATTGTCATCGAGCGGAAATAACTGTCATGCAGTTCACAGGTCACTCTCTTCCGGTGCATCAGTCTGACTGTACCGTGGGATTTTACCTTGTCCCATAGTGTCAGCCAATCCAGCCTACGCCAATGGAATATGCAACTTTCGCGTCTTTGGAATGGCATGTTGGCCGGGTCGAAGGTCAATATACAACAGTATCAATATTACTCGAATGTTCTCTTGCGAGGTCGTTTCGTTTTCTTTGATTTTCACTCTTTGGTCCCCCGGGACGGCAAAATCCACTGCTCAGCAGGTTCTCTTTTTATGTTAATTATCATTAGATCTGATCTCCGTGATTAGGTGATCTGTTTGTATGTCAAAATCCCAGAGAATTTTATGCGTCTCTACTTTCCCACCTTATATCTAGTCTTATATTCCTTTTTCGGTAATTTGCTGCATTTCATCAGTTATTTTTCTTTATCGTTTAGGTGTTTCGGACTATTGTCTTCATCTTTATTGTTATTTCCACAACATTTCAGCCGATATGTCCTCCGGCCTTCTTCAGGTGTTTGTCGAACTCGGGAACCTTCACGGAACTTCGAACTACGTCCTTTATTGAAACCACGGGGGTCGCCTGTTCTGATTCCGTTAGCCATAACTGGGTACAAGTGTTAAGTATTCCTGTATTGTTACTCGCCTGTAGTGAGGATTGAACCTGCAACATTCAGATGATTGTCTCCTTAGAAGCTCAGGGAACCAATGCCAATAACCGTTACGCCATGTGACCTGCCGGTCTCTTTAATGTAGTTTGGATGGTCTCTGCTCTTTTTACGATTTTCAACTCTTCCAGTCCTCTTATTAAGATTCTGAGAATCGTTTCAACCCCACCAATTACAACTGGTATCACAGTCAATCTCATGTTCCATATTATTACAATTATTTTATTATCATTATTATTTTCTAGTTTTCACATCAGCAGCAATGGGTGAACTTCACTGCTGTCCGAGTGTCAACAAGTAACTTTGATGAAATTTCAACACATGATTGTATCCTCTATTCCAGTTTATACATGGAACTTCTAGTAATGAGATTATAACAAAAATAGGAGATTTTATTTTAGTTTAGTTTTTACACTGGTCTGCTGGCTAACATAATATATATATATCATCATCATGTCGTGCTGCCAGCACAGATATCCCTGACCCTCTCTCGCCACTTCTCCCTATCTTTCATCGCCTCTGGCTGGTCTTCAGGGCTACATCCCGTATCCTCACATAGCTGCTGTATGTATGTTCGAGCTGGTCGTCCTGCTTTTGCCCGGTCATATGTGGGGGTTAATAGGAGTACATCACTTATGAGCTCGTCCCTGCTTCTCCAGCAGTCTCCTGCATGTCTGGTTCGTCTAACTTGGATAGTTTTCGTGATGGGAGGCAGGTGGCCGTATAGTTGGTGCCTTGTGGGGTGTTGCTGCCAGGACTTGTTCAATATTGCTCGCAGCATTCTTGTGTGTATATATATATATATACTTTAGGATAAATACAATTACTGTTTGTTTAAAAACTAAAAGACCTCTTCAGAAACTAAAATGGTAGTGCTAATAAGATAGTGTTCAGTACAAAAGTATCGTACAGCCAATATAACAATGATATTGTCGACAAAAAAAGTAAAAGAAAAAACAATGCCCAGTCGGCTGAGGCTGTAGAATACACTGACCTCCCACCTCAATGATTGTCCTGTATATGACACTATACAGTCTGATGGTGAGGTCCCATTGGGGAATACGGAGCACCCCTTCACTGCCATTGATCCCAGGTCCACTCTGGCCCAGCGTGGTAGCACCTGATAGAGCCCTATCTATGTGTTAAATAGAACTAACGGCATACTTATGCTAAACTGAATTTTTTGATTAAACTGAATTGCTTGAAATAGAAATGTTTTTCACAATTAAACCGTACTTACATTTAAACAGCGTGCTTATGCTAAACTGAATTATTTGAAATTGAACTATGTTTTGGCATTGAAACTGTACTTACACTAAACTGAATTGTTATATATAACTGCTTGAATAAACTGAATAGTTTGAAATAGAAATGTTTTTGACAAACTGTGTACTCATGCTAAACTAAATTGTTTTAAATAGAACTGATTATTTACATAAAAATGGATTTGGCGTTAAATAACCTACAAAGGTTGATATGCCATAAAACCAAACCAAAACAAACCAAACCAAATAAAAGAAAAAAGAAAGAAGGAAAATCTCCCGAGTTGCAATTTCAAGTTATATAATCTCTTAATCATCTGTTAAAAGTTGATTATATGGCCCGGGAGACCTGGGTTCAATCCCAGGTCGAGTCATACCAAAGACTCAAAAAATGGTACTTGATGCTTCCTTGCTTAGCACTTAGCATTATAAGGTACGGATCAAGGGTAAAGTAGAGCAATCCAGGAAAGGAGTAGCGCCCTCCCCTACACATTGGTGTAGTAGCTATCGAAAAGGGAGCCTTCGGGTTACCCTCGACTATGGTCGCCAACTTTACTTTTACTTATATATATACATATATACTCACACACACGCACTCGTTAAAATCCAACTCGTAGTTTTGGGACAAAATGGAAAATTGTCACCACGTTAATAATTCTTTACTCTGTATATATATATATATATATATATATATATAGTGTGTGTGTGTGTGTGTGTGTGTGTGTGTGTGTGTGATTTACATCATGTACACGTCTCGGATTATTTTCCTCATCTTGACTGTTATGTCCAAAACGTTTCGTTCGCTGTACTCTCCAGCCTTGTGGTAATTTTTTTTATTAATTGGTAACTTTCAGGAAATTTCGAATCGAACTTTCTCTTGTATCTAGGAGTGGGCGTTTATTCTTCCCATGCTGCTGCCCATGTTTTGTAATATCTTGTATCAGTTAATTCAGCTTCTAAAGTTATTTCTTCCTTGTAATGTTATTTTTGTTTCCGCAGCGAGTCAGGTGGCTAATATGCAGGACTGTCACATTTTATTAAGTGAGTTCGAACTCCAGTCGTGCTATTGTGATCACTTTCGGACTAATACCCATGGAAAAGGTATAAACTCCTTCATCTTCCCAACTATGAATTAAATAATATCATTCGGAAGGTGTGCATGTTTGCATACGTGCAAGTTGTTAAAAGCCTTTTACGTACCTCTAAATTGCATAATTTTGCTTTGTATTCATTACCAGGACAGTCAGCAGAATTCAAAGGCCTGAAAGACATTGAAAAATATTTTTTTTTAAATTGCTGCAAACGATAAAAAAAAAGTATCCTACATCATGGATTTTTTTCGTTCTTTTTATGAAAGACTTTACACCTTTACCTGTCTCTTTGTATTATGTAAGTTATCTCCAAAGATAAAAATATTTCTATTTAGCATTGACTTTGGTGACATGACCATTTCAGAAAAAAAAAAAAAAAAAAAACTAAAAAACAGTGTGACATTGTAAGCAAATGGTACTGAGGTGCGAATAGATAAGTTATTTGAAAAATAAGTGGAGGCAACAGCCAGAAGAGAAACGTATTGGCAAAGTTTAACATTTCGTCCGGTATGATAGGCGTAACAAAATATGCTTGATCTATCAGTCCAGACTGAAAATAGAAATTAACCAGAACTCGCTGAGTTCACTAGACTCGATCGGTCTTCTCAGTGGTGGTGGGTGTTAGCCAGACGACGCCCACGCAAGGCAGAAGTGGGGTTCGGGTGTTTTGTGGGATTCGCTCTCTTTTTGATGACTGTTGTACGAAGAGACAAACGTTGGTGTGTATGGAGAGAGAAGAACGATTCAAGGATTCGAGAAGAGCCTGTTCCTAGAAGAACGAAGAAACTACTTTGTAGGTTGTTCGCAATCCATTTTCATCTGCTTCCAAGGAACGGACGGAACAAAGCAACTGAGATCCTAACTCTTGAGGCAGAATATGTTTTTGAATTATTCCTCCTCTATCCAAGGATTAGCCATGTCTGATATAGCAGTCATCTGTGACTATGCCACAACTGTTACATTTTATGTGAAATGACCACAATTACATTTTATACTTAGAATATACTATAAAATTGTACTTTTTTTTGTAGTGGTGGAGGTGCATTCGGAGTAGCAGTTTGTATTGAGGAACGTAGACTTTGGTAGTCAAGTTCAAATTTCTTATAAGATGTCTGCGTTACACTTCACGCAATATTGGGTCATTTCATTATATTTTCTAATATATATGAAAATATTATAAAATAATTTTTGTCAATGAATTCTATATTTTTTTCCTCAACTTTGGGTTATTCTATAATATTTTCCACTGTATAGCTTGGAAATAAAGGATATCATTAATTTATATAATTTAATCTCGTTTATTTAAAGAATATTTTATGGATCCAGAATGTTCAGTCATTAAATAGGAAGATGTTTTGCGTCTCATTTGTGATTAGTTTATTTACTGCTAAATAAAATAAACAAGGTGAACATAATCTACGTGTGTTAATTCCATAATTCTTGTCAGGGTAGTAGTTTAGTGTCCATTTTGCAACAGTGACGTGCTATCGATATACATAAAAATGCTGTCGAATAGGTATAATATTTACGATATTTATCCGACTTTCCACCAAGTCAGATTCGACATGAAGTCATTTTGTAGTAGGACACCATGCACGAATTGAGACACATGCGTAGTCGTCACACAAAAAATGCTTAATCCCTTTGGCTTTACCCATTTTTGGGCGCCTCAGACACTTGTCAATAAACCCAGTTCTTACCCCTTTAAGATAAGGGAGCAGGTGTTGCCTGGAAGGAAAGCTCCCGGAAACCAAGCTGATATTATTTTCTCGCCCACCGGGTACGACTGTACCAGGTAAGTAAATTATGCTTCGTGGTAGAACCTATTATCTCTTTTCAATTACACTCAGGAGTCTTTATTATTCACTTTATCGAAAATGTCTTTGAAAATATGTGTATTCGAGATTCAGTCATTCTTTCTGTAATGCTGGCATCGTTCACTTATGAAGAATTTGTGTTTTAGACACCCAAAAAATACTTACTTAGGAGAGTCGCATTTCCGTTGGGAAATCATGACACCTGTTCCGCAAGTTCGAGTGCATGGAGAAAACGGACCCCATTTGCTCCATTGGCCTTTTTGCACAGGCAATTTGGCGTGCATATGAAAATCTTTGTACGGGACACATTTTCCTTGGTAACAACCCTGCAATAAGATGAAAGAAAAAGCGTATACAATTTTAACAGTTTAAAGAAGTTTATCATTTTAACAGAATAAAAAATGTTGTCATAAGATTTTATTAAAGCCGGTAACAATAATCTAAGAATTGTGTTGCTTGTGTTGTTTGCAAATAAGACCTTTACCAGGAGTTAAAAAGAGGCCCAAAATTCTGCCACCCAACATACCTATTCAACAACATTTTTATGTATGTAGATAACATCTCGCCATAGCAAAATGGGCAGAAAACTAGCTTAATATATTACGATTGCCTTGTCGGTGAGGATTGAAATACACTGACTGTGTATGAAACTAAGATACATCAAATGGTGAGGCTCCAGTTCTGGAGAGCTGGTTAGTATGGTGTACCCACTTCAGCACAATTCATCCCAAGGTCGACCTTGACCCAGAGTGGTAATAACTGTTAAGTTCCCATCTATGGGTCAAATAAATTTGTTTGAAAATTAATTAGTATTTGATTTGAATATGTGAAATTTATTATGTATTAAAATAGTGCGAGAAACAATAAATGTTTGAGAGTGGGAGTCTCTGTAGCGTAGTGGCTAATTGTGTCATCATCGAAAGGGAGTTAGAATTTCAGTCACTCTATTGCGTTCACTTTCGAGCTAATACCCTTGGGAAGAGTAAACTCTAGACACAAAATAACACTTGACCGGTTGACATGCCATTTAAATGAATTAATCTGTCAATCTTTGTATATTTCTAGGAATTGTAGTCGGTTTTGATTGTTTTACAAAAAGAAAGATTATAATTGAGAATGATAACAGAAAATCACTAACCCTACCAGCAATAACGATTGTCAATATGCGCAAAACATGGAACTGATAATTACTTTTGGCAAATATCTACAGTAGGACGTTTTTTTCTGTGATAGATTCGACTCCTCATCACCAGCATCGCACCATCATTGAAATTCATGGTGAATAGCGATCTCTATATACTCGGTATATAAGCTCGGAGGCGTTCAAAACGTAATGGTTATCTTTATTAGGAAAGGGTCAATCAAGTTTAAATTCTGTGCTAATACCAACCGGGAGGCACATCAGAAAAGAAAATAAACAGCTTAGTTTCAGAGAATATGCCCCCACTAAATACTTTTCCCCTTGTCTAAAGGGGTAAGGGCTAGGTTTACTGTAGGGGAATGCCGACGAAATCAAGCAATTTTCAGAATCATTTCTGAGAAGGTTTGTTTCTTGCAAGGTTCACACACTAAACGAACCTTGTATCACATTCCAAAACAGTGGAGGAGGGGGTGAAGTTCCGTGGGGTAATGGCCCAAATCCTGGTCTGTAGCCTTGAGGCAAGAGAGTCCGAACACTAGAAACGATACGAACCCCTTTATATCCCCACCTATGAGTTAAATACAGGGTCTTCCAATGTACATAGGACCCATGTGTCTGCTAATAACCTAACTAATAAAAATGTTCTTTTTTTATTTCAGATTTGAAAATAGTATACTATAATGACTTTTAATTCTCGATCACAATGACTTGGACAAGAGGGGAAAAACATTTTGCATCACAACTTATTTGGAGACAAAATCATTCAAAACTGTCATAAAATAGAGACAAACAGTTAATATGATAATGATTTATTGCTGATACAAGAAACTAAAAAAAATTGTCTATCTTGGAAGCTGAGATAATAACAATTTAAAAAATGAATCGTTTGATGTCCCCAGCTCAAAGATGCACTTTTTACAGGACGTATTCCAAATGAGGCCATTGCGCCTGTCTCAGTTATAAATCATTATCATATTAATGAGTTGCATCTATTTTGAGACACCCTGTAGTATCACTGCTGTTCTTCTTCAAAGATGTTTTTGGCATTAAATAACCCACGAAGACTGATGTGTCATTAAAAAAAAAGAACAGAAAATAATTGCTCCACATTGTTTGGGAAGCACAAGCTAATACAATAATTTGTTTTTTTCACACGTTTTAAGAAAATTGCTGTTTCTAGTAAAGATCTAATTAAAACAGGATATGAATCACTAACACGAATATCTGACAATATCAGCTTTTCCAATTCTCTTGCATAAAGAAGAACATCTTCTTAACAGCATATGTACGCAGTTTTAATGTCAAAACAGTTCTATTTCAAACAATTCAGTTTAGCATAAGTACGCAGTTTTGTTCTATTTGACCCATAGATAGGACCCTGTCAGGTGCTACCACGCCGAGCCAGAGTGGACCTGAGAGCGATGGCAATGAAGAGGTACTCCGCATTCCTCAAAGCTCCAGCACTACTGAAACCTCATTATCAGATTGTTTAGTTTATCCAGGACACTCGTTGCAGTGGGTGTATCTTACCCCCCTGTAGAGGTG
Organism: Sepioteuthis lessoniana; assembly: GCA_963585895.1. Lineage (NCBI taxonomy): Eukaryota > Metazoa > Mollusca > Cephalopoda > Myopsida > Loliginidae > Sepioteuthis > Sepioteuthis lessoniana. Next base: position 40,368,830 of record OY757907.1, on the reverse strand, counting down.
CAATTGGGGTATTCTACAGCCCCGGGCGACTGGGCAAGTTCTTGTTTCGTTTTATTTTGTTTTATGTAAATGTGTAAAAGTTTATTTATTAAAAGAAACAGACAACTTTAGGCTTACCTCGATGAGAACCTGATGAAATGTAATGTTTAAAAAGCTAAATCAGCATATCATTGTTTGAGAGTTTATTTCTTACAGAGTGCCCTATATTCTGGCTGTGTGCTACAGCTAAGCTTAGAAAATAACTATTCTTACTAAGATGACATCATTAACATTGGTGAGTTTGAGTCTCACTGAATGCCCTATATTCCCAGCTTTGAGCCACAACTGAGCTAAATTTAGTAAATAACTATTCTTACAAAGATGGGTATCCTGGACACCGAATGGTAAACAAATAAGACTGGGAGATTATTATAAGTTTGTGTATTACTAAATGTCCCATATTTCCGGCCTTGAGTCACAACTAAGGCAAGCTAAGTAAATAATTATTCTTGCCAAGATTGGAAATGTAACAACTACATCTCTATATAATTGTTTCTGAACATTAACACAATGATTTTACCAGAAGGTTATCCTAAAGAAATACCATATTTTGTTTTTTGTAAAGTCTTAACTAATGTAAGGCATGCAAAGTCAAATAAGGCAAAGTACGTAGTGCATTCAATAAGTTTCCAGACTTTTTTTGGGTACAGGCATTTAAAATTGTCGTAGCCTCTTATTGCTATACATCTTATGAGATCACTGACCAATTTTTATGATTTCAGATTCAAATGAACAGCTACAGCAGCAATTGGAATACACCCTACTAAAGTCTGATTGTCACAGCTGGTGAATTTCAAAAATCCAATCTGGACGTGAGGTCATTTTAGAAGAACGATATGCAATAAAATTCTGTTTTAAACTTGGAAAAAATGATGCCACAGAAACGTATGGAATGCTTCAGACTGCTTTTTGACCATCTTGCGTGAATCGAGCATGAGTTTTTGAGTGGCATAAGAGATTCAAAGAAGCCAGGGAGTCGGTAACGGATGATGAGAGGTGTGGGAGGAGTAAGAAAGTCAATACACCAGAGTTGATGGGCCAAAGGGTTAGGGTTAGGGTTACTATGTTGAGGTTTTAAGGGAGTTCAGCAAGAGATTCCTAGGGAAGAGGCCAGCACTCTTCAAATCGGGTCAGCGGTATTTCCACCAGGACAATGCACCAGTCCGTTACAGACTATTTGACCAAGATGGGCATCAAGACAGGTGTTCACCCTCCCTATAGTACAGACCTTGCTCCCTGTGACTTTTGCTTATTCCCTAAGCTCTGAGGCTGTCGTTATGAGACAATTGAGGAGATGAAAGAGGCTGTGACGAAGGTGATTGACACGCTCACACAAGAGGACTTCCATGGGTCCCTCCAGAAGTTGTTGGAACGGTGCAACAAGTGCATTGCAGCTGGAGGAGATTACTTCGAAGGGGACTAGAGTTTCATGTGTGTACTATCAATAAAAGTGCCCATACGAAAATGTCTGGAGACTTATTTAATGATCCTCGTATGTTGAATAGTGATTATTCATCAGGCTAGGATAAAAGAAAGAACTCTTGAGCTGCCTTTTTATCAACGCAAATGAAGGCGCGCTTTGCGTAACTATTATCGTCGTTGTAAATGGAATTGGCAAACAGAGTTCAAATCCTAGACGAAGCTGCATTTCATTTCGATCAAATACTCTGTGGAAAACTCTTAATCTATCTGTTCTTCCCTGCCAGCTATGGGTAAATTGAAGGGCAGAGTGCATTCTTTAGCCTAGGTTAAACAACCAGTCTAGAAGGGAAACCAGCTTTATCCAGCTTAGAATTGACCTGGTTTTAATGCTTGCCCGTGGGGGAAAATTTGGGCCAATGGCCCGGGAGACCTGGGTTCAATCCCAGGTCGAGTCATACCAAAGACTCAAAAAATGGTACTTGATGCCTCCTTGCTTAACACTCAGCATTATAAGGTACGGAACAAGGGTAAAGTGGAGCAATCCAGGGAAAGGAGTAGCGCCCTCCCCTACACCTTGGTGTAGTAAGCTATCGAAAAGGGAGCCTTCGGGTCACCCTCGACTATGGTCGCCAACTTTACTTACTTATATGTATACACCATACAGTATAAGGTTTTTTGTTTTGTTTTTGCTTTTTATTTTTGTTTTTTGTCGTTTTTGTTTTTGTTGTTTTTTTAAGCGGAGACAATAGTCTAATAATCAGTGAAAGTGTTAGCAAGCTCGGCTAGCAAACCATAACTTGTGTGTTCGAGTCTCAGTGGATGATCCGTACATCTAATCTTAAGCTAAGCCTCGCTTACTAAGTAAAAGATAATTAACGTAGTTAATGAAATAAAATAGACCTTGTGACTCATTTTACCCGTGGTATGTGGGTTGTTTAAAAATATATTTATTACAACAAAAGCTTTCAGCTGAAGAAAGATTCTGTTTGCAACTTCGCTTTTTTTTTCAATGTTTGAAATATAATAACTGGTTCCTGTATTTGTATGTTGTGCATGTATACATTTTTCCCGATTTAGTGAATGAGAGAAGAAAAAAATGACGAACCTTTCCATTTCCGCAATATTGTCCAAGTGGTTTCATGTTTATCTGCCTCAAGAGACCGTAATTCTTTCCATGTTTCATGTTAACACACAAGTGATTCTTTGCACAAGTGTACTAAAATGCAGTAAAGAGACGATTAGATAGATAGATAGATCGAGAGAGAGAGAGAGGGGGGGATAGACATATATAGATAAAGAGATAGATTGAGAGTGAGAGAGAGAAAGAGAGAGAATAGACATAGATAGATAGATAGATTGATAGATAGATAGATAATCATGCTAAAGTCTAGAAACTCCTCAAATCATGAAAATACGATTTTTTTTTTCAATTTAAAAATGCTACTTTTTTATTGCGCAAAAATTTACAAGATAAGAAATATATTTTATGCAATGTAGAGACCGCCTCCCACCACAGATGAACCTGGTGCCTGGCTGTGTGATCGAACATCAAAAGGTCAATCACAGTATCGCTAGCGGTAGTTGGAAAAGACGGTCACACGAGAGAGTTGGGGATTATTTTTTCAAGGGGTCACTCAGTCAGTTACCGATAAATCGACAAATAACGACCTAAATTCCGGGGCTAGCAGAAACGCCCCTCACCTTATTGGTAGCGGGCTACGATTTGTCAAACAATAGATCTTTCCTTCATCGACTCGACTGTTTTTGAGAACGGTCCGGAGGAAAGTTACAACATAAATGAGAAAGTATGTGGTATTTTTCTGTGACCACGTGTCTGACTTTTTCCTTTCTTAGTGTGAACTCGTCGTGATCTCTTCATCCCCTTTTTTGTCTATGCCAATTTTCTTCGCGACGCCCACAAAGCTACAAAAGCTAAGTTAAAAAGTTATTATTGCCCCACTAAATATTCATTTATTTCATCACTGTTTTGATTCTTGAAGGAATTGATATTTTATCACTGCCTTGATTCTTGAAGGAATTGATTCTGTACAACTTTTGCACAGATCATGATTTCTTCTGTCCAAATTATCTTTATCGGTCTTTATGTGAACTCAAATGAGACAGAGTTCATGTCTTAAACAAGATGGAGTCATCTCCTTATTAAATGACAAACCACTGAAATCAGTACACCAGTTCATATACCTTGGTAGTAATATCTCATCAATTGAAAGCAATGTCAACATACGCATAAGGCATAAACTGCAATCGACAGGTTAACGTCAAAATGGAAATTTGATGTCTCTGGTAAAATAAAACGAGATTTATTCCAAGCTGTTGCCGTGTCAGTACTACTATACGGTTGCACCATTGAGATTCTAACAAAACACCTAAAGAAAAAATAAATGGGAACTATCGAAGGATGATACGAGCTATCGGCACACTTTGAGTTCAGGCACTGCTGATTTCCATATGAACTACAAGTTGTCGATAGCAGTCCACGCTTTCCTTATGAGTATCGTGACATCGCTTTTAGTAGATGAGATATTACTGCAGAGATAAGTGAACTGATCTACTAATTCTAGAGGCTTAGCACTTAAAGTGGACTTAGTTTCATCTTATTGAAAATACATGAACAGTGGGTAGAGAGTTCGCCAATGGTCCGGGAGGCTGGGGTTCAATCCCAGGTCGAGTCATACCAAAGACTTTTAAAAAATGGTACTTGATACCTCCTTGCTTAACACTCAACATTATAAGGTACGTATCAAGGGTAAAGTGAAGCAATACAGCGAAAGGAGTAGCGTTCTCCTCTACAGATCGGTGTAGTAGCTATTGAAAAGGGAGCCTTTGGGTCGCCCTCGACTACAGTCGCTAACTTTACTTACAACTTAGAGGTCATTGCTTCTTGCTGTTTACTGCAGGCTATACAGCTGAAATTCGGCTTGGGCAGGTGTATTTGGGAAAGGCGCTAGATCATCGGGTTAGTCTGCATCTGCCATAGTTTCTGCGGAGTATATATATATATATATATATATATATTCTGGCAGAATGATCTTTTGGATTTGGAACTTAAATGAAAAAAAAAGCTACTTTAATATTATTCAGCATTTTATTTTACAATAAAAACAATATTTGCCATTTTTTTTTCTCAGTATCATCACTTTATTCTAAAGGTTATATCGTTCAAATGCTTGTCCTCACGAGCAATACACTCCTAAAGCCTCTAACTGAAGTTCTGCATCGCTCACCCAGTTATTTTCGGACCACATAAGCAACAGCAGGCCCTGAAAATTATCTTGAGGCCTGTGTACCGTACCATATTTAAGTAAGTAAAGTTGGCGACTTTAGTCGAGGGTGACTCGAAGGCTCCCTTACCAATAGCTACCACACCAAGGTGTTGGGGAGGGCGCTAATCCATTCCCTGAATTGCTCCACTTTATCCTTGATCGTTACCTTATAGTGCTGAGTGTTAAGCAAGGCGGCATCAAGTACCATTTTCTTAGTCTTTGGTACGACTCGAACTGGGATTGAACCCTGTCTCCCGGGCCATTGGCGAACACTCTACTCATTTGGCCAATGGCCCGGTAAAATTTTGTAAAAAACATTATTATTAGGACTTACGGCTAGTTCACGCTGAAGGTACACGTTCCCACCACATCACCAAAGTTAAGCGATGGTGAGCTTGTTCAGTACTTTGATGGATGTCTACTTAAGCAACCTGAGGCCTGTGTACCATATATAAGCAAATCTGATCAATTCAGGTTCTTAGTCAAAAATAAGTGACAACAAATAACAATTGCTCGTAAACCTCACCACAACAGATATAAATGCTAATACGTATCATTATCATCTATTTATTTGAGATTTGATATGATATTTACCTTTGTATTATAACTCCATTCTCTGTAGCGATAATTGGGCCCAACGTGATGCACACACATATCGTCAAAATTATGATACATCTCTGAAAAACAATCATAAAGAATTGGGGCTTAATTCGATTGGTCGTCATGCGAATCACCAACCAAAGATAATTATTCCACCCTGTACCATTAAAATGAATTTTAAATCTTACACTTATTCATCCTGGGAACCTCGCGTTATGTAAGAGTTAGAAAAAAAAACTAATCTAAGTAGACCCATTGATAGTGTTCGTAAACTTAATGTTTATAGTTAATCGTCCTTTACTTTCAGATTAAACGTTGCAATTAACACGGTAAAGTCTTTAATGATTGATTAACTGATTTTGACGGCATGTCAAGCTGTCTAGGATTATTTCATGTCTAAAGGTTAGGTAATCGCGTACATGGTTTCAAGTGATCTTTATGTTGAATAATAGTTATTTATTTGCATGCAGTCATATGGTTTCAAGTGTGACCTGGTATGCTACAGAGAGAGGGAAGAGGATATCAATTCCCTTACCCTCCTTTTATTTGAATCAACAGGCACTAAGACTGACCGTTAAAATGATATGGGAAAGAATGCCAAGCTACCTGCACTCTGTGACCTGAAGTCTGTTGAACTGACTTGGTGGTGGGAGTAAAAAAAAGTCGAATGATTAGCCCACAGACTCTTCGCGTCAAAATGCCATTACTCGATAGAGAAATTTGAAGAAGAATCTTCAGTTTTTGGAGAGAAGTCAGCGAGAGAAACACGCTGATCTCCGCCGACTCCGCGAGGTCACTCACCCGTAAAAAGCAGAGAAAGGAATTTGAACATTGAAACTCGCCAAATATAAGTACAACTTAAACTGTTTTCCTTCTACAATTCCAAAATATTGGAAAGTTATGTGTATTCAAAAAAGACAGAGAGAAACTGAAAAGATTCTGTTTCATCAATAGTTAAATTAGTGAATGAACTTTGTTACATGCTTCAGTCTGGCGACTTAGACAATTTTCTCAAGTAAGAGAAAAAAGAAAGAAAGAAAAAAGAGAAAGAAGAAAAAAGGACTGTTGAGAGACATTTCTGTTTGATGCTTTCCTGTTGATTTAACGTTTTGTTATATTGTAAAAAGAAAAGAGAAAGGAAAAAAAGCTGTTTCTGAAATCTCATCATTATTTGTCTGGTCGTCGCCGATTAAAAGTTTATTTTATTTTAAATGCACCCTTGTGTTGAAATCTTTTTGTTGTGTTATTTCCTCCATCGATTCGTCTTCTTTTGCACGTATCTGTTTCAGTGTCGTATCGCCTTCATTAATTCTCGCTAAACGTCTTATTGCCATCTTAAAACATTACAAGGGAATTTTGGAAATTTGACTACAGTTAATATTTTCTAACCCAGAAGTTCGTTCATCCGCTATCTGATGGGGTAGGAAAATAAAGGACTTGGTGGTGTATGTGAAAGTGAATTGGTACCCCCTTACCAGCGTCTGAGATCAATCTAGCCCCAAATTAACCTCCACATTATTTGCCGGTTTACCATATACCCGAAATAGGAGTCTGGACAGGGACTTATTTTGCGGAGGGTCAAGTGCCAGACTGCCCTCGACGTCACATGCGCATAAAATGGACTGTCGTCCTGGAATGATTATTTATGCAACGTCACACAAGTCATTATCATCATCATCATGTCGTGCCACCAGGGTCTTATATATCTTTAAAATGATATAAAATAGGAGAAGCAAAGAACCTTTTGTGAATTTTAGTACGCAGGACGGGAGGTACCATTTTGTGTAGCAGAGAGTAAGTTACTTCAACAAAGACACTCAGGTCCCCTTTAATCCGAAGTGGTAGTACTTATTAGGGTCCCATCTATGGGTCAAATAGAACTGTTCAATCTTTTACAAAGGATTTCTATTAATATTGAAAAGAATAATTAGTGTTAAATAGCAATACTAGAAATTATTTAACTGTGTTAAAACAAACGAGCTCTGGCTCGTTTAGAAATAAAGTTACCTAAAACTATTCGCTTACAAATTATACATACCCCCCAACATATATATATATATATATATATATATATATATATATATGTGTGTGTGTGTGTGTGTGTATATATATATGATTCGGCATTAAATTACTCACAAGGGTTGATACCCATAAAACACAACTAACTAAACTCACTATCGACAAAGATATAATCTTACATTAAACTTTGTCTTTCCAATCTGTATTCACACATCTGATTGGTTCACTCTTACGTCACAAAGAGTTTAAATTTTCTATCAATGTCTCATTACGAGACTATTTTTTTCCCATCGAAAATTACTTATTAGTATTTTAAAAGCTTTCGATTTTACTGATTTATAAATTTGTTTTATTATTGTTTCAAAGTTTCACGTCATTATGCCCTATGTAAATTATGTGAAAACAATTCAAGAGTCATCTGGCATGAAGGTCTACAATTCGTAGCCCATTGGGTTGACGACAATCTAGTCTGTATTTTAAAGATAAAAAAAAAGTTATTCATTCGATCTTAGAATTAAGGATTTACTTACGAGGTAAAAGACCATTGAGTTTTACTCCTTTCATATTGGATGCAGGTTTGTGGATATTTGTGACAAATAGACAGTTGCCTCGTTTTTTCCTGTTGGAGACACATTAGATATAAAAAAATATTTATTAGCCAATAATAGAATAAGATATAAAAACGGTACATAAAAGTATTTATAAATACTACAAATAAAAGTTTAGACACATTAGAAATCACAAGAAATTTCATTGATAAGCCAATTATGTGATGAGATAATGAAAAGTGTCCCGAGACAGGTTTTACTTGGTTACAAGGTACCAGTAACAAGGACCGATCTCTGACATTACTTATACAGCTAGCTTTGAATTCGGTTTTCCATCTCCTAGACCGGTCTCCTTACCAATGCTATAGAGTCCAGTCTACTCAATTATTTACCAATAGCTGGCGGTAAAAGATATGGGTTAATCCTTTTCCCAAAAGGATTATCGTGATTTCAAAGCGCATTTGCTGTGACGGTAACTGTTACGTCACTGGAGCTTTCTAATAGTCGAATAATACACAGAACGCTCCGATTTTTTTTCTTTCAGCTTGATAAGAAACAGAACTAAAAATATTGAACTAATGACATGGAGGCCATATATAACCGCATGTTTATGTTGATTTTCCTACGAAAATAACCGCTACTTCACACCTTATATATTTGTAATATATATATATTTCTTAATTTGTCCTTGGGGTAAAATGCTCTGGTTTGTATGCTTGGGGCTAGGGAATATATTAAGTCGAGTTCCTACTCATCAAAGGCCAATATTAGCATTAGTATATGCGTGATACACAAAGACTGAATAAATAGAAGGAAAAACAAGATAGACTCGTAGACGCAGACAAGACCATTTTACATTTACAATATACTATGAACATATTAGTGCAATTAAAAGGGAAAAAAACACACAGATGTATCCAAACAGATAAAAATATACACATATTGGTAAATGAACAAGCAGTACAAAACGGAAAAAGGTTCACTTGACAAGTGTGGTAAATATCGCTAGATTACCCCATCATTCTTTGGCAGGGTAAGAGATGATGTCTCAACTGTTCAGATAATTGAGTCAAAAAGAGATCGAGAATGGATTTCTGGGACTGTCACGAAGCCTCAATGAACATGCTTATTCTCTAAGGTAGATAATTATTCATTATGTACTGTAAATGTGGCTTTAAACACTGATCCTTGCTCACATACGTTGTTTGTAAAAAGTCAATTTAACTGATTAGCTTGTTTCACTTACTCAATGAATATCTTGAATGCTTCAACAGAACACCGACTGAAATTTGTGCCATGGCCTCCCATAAGTCCGTTAATAGATTTGGATTGATTTCGACACGGTGTTTCACTGTCATGTTTCATGTTTAAACTGAAGAAAAAATCATTGAAATAATTTTTTTTTAAATTCTTTTAATAAAGACACAATAACAATGAAAAGGGGAAAAATAAAGTGCTTGTCCAAAATAAACTACAAATTAAATGTACAAAAATAATCCTAGAAATCTAATACTCATTACAGCTAGGTGATCCTTACTTTGCACAGACCTCGGTTGCTTACAGTATCAGGAGTTGCTTGAGTGGTCACCCATCAAACTATTGAACAGACATTGCCACTTAACTTCTCCTTGAAGGGCGCCTTAAGGACCGGACAATTAACCAAGCTTTTACTACTTTTAGACAAAGAGGCAGGTGATACCTGAGGGGAAGACCCCCTGGAACTAAGTAGATGAAAAATTGTTTGCCATTATTAATTTTGACTGGTATTTTCTTTCACCAAAGCAACTAAATCTATCAGAGCGTCAAATTTCCATGTCAGGTAATTCCCTTCCATGGCATCTCTCAAGGCAATGAAGATTACTTGGTGGTGCCTATCTCTTCTCCAAGTAACATGTGACAAGTTGAACTGTGTTAATTGTTGCCAAAATCAAGGAACGATTTCTTACTTGACCAGACTCTAGGTCAGGCCTTATGATAAACCAAGCTAAATACGAGGATCATTCAATAAACAAGGTGAATTTTGCCTTAGGAGTTGGCAATAGGAAGGACTATTTACAGTTGCACCTTTCTCAAGGAAGTCAAATATATGAGTCTTTCCGTGTCCTAGAACATTGTCAGGATGACCTTCTTTACAGACTGCTGCGCTCAAAATTTATTCTTTATCCGAAAGTCAGTGTGTTTCCACCCCATAGACTGTCTTTTTGACTCTGGCTCGTGGTGACAAATCCATGATTTTCCCATTTATAAACATTTCTTTTTCGCTAAGGCATGCTTCTCGGTACACATCATAGATGTTTCAGTAAATTTCACACGGTTTGCATTTCTCTGCCATCAAAAATTTGATGACAGACCTTTGTTCAAGCCTGGAGCATTCTGATTTGCCACCATTTTAAATAACCTCAAAACAAATATTTTGCTGTAAACTAATTCTAGGCAATTAGAGTTTACATTTATAGAAAAAATTCTAAAAAAAGAATTTTGGTTTTTTAAATTACTTTTATTCATAGAATGACCCTCATATCAAAGATAGAAAAAAAAATACAAAATCAAATTAAAAAAAAAAGATCTCCAAGAAAATAGAATCTAAAAATAAATAAATAAAAAATTAAACTTCTAACACTCCTGAATAAAAGCGTTTTTAGGGTAACCTGAGGCCGACTTTTTTAAAATCTTATTTTTCCGATGCAAGTATCTTTTGGGAACGAGAAAAACTTCGACAAACTAGCCAAAGCTTTTAACCTGGACTATAGATAATAAAAGTGCCGAAGATTTATTTGTTCTTTTTGATCTTACTTGTGTCCGAGTTCATGGGCTACAGCTGGATACGCCCCCCACATTTTGTCAGCAGAAACTGCGCATCTTATATTCTTGTGGCAAGCGCCACCCACATATGCCAATCCCAATGGGCTAATTGGTGAATGTCTGCAGAGAAAAAAAAAAAAGACAGCAACTTAGAAAAAGAACTGACTTTGAAATATCTATACTGGAAATGTCTATCAGTAAAACTACAATTTGTGTTTCATAATTATTACTGTATTTCGAATTTTCGATCTGATCATCTAATAATATTACGTAACTTAGTTGAAAAGTTAGAAATAATAATTCCTTTTATTATTATCAAGCTTTTCACACCAGCGTCAGCAGATGGTCTTTCACAAGAGTCTGAGTGACAGTAAGTCTCCTCAAGTCTCCAGAACTCTTCTTAGTATTCTGGCCGACCTCAGCAATATCGTAGTTTGGATGGTCTCGGTTCTTCCTCTTATTTCCAATTCTTCCAGTCTTCGTACTAAGATTTTCGAGGTCATTCCAAGTGCACCAATTACACCCTCATGTCCACAGTTTTGTTTTTTTTTTCTCTGGCAAGTTCCTTATTATCTCCTTTTCGCTTTCCCATGACAATAACCGTTACGCAAAACGCGCCCACCGTTCTAATAGCGATCCATAATTATATGAATGCTTGACCACACCGGAACTACCTGAACCCATCAAAAACAAAAGAGTGTAATTTTTCGGAAATACTTTTTATTGATTAGCATACCGAAGACCTACTTGTACTATTGCGATTTGTCAGTTAAAAAAAATTCTAATTTTTATTGATTTTAAAATGAGGTCCTGTTTACGATTATATATAAACGATCTCTGACTCACCGAAACGCACGTACACAAGTTATCTTTCCCTTAGCTTTATTTTCGTTATTCTCTCAAAGGAAGAGAAGGAAAATTCATAATAGTACGAGGAGGTTTGGTTTGGTTTGGTTTGGTTTATATGACATATCAACCATTGTAGGTTATTAAACTTATTATCAGAAAGTTTGAAAATGAATCTTTGTGATATTTCATAGAATAAATTTCTATTGATTATTGCAAATATTTCTTTCTCAACTTTTTGAATCATTGGTACATCTTCGCTATTTCTTAGTTATATACTCTCTCTCTCTCTCTCTCTCTCTCTCTCTCTCTCTCTCTCTCTCTCTCTCTCGAGTCCAGCCGGCTGGGGCTGTAGAATACACGAACAGTATCTCTGCAGAGGGGTAAGATCCCACCTTCAGCGAGTGTCCTGGATAGGACATTAAACCATTTGACGGCGAAGCTCCAGCCTTGGAGATTTGGGGAATGTTGAGTACCTCTGTATTGCCAGGTTCACTCTGATCCGGAGCGGGAGCACTTGATACGGTCCTATCTAAGGGTTAAATAGAACAAACTATGTGTACAAACAAATGACTGATGTTAAATAGTGACTGTTATATAGCAATACTTAAAACAATTAAACTGTGAGTAAAAAAGAGCTCAGGCTCGTTTAAAAATGTTATCTACAAAATGTATTTACAAATCATATATAAATAAACAGGATTTGGCATTAAATAACCAACAATGGTTGATATGCCATAAAACCCAACCAAACCAAATCGTATATTTTTTATATATATATATGTACAAAGAAGATTTGATATTAAATAACCTACAATGGTTGATGGTTTTAGGGTTAGGGTTAGGGTTAACCCTAACCCTGCCATAAATCCAAACCAAATCAAACTCTCTCTGTATCTCTCTGTCTCTGTCTCTCTTTTTTAAAGCAAGCAATAAAGATAAATTGGCCCCCTCTCTATGATCCTACTCACACCAAGATATACTGCCGACTATATTGAGCTTTTTATGCAACGTTTGAAATACTTTATTTCTACTTGTGAAGATAAAGTTTAGAAAATAAATTATTTAGTTTTGATTTAACTAGTTGTGTGATTTAAAAGTTTTGCAGTATTTTCTAAGGTCTAGAAAGTGACGAAACATACTGGGCGATGAGATGCTGAGCTCGCCGGATAATCTCTGAATGTTACTCGCCGAATTTGACTGTATGCCTTGAAACACGGCCTCGGTATCCACAGTCTTAGACCCGATAGTCGAAAATTCTTGAACTATTTGGTTACTTTAATATGATCAACTACGCCTTCACTTTTTGCGCAACAAATATTTTTGGTTGCTTTCGCGGTCCAATTCAATCTCGTAAAACATAAACTCCTTAATTAGTTAGTTAATCTGCGCGGCTTTCCAATCGTACAAGGATTGAAACAATGTACTACATGTCAGCGCACCAACTACCATGATACAACTACTACGAAACAAAAATATATACTGAAACATCTATTTTTGATTGTCAATCATTGTGAATAAAGCTATATACTTACCCAGTGTGCAAATAGATGGTATCGAACGGTTCCTTATCTCTGTTCCAGTGACAGAGAGAATGTAACAGTGACCCCAGTTTTTTGCTTACTTGAAGCCATTCCTATGTGAAAGCACATATAATGGATAAGATCTTGTTAAACAGAAACATCTAATATTGAACATTTCAACTGCTTTACCTTCCTGCCTTCTTCAGGTCTATTTTATTTGCTGGAATCTAACTAGAAGTCATGAGATCATGGGTACGGCAACGGAAAGAAAATCAATATTACAAGTGTGAATAACGAAGAAAGCAAATTAATTGTTATAAAATTTCCAGAGTATAGGCAACAGAAGAAAAACAGTGGATTGAATAAAGAGGTCGGTTCAAAATTTCCTGAAAGTTACCACAACGACCAAAGACCCCAGAAGAAGGCCGGTGTATAAAACAACCAAAACGTTGTGAATATAACAACCAAGATATGGACAACACTCCAAATCGTGTACATAATGATAATTCCTCGTCTCATAATTTTAGACAGAATGGCTAAATGTTAATGTTAGAGAGGCAGAACTTTCTAAAAATCTAGACACACATCCTCACTGTAGTCCAGTCAATTAAAAGTAGTTTTAAAAAATGACATTTCAAGATTTTTTTTAACTTTTTGAAATAAAAAAAAAACCCTCTACATACAGTATCACCCATCAGTGCACCTTATTCGTTTTTAAATTACCTTCAAAACAAAATATAGAATTTCTTTCAATTGGAATATTACACAACCAAACAGGATATTATTATGCACAACGCATTAACCAACTCTACAGCATTGAAACTCTCAAACAAAACTTAAATATACAGCAGTCCAAAAATAAGTACACTTCATATATATTTAAGCAATTTTATTTACCGCTGCTTAAGTGTTGCCAATTTAGTTTTCGTTGCATTTCAAGTTCTCGATATAACGAAGCTAACTAGAAGGCATTCGTTGTGTAATGACTATTGTCATAGGATATGTATAAGACGATCCAAGTTCCAAACCTGGACGAAGCTGTTTACATTTCACAATATGCTAATACCTCTGGGAAAAGAATGAACCCAACTATTCTCCCTCCAGCTATGGGTAAATAGTTGGGCCGACTAGACCCATTAACCTTGGTATGGTGACCAGTATAGGAGAAGGAAAACTAACGAAGATAACTATAAAACGTTAATTAGAATTCTTACCTTCTTCGTAAATAGCAGTACCAATGTCATTATGGACTGCTGTTACATCGTAAATCTGATGGATTCACTTGCTAATTATTTCGTCTCCACTAATCGCAATTTTACTTTCTGAACAACCTTAAAACATTTAACTCTTAACAAATGCGGAAACCGTGATTGTTGCTCTATTGTTATTCCATAAAAAAAGTCTCGCAGATAAAGAAGATAAAAATTAAAATGTATCTCAATTGTAATACATACGGGATTTGTTTTCCAAAATTCCATTTTCTTCAACTGAATTTCGACTACTCGTCCGAGTTGCTCTTTTTTGGAATATTCATATTGCACCTGAACGAAAAAGAAAAACGATATGGGTAAATTTTTTAAAACATAATTTCGTGTATGTGTCTCTAGTTTATCAATGAATTCATTATATTAGTATTATTACTATATGTTTAGGAGGTGCCTGTGGTGTAATGGTTACTATCGTAGGAAATGGACACGGCGACACGAGTTCAAATCCTGGACGACACTAATTGCATTTTCACATAGCACTAATACCCTTGGGAAAGGTATGAATCCAATTGTTCTCCTTCCAGCTATGGGTAAATAGTAGGGCAGACTAGATTCTTCAGCCTTGGTAAGGCAACTAGTCTAGGAGAAGAAAAACTCTGAATTCAAACCTGTTAAACTTCGTTTAAAAATTGACCTTGTGTCACATCCTACCCGAGCGGAGGGATTGGTAAATATGACTATTACTATATGTGATGGTAAGGATTAAGGCTTTTTATCAAGTAGCCATCTCTCCAATATAGTCTTTTGTAATACACGTCCATTTGTGCATGGGTGACTCTATAGGCCAGTTTCTCTTTCGCAATTTCATCCATATATGTGACATTTGAACAATCTATAGTGAGCTGTAGTATGGGGCATATTTTGATGCCCTTAAAATATATTGATAATTTCCCATATAATTTGATATGAATGATTTAAATCCTAATATCATAAGGAAATAAGGTACTTACAGCGTTCCACTTGACTAGAATAAAATCCATTTTCTTGGCCAAAGTGTTCTCGCCCACTGCGTCCATATACTTGTAGTAATCTGCGTCGATATAAACCCCAATCTCTATCACTGCCTTTCCTGACGTGTCAATTTTTTTATGAGGTGCTGCATTATGCAAAGAGACATCCCCTCCTTCTTCCTCTTCAATGTCGACAGTGTCATTTTCAAAATCTTTAATGGTTTCTGTCTGGTATAAATCTGGGTCAAATTAAAAACAGAAATCCATTACAATGTTGAAGCAGTAAAAAGGATGAAAATTGGCAAAAAGCCATACAAAAAAGAAAGAAAAATTCTATATTGTAAATAATTAATAATATATTAATTAATATAATTATTACAGTGGATTATTCAATAATATTTTCGTCCGCAAGGCGTGTAAAGAATTAAACCATTGATTTTTATCATCTAATTATGTTTGTGTAAGGAACATTTTATGAAGTCAGAATTTTTTGCTATTAAAGAAAAAACTGTTTTGCATCTTTTCTGTATTTAGTTTATTTACTGCTAAATAAAAAAAAAAGTGAGTGAACATCCACAGAGTGTACTAATTCCGTAATTTTTGACAGGGGTCATAGTTTTTCTTCAAACTCGTTCGGCTCATGTATTTTTAAAAGGAGTTTTCTACTGTTATTTCACTCTTTACATACAGGGTGCACTAATGTCAAATTCACCCACAAAAACAAAAACAAAAAAACATATTCTACATTTCTTGCATGTCAGACCATTAGAAACTTGGTACTTCAAAGCATGAATAATAGAATGGTAGTTTCATAACTACTTTCATGAAAAGGAATATAAGAAAGTCCTTTTGAGAATCTACTGGCAGAATCTATTGTACATTGTACAGATTCCGGGCATTCTACAACAATTCTGAACCTAGAATCGCTATACACATCATGATAAATGGACTTGAAAAGCCATGTTCAAATCCTGGACGAAACTTTTTGCTTGTCACTCATTACCAACCCTCTTAGAAAAGGCATCAGCGAATCTTTTCTACATTAGTTATTGGTAAATAATAGGGTAGACTCTTTCGTATTGGTACAGCAACTGGCCTAAAGAAGGAAAACTTTTGATTTTCCTGTTCAGTCCCAACTTTAGATTTAAAAAATAAACAAAGCCTTTTTCTGTATATTTACATTATGTCTTGGAATTATCCTTCGTGGCATCTCAAAGTACTGGGGATTATTTAGCGGCGCCCACTCCTATCCCAGGTACACGTAACCGATTATACTCGGTTACATGATATTAATAGCCAGAAACAATATTTAACTTGGCCTATAATGAAACATCCAAGAAGGATTGTATTTACCAGACTAAAGAATCCAAGATGCCCTGTTATTTACCCATTATCCAGAGGGATTAGTGAGAAAAAGTAACATCGTAAGGCTGTTAAGCTGGTGCTTGCTCTCAAATATAACTTTAAAGTCGTCGATCGTTGTTCCTGTTCATATAACGAAAGAAGTTGACAAACACGAATTTATAGTTTGGTCCTTGGTTTATTAATTGATCCGGTCGGTCTTTTCAGAACGTTTCTAATTGTCATTTCATAGGCAGGAGAAACCTCTTTGCATCTTCAGATTGAGTTTAAACCCCTCAAAAGGAATTTCTAAATTTTATAAACAATTAGAAACACCTCCGTCTGTTTTTCTCGTTTTCAAAACTCTAACTCACCGAAGAAAAACCTCTTTCAACCAATCAATTAAAGTGTACGAGTGATTTGAAATCGCTAGTTTTCCTATTTCCTTCTGTTCCCACACTGGTCCATACCTTTGAACTCTTAGCCGCCAGTCAGCACCACAGATATTTGACTTCAGGGTCAAATCCCGGCATCAGGCTCTGAAGAAGTTTTGAGCAACAAAACACTATATTTTTCCATGCAGTTACAACAGCCAGGGCTGTTTGTTGACTATCTAAGAGTCGTAAGCCTAGTTACTTCGCAGTGCTCCTCTAAAATAAATAAATAAATAAATAAAGTTGTGTTAGTGAAACGATTATAGGGATTTCTTCTTTTTCTTTACTACTCCCGGAAATTGTTGCCTTGAAGGCAATTTTTATCGTTTCGTTTAGCGCTAATGCCTTTGAGAAAGGCATAGTTTGGTTTGGCTCGGTTTTATGGCATATCAACCGTTGTTGGTTATTTAATGCCAAATCCAGTTTTTACATATACATTAAATATATGATTTATGAATACATTATTAGATACACACAGTTAAATGATCAAACAGTTCTATTTCTAACAATTTAATTTAGCTTCAGTCAACAAAGTTAAATGGTTCCAAGTAGTACTATGTATCACTAACAATTGAGTTAAATATCAGTCATTTGTTTACACAGAGTTAAATGATCAAACATTTCTATTTCTAACAATTAAATTTAGCATAGTGATTTGTTTGCTCTCAGTTTGAATGTCAAACAGATCTATTTGATCTATAGATAGGATCCTGTCAGGAGCAACCACACCGGGTTAGAGTGGACCTCGGAGCAAATGGCAATGAAGGGATACTCCGTATTCCCCAAAGCGCCAGCATTACTGGAACCTCACCATCAGATTGTTTAGTGTCATATCAGGAAACTTTTTTTTTTGCAAAGATGCAATCGGTGTATTCTACAACAACAGCTGACTGGGCTTCAGAAAGGCATGAATCCACCTGTTCTTCCCCATTTCCCTTACTTTCGTTAAGAATGCTTGATTCTTGTGAATATACGAATAAGTAATTGATATAAGTAAAGAGATAGATTAGCTGTTTGTCCACTGCCAACGGACACCCATAATTGTAGCCAATCAGAAAGCAGTGATCGAACCGAATATAAAGTTTAAAATTTATGTAAATTGTGTAACATTTTTCTTTATATAAAAGTATAGCATTTTACAGGAAGGAATTATTATAATTATATAATATATAGTTTATATTTCTAGCTTTTTAACGTTGATCCCATTTATTAAAATAATTTAAATGTTGACTGAAGTGATTATCACAGTATACATTTCAATAAATTAATCATTGTTAATGAAATCAAGTAGGAATTTGATACCGTGTTATTTCTGAACAAAAGATCATGAAATATATTGAAATGTAATATTTAATCGAGTACAAAAGCTGAGACCTTGAGATCAAACACCTGCGATAGTTATGATTGACGGCTGACAAAAAATCAAAAATGTTGAGTCAGCGTGTAAACTGAAGAGAATAGGAAAACTAACAATTTACAATCGTGAATGCCCACTTACTAAGATAAGTCTCATGATCATAAAGCGAAAAAAGAAAAAAAGACTGAGATTTTAATTTTGTTTTCTTTGAGGTAGTTGTTTTTTTTTGGGGGGGGGTAGGGGGTCGTAATTTATTTATTTCATCATCATCATCATGTCGTGCCACAGGCACGGATATCCCTGACCCTCTCTCGCCACTTCTCCCTATCGTTCATCGCCTCTGGCAGGTCTTTAGGGCTACATCCCGTATCCTCACATAGCTGCTGAATGTATGTTCGAGCTGGTCGTCCTGTTTTTGCCCGGCCATATGTGGGGGTCCATAGGAGTACATCACTTATGAGCTCGTCCCTGCTTCTCCAGCAGTGACCTGCATGTCTGGTTCGTCTAACTTGGATACTTTTCGTGATAGGAGGCAGGTGTCCGTATAGTTGGTGCCTTGTGGGGTGTTGCCGCCTGGAGTCGTTCAATATTGCTCGCAACATTCTTGTGTAATTGCCGTCTAGCTTTTTCTCCAGCCGTTTGGTTAGCGTCCAAGTAGTGCATCCATACAGCAGTATCGTTTATTTAGTAATTTATTTATTTTCTTATGGTCGGTTAGGGTTGTACGTGTTTTGAGGGTCTTAACGTTTGGAACCACCTTAGAGGGACTTCAACAGAAATAAAGAAGATGCCACGAATTTCTCCTTCCAATGAGTTTTTGAAAAGACGGTTTGAAACCCACAGAAAAATCTGGCTTGAACAAAATAAAACATCAAGTAATAAACGTGGGAACCAAAATATAAATGTGTGTTTGTCAGCTTCCGTTGTCACTCAGATAGGAATGACAGTCGACGGCTTTTGAATCCTGTCCGGGAGCAAGAATCAGCAAGACACTTGTGATGTTATAATATACTGTAAGGTTTGTACCGCTATTCCTGTAAAGAGGATGGTAAAAATCACGAGATTCGAGATATATCTTGAATGGGATTAAAGTGTTGTATTTGTTCATCTTCAACAGTTTTCTTGTCTTGGGCCAACAACAGCAAATAAACGAAGTGACTCTTATACTGTGGATTCAAAACTGCCAAGGATTCTGCTTCTATACCCTTCACCAGATAGGGGAGGGTCAGAGTAGCTCGGCATCTGCGTCCAACTGGTCATGGGACAGGAGAATTTTTGTCTGGACCATCATACTATCCACCATGCGGTAATAGATAGATTGGTAGGTTGGCTGGTTGGATTTATAGCATATCAACTCTTATAGGTTATCTAATGCAAAATTCTGTTGATAAATATATAAATCAAATATATATGATGTTTAAACGCATAGTTTGTAAACATTTTCAAACGAGCTACAGTCCATTTGTTTGCACACAGTTAAATGGTTTCATGTATTGCTATATAACCCTAACAATCTAATTTAACATCAGTCATTTGTTTTCACACAGTCAAATGAATACATATATATATATATATATAATTAACTTAAATCGCGAGTCGGAATTCTCCTACTAAAGTTTCCCCACAACGGATCATCAGGGAGTCTCGCACCGATGAGTGTGAGACTCCCTGATGATTCGTTGAGGTGAAACTTTAGTAGGAGAATTCCGACTCGTGATTTAAGTTAATTTTGTAATTGGCTCCATTCGTGTTGAGCACTCTTGTAATTGCAGCATTGCAGCGTTTACGGTGGGTTTTATTTTCTTTTGACCAACTGACTGCATATCTCTTGATTTTTTTCAACTGGTGTGACGGGGTTGGTCTTTTCTTTTCTTTTTTTGTCCTATGATATTTTTTCTTTTTCCCCCGGGCGGCGATTCGAGATATTTTTATCTCTTGTTCCTGGCGGGTTTTTTTTCTTTTTTTCTGGTAACCGTGAATACTGGTAGATAGTAGATTAGTATATATATATATATATATATATATATATATATGATTTTATATGTATAGTAGAAGATAGAATAATTTAATTTGACCTGTTGATGGGACTCTAAAAGTTACTATCACTCCGTTTCACAGTGGACGGGGAGCAATTGTAATAAATGGGTACTCTACAATCCTCAAAGCTCCAACCCTGGAGCCTCACCAACAGACTGTTCATTGTCATTACTTCACGGTCTGATCCGGAGTGCAGATACCTGTTAGAATTCCATCTACTGGTCAAATCAAACTATTTCATCGTTTACCATTTATCTGTGTGCAAATAATTGCTTAATATTAATGTAATTGATTGTGTTGGATAACAATACTTGTCATATATATATGGTAGCCGATAAGGTGTGAAATATAAACAAATGGACGCTGCTGCAGCTATATAAATACCTTAAAAATTCCCTTAGCCAACGTGGTACGCTTGTTGGCCGAGCAGTCTGAGACTTCATCATCATCATCATCATCATGTCGTGCCGCCAGCACGGATATCCCTGACCCTCTCTCGCCACTTTTCCCTAT
>OY757907.1:40255347-40337847 GCA_963585895.1 Sepioteuthis lessoniana | reverse complement strand
CCTAGAGCCTCAGGGGGCCGTTGCCCGAGGCTTTAACCCCCCCCCCAGATAGGCTAGGTTTGTCGCCTGGCGCTTGAGGCGCCCCTTTTTAGGGAAGAGCCGACGGGAACCGAGGCATTTTGGGGAATTCCAGGCTTGTCTGGATTGCGGTCCTGCACCCGGACCCCACTTAATAATGGCCTTGTACCGTACTAACCCGTTTAGTGAGGCGTGCGACAAATACTGATCTTTGCTAAGGCAGTTTTCTTATGAACATGACACTCTTCAGCTAGCCGGCTGTGTGTTAAGTAGGCGCAGATCTGGTCGGGTGTGTCTTGTCTCTGGTATTCTCCTTGGGTCTCGGGGGGGGGGGACGTTCCCCTGGCTCTAACCCAAATTGGAGGGGCTAGGTTCATCACCTGCCGCCTCTTTTTAAGGAAATACCGACGAGGCCCGAAGCATTTCTGGAGGCACTGAGTGTATCAGGGCAACGGCCCTGCGCTCGGACCAACTTTTAAAAAGGCCTTGTGCCACACTCGTCCGGTTGATGGGACGTACAATAGATAGCTTAATCTCCTGAAGAAGACCATAAAGTCTGAAACACAAATATATGAAATAATAAAACATAAAATACCAAATTCAGATTCATTTGCGGACCTATTCATTAAAAAAAGGATTCCTTTTAAAATATTAACTTTTCTCTTGTTGAACTAACTAACAAACTAACTAACTAACTAACTATATATATATATATATATATATATATATATATATATATATATATATATATATATATATATATATGCTCCCTTCCGGGGCTTGAGCACTCTGACGAAGGAATTAATGGCTGCCACTCGCGTAATGCAAAGCTCTTCTAATGAATTGAGCATTTTTTCCCGCGAGGCTGGCTTCTTATATATGTGCATTTTATTTTTCGTTATAGAGTTTTAATGCTCCAGAGTTTGGTGATAAATAATGCATAATAATATCCGTTTTGACTGTGTAGTGTTCTACTCGAAATAATAAAAATAAGATAAAATCATTGTATATTTAGTTTATAAGTAAAATTATTTTTTTATTAATAAATGTGATAGGTGTCCTTATTCATGGGCGTTACTGTATATCCTTTCTGTAACAGTTATTAGAACAATTACAGAAGAAAAGTAATTAAATATTTTTCAAATCTTAAAGTGCTATTATAAGTAGAGATTTTCGTTACATACTCTTCATAAATGCCTACTTTGAAGGTATATAATGATAGATTACTTACCAGAATTAAGACCCCGTCTTTGTGCTTCTCGCAAAGCCTCTCCTGTGGAATTTAGTAAACTCTAAGAAGAAAAAAATGAAGAACAAGTAAATTAAAGAGAATTAAAGACGTCTTTCCATTAAAACTAAAATTATGATTACGATTTAACTTGGCACCCATACTTCTGGCCTTGTATCAAGACATGTTAACAAATGGACCGAAAAATAGGTACACAATATATATATATATATATATATATATATATATATATATATACGAAAATGCGGACGTAATTTTCAGACACTATACTTGTGCACAAAGTAACATGCTACGACAGTCAGTGATAGATAGATAGATAGATAGATAGATAGATTCGTTCATTCTTTCACCAGTGGTTGACAATTCACAGATGAAACTTTACACAAGTAAACAATTTAGAAAATTTTGATTGCGGGAACTTGTGAAATTACATGCTCTTCCGTCTCTAGATGCATATATTTATGTACAGTAATGCATATGCATGTAGGTACGAGCATTATATATATATATATATATATATATATATATATATAAGGAAATTTCAACTTTTTGATTTATAATAACTAACATTGAAAACATTTTTTGTTGATATTTTTGTCAACTCAACAGATTGTTCGGATCTTTTATGATAATATAAATCCGATTCTGGTTTATAGTTTTTATTCTACATTTTTTAAAAATTTTCAAGCACAGAAACTGACCGTCAAATTTTTTAAGACATATGACTTCTTGTAAGATAAACATCCACCGATTATTTAACGAACATAAACACTCTATCATCCTAATTCGTGAAGCATGTTCTTCCATTTTTGCTAGCTCACAAATTTTGATGTTACAACATTCTTTACTTATTAGTATAGCAATCCACTGTTACCAACGAAGAATGTGGCTCACCTGTGCAGATTGGAGTCCTGATAATAACAAAAGACCCACAGAAGCCAACTGCAAACTCACTCCAAGAAAGATGGTGATTGATAGGTATGGCATCCTGGTAAACCTCCAGTCCTTTCCATGTATGTCAGGTGCTAAACATGAGGTGTTCTGCTTAAATCCAGCTTCAAGATTTGCCACCGGTTATTTCACACTAATTTTATCTAATCGCGGAGATAAGACTGTTTGTGAAGCTGATTGTGGAGTACAGGACAAGAAACGAATTGTTGGGAGTCATTTGCAATTCTAATGATATTTTTTTCTTTCCTTAGCTTGAAGTAATGTATGATTTCTATGATAAGATTCGCTTTGATCGATTTTAACTGTATGCCAACTTGTCTATGGTTATTTTAAAACTCTTAAGAACGCAATTCCTTAACCTCTTGAGGTTAGGGAATTACGTTCTTAAGAGTTTTTATTTTAACACAGTTATATGATATCAAGTATTCCTATCAAATGCAAATAATTTGCACAGTTATATGATTTCAAGTATTCTCATCTAATAATTATATGATTTCAAGTAATTATTTCTGTTTAATAATAGTCTGCGCATAATTATTGGGTTTCAAGTTACTAATAATAATCATATATAAACAATTATAGCTTCGAATAATTATTTACAGTTACCGTAAATTGCTGCCAATTGAGGTGATCTTTCGACAAGAAAAAAGGTTCATCTTCCATAGTTTCTCAGCCACCCTAATATATCTTGTGACACCTATAAACGTGTGCCTGGGATAGAAACTGATCTTTATCATCCAGTATTAACTTGAAAAATATGTGTCACATTGTCCTGGAGTTTGACATAGAATTTGGTCTTGTGTTTCAATTTTGGGGACCCATTTTACAAAATACAATAATAATAATAATAATAATAATAATAATAATTTTGAGAGGTAAACATGAACTGAGTATTTTCATATGTTCAGGGCCCACGTTTACCAACTGATTTTCAATCAGGGTTCCCAACCTTAAAAGTGAAATATCATTTTCATCACTTTTGGTACCTTTTGGTTGAAATACTTTGCGGCAAAATTTGTCAATTTTAAAAAATATTGATTTTATATCATTTTAGAAGGAGCATATGTTTACAATTTGTATACGATCTTCGATTTTCCGACACCAATGTATACCATTTATCTTTACCTGGGTTTTGCTTTTTAATTATTTCTAATTGGAGAAAGAAAATCCCTAATAGTGAAAGATAACTATTAGGACCCAAGTTTAAACGCCGTGAGCATGTTCTCAAAGTTGAGTCTTGTACATAAAACCTTACCGCTCTTCTTAATGAATTGGCGGGAAATTTGAATTCGAAAGAATATTTTGTCTAATAAAAAAAAATTAGAAAGAATATTGAACTCGTACGTAGTTTTTCACGAGTCGAAAAATTGAAATTCAAATATTTATAAAGATATGATCATAACTTTTATCCTAACTTTCATACATAATCATTTATGTATTAAGAAAAATCTATTATTGTAATTTGAACAGGCAAGTTCATTTAAAAAAAAAGGGGGTGTCACTCTCGAGTTGAAAACTCCTTTTAATATGTAAGTAACAAACGTATTTTTATATTGTATATTCTTGTTTCTGATGTTCGTAGAAACCAAGTTTCATTTTAAAATGAAAATCTCTAAAAAAATTTGTTAAAGGTTCATGTTTGAGATTATTTTATTTCTCTTGTTACAGTTGCTTAATTCCCGTTACATTAGTAGAATCGGTTGATCTAAAATTATTTAAAACTATATTTTCGGGTTTTCTCTGATTGCATATTAGCAAACATAAACAAAAGGGGAAAAACTCTTATAAAATTGTTTTTATTTAAAAAAAAAATGCATAAACATTTCAATTTTGCCTTTTTCGATACAGTAAAACTGTTAATTGTTTATCTTTAAGATATCCTATTTACCAACCCCTCCGCTCGGGCAGGATATGACACAAGGTCAATTTTTAAGCGGAGTTTAACAGGTTTTTTAATTCAGAGTTTTCCTTCTCCTAGACTAGTTGCCTCACCAAGGCTGAAGAACCTAGTCTGTCCTACTATTTACCCATAGTTGGAGGGAGAATAATTGGATTCATACCTTTCCCAAAGGTATTAGTGCTATGTGAAATGCAATCAGTCTCGTCGAGGATTTGAACTCGTGTCGCCGTGTCCATTTCCTACGACGTGTCCATTTCCTACAATTACACCACGAGCACCTCTATATCTTTAAGATATATAGCCCGAGAACTTTTAAGCAAATATCTTTTTATATTTTTTGTACTTAATAAATTTCTTGGATTGGATTTCTGGATTTTTTTGGGTTTTTTTTCATCCTTTAACAGTATTGTCCGAATTTGCAGACGATCTGTTTTTTTTAAATATCAGAATTTATCTTTTATCTGCCTGATAACTTTTAACAGTTAAATCACATCTTTTTCTGCACATAAACTATTTGCTATCTTTGTAGAAAAATTAAAATAGAATTTATTAAATTTTGATTTTAAAGAAAAGAATAAAATTTTGCTTAAATATAAAAATTACATTTTCCTTAAAGAAATTTCCCATTTTCATTTATGAAAATGAGAATAATCACTGAATTTTGTTTGATTTCTTCGTTTTTGTGGCATATCAACCTTCGTGGGTAATTCAATGCCAAAGTCACCTTTGTAGAAGAACAGCAGTGATACTATTTAACTCATTGGTGGATAAAGGAGTTTATACTTCTCCCGAGGGCACTAGTCCGAAAGTGAACGTAATAGCTCGACTGGAGTTCGAACTCGCTTTCTACAATGTCATAGTCTAGAACGTTAGCTACCACGCCATTTGAGATTCTGAACAGCTGTTGCTCAGAAAGCGGAGAGATATGTAATCAATTCATTGAAAAAATTCCCAAAAGCTGCGTTCCTCTCTCCGTCCCCCCTCTCTCTCTCTCTCTCTCTCTCTCTCTCTCTCTCTCTCTCTTTCTCTCTTAATATTTATATATGTATGTGTGTATGAATATAGATAGAGAGAGAAAGAAATTTGCAGAATGAATATACATGAAAATAAGTCAGGAGAACTCTTCTCACCTAGATAGATAGAAATGGAAAGAGGAAGAATAGAGTAAGCGAGTAAGATATCAATTTCAGCTGTGTAGTTTTCAATTATAACACGTGTATTTTGGTTCAAAGTGCCACGAAATTAGACCTGTTGAAAACATCCGTTGAAAAAGTTTAGTTTTTTTAAATTATTTTTTCCGGTTAATTTATTTATTTTATTTTTATTTTCAAAATTTTTTTTTACCTAGTTTTCTTTAAATTTTTTTTTTTTTTTATGGTGGGGGCGTTATACAAGAAAACGTGGGAACCGGTTGTGTTCCCGCTGTAATAGTGGTCCATATATGTAGTCATCATATGGGTTTGTCCATATATAGTGTCTATATTACTTGATATAGAGGTCCATATTGATTGTGATGCGTCTGTTTAGGAAATAGTGGATTCTAATGCGCGTTTCATTTTACAACCGTTATATCGAGAATTTGGAAGCATAAAAATTGACGTTTGGTGTAAAAGTTTACCCCACAAAATTTTTAATTCTTTGCAAATTCTACTGGAAATATACAAGTTTTCAGGGCATTTTTTAAAAAGCATTTGTGTGTATGTGTGTGTGTGTGTGTGTGTGTGAGAGAGAGAGAGAGAGAGAGAGAGAGAGAGAGAGAGAGAGAGAGTGGAGAAAAACTGAAAAACAAAGAAATCCAAAGTGAAGAATTTAATGACAGAAAGTCGACTTCAAAATGTTTCAGTTTTAATAAACCATCACCAGGACTTAGAAAAGATGTTATCGAGTGTGTGTCGTTAGATCACGGAGGGATGTTTAATGAAATTCAAAACAAGGGAGAAGATTATTTATACAAAAGGGGGGGCACCTTAGGATAGCAAGCTAGACTAGCAAACATTCACGAATGAGTTCGAGTCTCATTGGATGCCCCTATTAATTCGGACTTGTGCCACATCTGACCAAAATGCTTTGTAAATTACTACATTAAGGGCTCTAACCAACCCTCTGCACGAGCAAGATGTAATATAAGGTTAGTTTTTTTAAGCGGAGTTTAACAGGTTTCAAATCAGTTTTCCGTTTAGACTAGTTGCCAAACCAAAGTTCAAGACCCCAGGCTAGAGTGGATAGTTAGATTTATACCTTTCCCTAGGGTATAAGTGCTATATGAAATGCCTGCCCCAGCCCCGCTCTTCTCTTGACTAGCCGTACGCGGTTTGGTTGAGAGAGGGTGTGGCTTGGTGGTTGTCAGTCGGTCGATACTGCTAGACATCACGGTGGGGAAAGCCGTGGCCGTCGCTATAATACCATTATGGTATCATAGCGACGGCCACGGGAAAGCCCAGCAGTCGCGGCTCGCCTCTTACTCAAACCTGAGGGGGGCTCTCTCCCCAGGCTGTAACCCACCTCTGTGTGGCTAGATTTATAGTCTGGCGCCAAAGTTGCGTCTTCAGAGGAATGCCGACGGGGCCCGATGCATTTTTATGCCCGCTAGGCGTGTCTGAGCTACGGCCATGCGACTGGACCCTCTTAAAAACGGACATGTGCCATACTCGCACGTTCGTGAGGTACTCGACAAATACCTCAATGATTTGAATTAGGGTCGCTCTGTTCATTTCAAAGGAACACAGCATTTTGGAACAAAGTTTAATAGTAAGGTTGGTTGGTTGGTTGGTTGGTTGGTTGGTTTTACAGGGTATCAACTCTTTCGGGTTATTTAACATCGAATTAAATTTAAAACAATTTAGTTTCGTATAAGAGTAGTTTTTGTTTACAAACAGTTAAATGTCAAAACAGTTCAGTTAAATGTCAAAACAGTTCTATTGCAAACATTTCAGTTTAGAATTAGAACACAGTTTAGTTCTATTTAAAAACAGTTCTATTTTTTTTAAAGTTCTATTTCAAACAGTTCAATTTAGCATAAATACGCCGTTCCAAAGTCAAAAACAGTTCTATTTCAAACAATTTAGTTTAATAAATACGCTGTTTAGTTCTATTTGACCCATGAATAGTACCCTATCAGTTGCTACCGCTCCGGTTTTTTCTTAAAATTTCATAAATTTATTTGGATTTAGCAAATAGGTTATGATATAAAATAGATGAAAATAAAATTTCATCGTTTTATCAACAGATTTTAAAGAAGGGTTGTCTCTGAAAGAAAGAGACACTTGCACAAATTCGTGCTTATTTGAACATACACAAAATAATAATAAAAAATACAATGGGCATAAAAATCCTGAATAAGGTTGTCTACGTTTCTCACGGCGTTAATACCTTCGAGAAAGGCATGAATCTTTCTCTTCTCGTTCCTAGTTATGGATAAATTGAAGAGCAGGCACGATAAAGTCTAGCAGAAGAAAAACTATGAATTTAAAACCAGCTTTATTCCGCTTTCAATGTTAACCTTGTATCATATACTGCTCATGGCAGAGGAATTGGGTAAATACATATGTGGGGGGAGTATGTAATTTGGTTATTTCAGTAGATTGCTCTCTAAATTATTCCCACCACAAATACAACACAAAACATTACAATCGCGCAAAAGAAATGGAATAGAACACAACGAACATTAATCAACAAACAATTTAATATGCATATAACAGAATATGAAAAACAAAATACATTATGTGTAAATGGCCTTTTGGAAAATAAAGTTTGAAGAAGAGAATAAATTTGTTGAAAGATGTGTGTATGTTCATGTTATCAGAGTCCGTAAATAAGTCGTTCTTACTTACATTAAGTTTATAGCGGGTTTTATGATTGTGGCGACAGCGTGTCTCGTTGATGAAAGAAAGTTTGTCGGGTTTTCCTTTTGAATATAATTCTCGGCCATTTGAAAAGAGGTCATGAACTTTAGTTGAGGAAGGAAAGGAATTGGTTGGACATAGTATCGGCTACTGGCTTAGTGGCTTGTGTTCGTCTGTGTCTTTGTTTGTGTGTAAGCTTGTGTCTTGTGTGTCTGGCTTCCTAACTCTGTGTTATTTATATCCTACAAGTGGATCAAAGAATCGCCCTAAAATTTTTGCGCGTAGACATTTATTGACCAATCAGATTTGTATTTTACTATTTTATTTTCGAGCCTAAATATTTTCTGTAGGTTCACTTCCGATCCTAATTTTCTAGAATGTTCTATTCCATGTCTTTAGCTGATTGGTTGAAAAATATAAAAATGTAAATTAAATGTTAATACGGGTTTGATCCTAAATTTCTAGAATGTTCTTAAGTATGTTTTTATTGCTTATTTTAAGACTAGAAAAAATGTGTATCCTATACATACACTGTGTATAAAAATGTGCACACGCCATAGTTTTCATAATTAAAATAAATTCCAATTATAAAAGTAAGCATTTTAAGCGTATTGGTCTAAGAAAAATAACACTTTAATGCACAATTTTTCTAAGTTACAGTGACTAGTGTCTCATTGGGTGCCCCATTCATTTGGCCTTGTGCTAAATCGAAGTAAAGACCTTCGTAAATTACTACAGTGACTAGTGTGTGTGTGTGTGTGTAAGTCCAACGTGCACGCGAACTTACGCATTCTACCTTCACCGAATTTTTCAAACTAAAAAAAATTTTGAAAGAAATGTATAAAGGAAAGTTATCAATTTCATTGTCTACGAGAGTTATCTCCCTTGACATGAATGTCCGTATTAAATCGTCAATATCTTCTCTAATGGATAAAAGTGGGTTCGGAGCCAACCAATCTTTACTTTCTGTTAAGTGAATTGCTTCGGTTTTTCAAATTGGTCATTCAACAAGATCGTAAGAATTTTTTTTCTTTAATTATAATTCAGCCACATCAAAATATTTCAATAGCTTAACACGGACAAAATGAGTATAGAAAATCATAACAATGGAGGGGGTCAATACAAAAAACAAAAAAAAACAAAACATCAGTTCTAAGAAATATTTGCAAAAGAGGGATGCGCATAAATAATCAGATTCATCTTATATTGACCACTTCTGTCTCCTATAGTGAGACAGTTTTTAAAAGAAAACTTGGTGCTTTTTTACAAGGAAATTCATAACTGTTTTTTTTTTAATGTCTGCATAAATTGATTGGTTTTAACTGCATGTCAAACCGTCTGGGCTTATTTAATTTTAGAGGTTACGGAATCGCCTTCATTGAACGTTCATATTCACATTTTTGTGCATTTGTTTCTGAAGAGTATGTTTTTGTTCTTTTTTGTTGGTGTTCCTTTTTGTTTTTTTGTTTTTTGTTTTTGTTGTTTTTTTTTTTAGGTTTCTGAGTATTATAAACCCACAAACAGGGCTTCGTACGCATGAATATAATAGATACGTGATTCACAATATAATATATTAGAATTTATTAATATCCATCTTAAGCGCTTTGTTTTTTGTTTTTTTGTTTTTTTTTCTATAATAGAATTACTGTGTCTAACGACTCGTGCCTTCATTGGTTCAGATTTAACTTAAGGGAACTAGAATAAAAATCCCATCTAAATGTAATGAAATGGAGTGAAATAATTATCTGATATTCTGAAAGGTTTCAAAATCCAATTAACGTTTTTATTTTAAAAGGGGTGAAGGATTTTAATGAGCTTTTCGTTGTTATCTTATAGAATTTGATAATTTCAAAAATGACGAGCGTAAACGAAGACCATAAAAATGATTAATCAATAGTAAACTCG
Organism: Sepioteuthis lessoniana; assembly: GCA_963585895.1. Lineage (NCBI taxonomy): Eukaryota > Metazoa > Mollusca > Cephalopoda > Myopsida > Loliginidae > Sepioteuthis > Sepioteuthis lessoniana. The sequence goes on along the minus strand of OY757907.1, from coordinate 40,327,982 downwards.
ACTGGGTTTTGCTTTATTCCTTAAATATATTGGTCTAAAAATATGTCATGATAAAGTGCTGTTTTGTAAGGTTACGGTTCTCTCTCTCTCTCTCCCTCTCTCTCTCTCAATATATATATATATATATATATATATATATATATATATATATATATATATATATATATATATATATATATAATGAGGATTATAGTGTCATAGATAGCGATGAGCTTTTTGTTTCATGTTAAAATCCATGCTTCCCTATTAACCATATTGTATTATTGTTTCATATAAATATTCTAACGAAAAAAAGTAAGTGACAAACAATTTCCTGTGTGTTTTTCGCCTATATTGCCGCAAGACGTAATAAAACAATAAGACCAATTTTTGTCAGATTCTATGAGATAAATTGATTTTAGTATAAATTCATGCATTTTTTGTAATTTTTTATTTTATTTTTTTTTTTTAATTTTTAATTTTTTTTAGTTTTAGTTTGTTTTATTTTACTTGAACATTTTATATTTACATCTGTGTTTTCTTTTTCTTCACATTTTTTTCTCATTGATATATGTTCACTGTCTACATCCGTGACAAAATTTACAAAACAAGATTTAATCTAAACTCAACAGCTAAAAGAATGCGTTAAAAAAGCTGTAATACCCAAAATATAAAAGACTCTGCTAGCGTAACAAAGACATAAAAACGGTTTTCTTGGGCTTTAGTATCATAATTAAAAAAAAGAGAAAAAAGTTCAAAATATATATATATATATATATATATATATATATATATATATATATATATATATATATATATATATATATATATATATATAAATAAAAGAATAAAAAACAATACGTCGAGGTTAGTCAGCTTTATTTTTTGATCTGAGTCATTAAAATTCCAAAGTTTTCGTTGGTTGTTTTTACGTTTACAATTTTACACGTAAATGATATAAAGTTTCACATCCTCTCTCGTTCAGCATATAAAAATTTGGTACGCAATTTCCAGAAATAGTTACTGCGTTTATTTCAATTTTGAATTATAAGAGACTTGATTGAGGTTCTTAAATGTCTGAAGTCAGCGATCGTTTAAACTGGAAAGATTTTGAAAACTATCAACATAGTTTGTCATCATCTCTTTTATGGTACTTCGATGTGTTTTCTCGCACCCATCAGAATTGCAGCATTTTTTATCATCTTGAAAAACGCACAGGTTTTATAAAATCACCTTGAGATTATTCAGAGGCAGTGCCTGGAAGGTGCAGATGCTTGCAACTGCGGTGGGGCTTCAGAGCTCAGGGGTCACAGTATATATGAGGAAACCCAGAAAAATCTAAGGGAAAATTTTTTTTTAAATTAATTTCTAAAATTTTTCCTTCAGAATAGTATATCTATCTATTATATCATTTAATCTTTACGTCTTTTTGTAACCGTCACACACAAAAATCAGGATCACAAAACGAAATTTTTGATAGAGCAATAAACTTAAATGCTCTAATTTAGAGAATAAAGCAATTTCCTGGTCACTTTGTGGAATCTGCTTGCGGGTTGAATGTATATCTTTTTATTATCCAAATTCTCGATATACCAGAGATAAGTCTGAAATCCTTCCGAAATAAAATTGTCACAATATCATCATAGACTTCATTTACAACGGGAAACCCTATGTGTTTATGTAACATTAAATCTTTGTCTGTTTTTAAGCGAATAAACGGAAAAACGGTACATTTTAGCTTAAACTTATCTTTAAGGTACAGTTAAATTTTCCAAGAGGTTAAAGTGAAGTTGGTTTCGAGCTGATTCGCCCACATAACTGAGTTATGGATATTTTGTTGGTGTCCCAGCTTTGAAAACTTTCCGTTCTGACAGAAAATACTACAATTTTCTCCCACGTCTTTTACTCATTCACAATCAAATCAAGATTGAAAACATGTCTGCATGGGAAAATATTGATATTTCTTATAAAGTTAAGCTCACAGCAAATTCAAATTGTTTAAAAGACTTTGAAAAGCCACATCCCTTCTTGGAGAAAATCAGCCCTGTTTTTTCAAGTCTTCTTAATTTTCAAAATTTTTCACACACAGATATATATATACACACACACACACACACACACACACACACACACACACACACACACACACACATATATATATATATATATATATATATATATATATATATATATATATAAGTTGGCGTTATCCGGGTGGAGGAAATAACGTCACATATCACAGAATAGTAAAAGAATTGTAACAAATGTGTTCTCAAACTAGTTACATATATATATATATATATATATATATATATATATATATATATATATATATATATATTCTGTGATATGTGACGTTATTTCCTACACCCGGATAACGCCAAGTTGCCATTCTCGTACATGAACTAATGTATTCATAAATGAATGAATACTGAAAAATTTATCAAAATTAGATGAAGAGTTTATTTTGCTAATCAAGGTTTAACTTTCTTATAAATGAATATAAATGCAAATTATTGCGCGTAAACGTCGTTTCTAGAGCAAACAACTATTTAAATGCAAAATTCTCCTTTTTTGTTTTGTTTTCTTTTAATTAAAGAATTTTTCTATATTGCTATCCACCGCTGAACCACTTTTCAAAGCTACACTGCTTACTGACTTTCAAAGCCGAGCATTGGATATAGAAGCGATCGAATTTTGTTTCTGGCAAAATTAAGAGCAACAACAATAACAACACAGACACCAGATGTTTAAAAACAGGAAGGAAAGAAACTTCCCTGTCTTTATTCAAAAAGTGGGTCAACTCTATCCGAAGACCCAAAAGCTACTGGCCACAGGAATTCGAAATTAAAACAAACAAAGGAACCAAGTTGGTACACGTGAAAAGTCCAAAAAGAAAATATGGTACAAGAAACAAAAAAGAAAAAAAAAACCAATAAAGTTCAGTGGTACACGACAAAAAGGGGATACTTCCTGGGATCTTATGCTCTCTCTTTTTGTGGAGCTGTCACTTCTGTAAATCGACTCAATATCTGGCTCGTCAGGACTGTCCCAAAAACGCACCCTTTATTTTGGTGTTTCTTGGTAAACTTTCAACTTTCTATGAGAAGGCTGGTGGTAATTTACTAAGCTTTTTGCTTAGATATAGCACAAGGCCGTATGAATGGGGCACCCAATGAGAATCTAACTCACTCGTGCAGGTTTGCTAGTCTACCTTGCTAACCATTACACCACCCGAGGTGCCCTTATGAGAAGGCTGGTGTCTTAATAACGGCTCCCTCATTTCTTCAGCATAGCAGTTCTTACTAATGCGAGAAAAGAGGAAAGGAAGAATTCGTGTTCTTACCAATACTTTTGTGAGAGCCACAAATTTCACAATTTAGTGGAGAGAAGCAGGCGAACCGACCGCTGCCGCTGAATCGTTTATGTATTCTCTTGCACTTTCTTATTCAGATGTTTCGTTGAGTGACTTAAACTGCAATAGAAGCGTTATATTGTGTAAAGTTCTCTATGTCACTGAAAAAAGATGAGTTATTCTAAATTAAAAAAGAATACAAATGAAAGAAAATAAAGATAAAGGTTAAAGTTATTTTGGCAAACTAAGAGAAGAAAGACGAGTAGACGTTGATGGTTTCTTTGGTTTAATGGCATATCAACCTTTGTAGGTTATTTAATGCCAAATCTATTCTCCTCAAAGATCAGTAGTGGTACTATTTAACCCATAGCTGGGAGGATAAGGGGGTTCATACCTTTCCCAAGGGTATATGCCCGAAAGTGAACGTAATAGCGCGACTGGAGTACGAACTCGAGTACTACGATTCCGCTGTCCATCGTTTTAACCATTACACCACGAGGACACCCCCGAGTAAACGTTGAATATGACAGGGCATTAAAAAGTTGGTTTAACGACATGTACTTATGAGAATATTTTTTATGTAATATAATTTTTATTTTTCATCAAACATTATTATTTTACTCTTTGCGAGTCTTTCACACCTGTTTTAGCTGATGGTTTTTCACTAAGATCTCAGTGACAGCAAATCTCTTGGGTTTCCTGGACTCTTCTAAGTATTCTAAGTGATCTTAAAAGTTCTCGTTTGATCTCCAATTATCCCAGTTTCGTTTCCAAGACTTTGGGGACTGTTCCAAGGAAACCAACCACAATTGGTATCATGGCCACTTTCATGATCCACGGCTTTTTCAGCTCTCCGACAGCATTCGGGTATTTGCCTATCTTTTCGTTTTCACTCTGGTCCGTTAGAACGGCAAAATCCACGTGATGGTAAGTTCTTTGTTTTTTGATAATAAATACAAGATATGGACTTCTGTATTAGGTGATCCATTTGTATCTCATAGTCTTATGTGTCTCATTTTCAAGAACAGATTCTGGTTTGTGCACATACCATTTGTCTGCTTAGTCAAATCTTAATTTTAATTTCCTGCTCAATTTCCAGCGGGTCTCGTTTTCCACTCATTTGTGCATACATATATATAATAAAGTTGGCGACCATAGTCGAGGGCGACCCGAAGCCCCTGTTTTTAATTGCTACTACTACAAGGTGGTAGAAAGGGTACAACTCTTTTCTCTGGATTGCTCCACTTTACCCTTGATCTGTACCTTATAATGCTGAGTGTTACGCAAGGAGGTGTCAAATACCATTTCTTGAGCCTTTGGAATGACTCGGACAAGAATTGAACCCCGGTCTCCCGGGCCATTGGTGAACTCTCTACCCTCAAGGCCAATGGGCCGGTTATATATATATATATTCTTGTAAACAATTTTCCAACAATAGACAGCAGAGATATGCCCCTAAAATTGCTGCAGTCCGACTTCGAACCCTTCTTATACAAAGACACAAGTATCGCATCTCTCCAGTCTTGAGGTACTTCACTATCCCATACACTTTGGATGACTTGCTCCAGGAGCTCCATCATTTTCTCACCGCCATTCTTTAGGATCTCTGCTTTTATCTCACCTCTAAAAGGCACTTCATCAAGAGCCATGATTGGTTCATGTTGCTTAATGAGATCCAATACTGATTCGCCAACGACAGGATGGCGATTAAGGAGTTCGCTATAATGTTCACACCATCGCTTCTTGATATCTTCTGGTTGTCTCAAGGAGGCACCGTCTTTTGATTTGAGAGGAGCAAAAATTGATTGCTGCGGCCCATGGAGCTCTTTGATTATTTGGTAGAACAATCTCGAGTTTTTGCTGTTTGCTGCTAGTTGTGCTTTTTCTGCCTTCTTAAGCCACCCCTAGTTTTGGATTTCACGCATACGCGTTTGTGCCACTTTTTGAAAATCCTTGTAGCTTCCATTTTTGTTTAGTTGGACAGATTTGTTAACAAGGTTTTTTGGAAAAGATTGCGTTTTATTTCAAGGAAAAGATTGCGTTTTTGTTTTCAAGAATAATTTTAAATACATTAGTCCGCACAATTGTCAATGGAATTCTACCAGAATCACAGTGCGGTTTTCATGCAAGCCGTGGCACTGTGGATATGATTTTCAGTGCTCGGCAATTGCAGGAGAAGTGCAAAGAACAGAATTTTCCATTGTACCAATGTTTCATTGACTTATCAAAAGCTTTCGATACCGTAAACAGATTAACTCTTTGGAAGATCTTACAGAAGTTGGGCTGCCCTGAGAGATTTGTGGGTCTGATTCGTTCTCTTCACAATGGAATGAAGGCCAGAGTTAGTTTCAACGGCACTCTATCTGAGGAAATATCTATCAACAATCGGGTCAAACAGAGTGACATTTCTGCATCCATGTTATTCAATATCTACTTTGCCGAAGTCTTTCTCGTAGACTTTTATGAAAACTCAGACGGTATCTACATCAGATATCGGACATCTGACAGTGTTTTTAATGTCCGTAGACTATTTTCTCAAACAAAAGTCTCTTCTTCATTGGTGAGGGAGCTGCTCTATACGGATGACATTGCACATTCTGAAGATGAGTTGCGATGCTTTATGAACCATTTTGTATCTGCATGTAACTAATTCGGTTTAAAGATCAACCTAAAAAAAGACAGTCGTCATGTAAGATCCAGCACCCGGATCGCCTTATATAGAACCAACTATCTTCGTTGAAGGTAACAAATTAGATGTAGTGCACTCTTTTGTATATCTAGGCAGTACCCTCTCTGAGGGATGCAGCCTCGACAAGGAAATCTCCTTCCGCATTGAAAGGGCTTCTCGGTCTTTTTCAGCACTTAATAAACGTGTATGGTCCCAGCATGGTTTCAAGTTACATACGGAAATCATCGTGTATAAAGTATGTGTTTTGACGGCCCTCCTGTATGCAAGCAAAGCTTGGACACTCTATAAACACCAACTAAAACTTCTTGAGGATTTCCATCAACGGTGGCTGAGACAGATACTTCAAATCAAATGGCAGTCCCATATTTCACATACAGAAGTATTAGGGAAAGCAGGGCTACCAAGCATCCAGTCGATGGTAATGAAAAGTTGTCTCCGATGGGTTGGTCACATTGTGCGTATGGATGACGGCCGTCTGCCAAGGCAATTATTCTATGGTGAAATGTGGGAAGAAGACCGAAGAAGAGATTTAAGGATACAATAAAATATTATCTGAAAAAATCTAGACTATCTGTGGACCAATGGGAAAAACTGGCTTCCGAAACTGATTCACGAAAGCATAGAATCCTTTGAGAATAGATGTATGCAGTACAGCGCTTACAAACGTCTGATTCGCAAAGGCGAAAAGGGTCCAGCACCGGGTTCACAAAGTCACCACGCTAACTGTAACTTATGTGGAAAATTGTGCATATCTCTTGCTGGTCTTAAAAGCCATCTGCGTAAATGTGCAAAATATATCTTGCACCCAAATAATGTCACTGCAAACAAAACTGATCGGTTGTGCCAATTCTGTGGCAAAATCTGTCGCAGTTTGGCTGGCCTGAAGAGTCACCTACGAACACACACAATTTTAAGGGGGGAGGGGGGAGGACATGAGATAAGGGAGGTGGTCACGCTCGAAACCGAAAGGACAGCTATCATATATATATATATATATACAAAGCTCATAAAATAAGTTTCCAGACTTTTTTCGTATGGGCACCTTTATTGATAGTACACACATGAAAATCTAGTCCCCTTTGAAGTAATCTCCTCCGGCTGCAATGCACTTGTTGTACCGTTCCAACAACTTCTGGAAATAGTCTGTGACAAGGATGGAGTTGTGGACTGGTGCATTGTCCTGGTGGAAATGCCACTGAGCCGATTTGAAGAGTGCTTGCCTCTTCCCAAGGAATCTCTTCCTGAACTCCCTTAAAACCTCAACATAGTATTCCTTGTTGACTGTCTCTCCAGTGGGAACCCGGTGCATGTAGATCATGCCAGTGCTGTCAAAAAAGGGATAATCAAAAGTTTGTAGGTAGATTTGCTCTGTCTGGCCTTCTTGGGTCTAGGAAAGATAGCATGCTTCCACTGGGAACTCTGTCTCTTGGTCTCTGGGTCATAGCAGTAGATCTAGCTTTCATCGCAGATCACCAGAGCATCAAGAACTGCGGGATCTGAATTGATCAGCTCGACCATCTCCCTGCTGTTATGACAACGTATAATCAACTCTGCTGTATTGACTTCCTTACTCCTCCCACATCTCAAATCATCCCTCACAGACTCCCTGCCTTCCTTGAATCTCTTATGCCACTCAAAAACTCATGGTCGATTCATGCAAGATGCTCCAAAAGCAGCTCGAAGCATTCCATACGTTTCTGTGTCATTTTTTCCAAGTTTAAAACAGAATTCTATTGCATATAATTCTTCTAAAGTGTCCTCACGTCCTGATTGCATTTTTGGAATTCACCAGCGGTGACAATCAGGCTTTAGTAGGCTGTATTCCAGTTGCTGCTGTAGCTGTTCATTTAAACCTGAAATCGTAAAATTTGGTCAGTCATCTCATAAGATGTATAGCAATAGCATACTGAATTTTCAAGAGTCCATGACAATTTTAAATGCCTGTACAAAACAGTCAGGAAACTTATTGAAGGCACCTCGTATTGTTATTATTTTTTTGACGAAAAAGAATTAGTTTAGGCTCGTTTAAAAATGTTATCAACAATAAAAATAGTGTTTAAGAATCAAATATTTAATATATACGTATCAAAAAGATTTGTCATTAAATGACCTACAATGGTTGATATGCCACTAAATCAAACAGCTGAAACCGCGCTCTATGGTTATATGAGTTCCTGTGAAATTATTTAGATTTGCATTTTTGGCATTTTGGATTAGTTATTCGGTTTGATGTCTTTCCCAGTCTATTTCTTTTAGTTTCCAACGATGGAGGCTATCTTCATTTCGGTCTGAGGCTTCCAGTATAACTGGGAAATGATCCTCGCCTAATGGTATCTTGATATACTTTACTAGTATAATCCACGTGGATTGTTAGATCTATGACTGAGTAATGACCAGTAAGTAAGTTGGCGACCAAAAGGTTCCCTTTTCAATAGCTACTACACCGAGGTGTAGAAGAGGGTGCTACTCTTTTCCCTGGATTGCTCCGCTTCATACGTACTTTATATAGCTGAGTGTTAAGCAAGGTGGTATCAAGTACCATTTTTAAAGTCTTTGGTGTGACGCGACCTGGGATTGAACCCAGGTCTCCCGGACAATTGGCGAACACTCTACCCACTTGGCCAATGAGCCGGCAAAAGTGGCCAGTACATGGATTCAAATATTATTACATGGACAAAGATTGTTGCTATTTATTACTTCTGCAAGTATTCTACCTTTTCAGTTTTTTTCTTCACCTCTAACCGGCTCATTGGTCTAGTGGGTAGTGTGTTCACCAATTGTCCGGAGACCTGGGTTCAATCTCTGGTCGCGTCATACCAAAGACTAAAAATGGTACTTGATACCTTCTTGCTTATCACTCAACAATATAAGGTACGTATCAAGGATAAAGTGGAGCAATCCAGGAAAAGGAATTGCGCCCTCCCCTACACCTTGGTGTAATAGCTATTGAAAAGGGAGCCTTCTGATCGCCATCGACTACAGTAGCCTTCTTCACCTCTGCATATGGTGTTGTAGTAATTTACTAAGTTTTTTTAGTTAGATATGGCACAAGGCCATATGAACAGGGCACCCAATCAAACTACATATGGTGTTGGAGCCATCTCCCAAGATTATGAAAAGTTTGGGTAGTTGAGCAATGACTTCGTTTAGCTCGCTTTTATCGATAGTATTATCGGTTGGAATGTAGAATGAACGTTCGTTAATCTCCGTGTATGGTTGCTTTAACAGCTATTGGTGGGAGTTTGGCATTTAGAATTATTTTTCTATGAAGTATGTTATTTCTGACAAGGATCGTCACACCTCCGAAAGCCCTAAGCCCGGCACAAGGTATATGGTTGTATTGGTTGTAGATTTTAATTTTTGTATTGTTGTCTTTGAAGAAGATTTCTTGAAGGTATGTTAGAGCAGGATTTGGTTTATTCAGTAGCAAAAGTAGGTCATTGTAATTTGGTATCACTTCACGGATATTCAACTGAATTATTTTGTTTCTCATGGAGGATTTAGAAGGTTATCTTTTTTTATTTGATTTTTTTTTAGTTCGGAATCTCTAGTTTCCTTTTTTTTTCACAGTTAGTTGAATCTATTTTTAGTTTCAGATTTTTGCTTTGTGAGCAATTGTATATTATTCCAGCATTCGTCTTTTCTTTTCTTTTTTCTTTCATTAGAGACCTTACTTTATAGTGGGTCTCGTTTATGGGCATATCTTTTATGGGAGTTATCGTTCTAGAGTTTGGTATTGTATATTCCTTCACGAATGATGGAGGACGAACAGGAATTCTTTAAGTTTTAGATTTTTCTGTTTAATGTGCGGAGGATGTGTTGGCTGGTTTGTTTCTCGAGGTTTTGTGAGAAACAAAACTTCGAGAGTCGTTCCACAATTTACAGCACAAAGAAATGAACAACGCAGACAAAAGAAAATTCACAACATAAAACAGATTTTATATACTAAACAACTAATAAAAAACAATACAAAAGCAGAAAAAAATGTTCAAATATTGTTTGTTATATATTCGTGTATGTAGGTGTATCTCACACAAATATAATGCGAATGTAAGAGTGTTTTGTTCGAACAAGTCTATATAAAAGTGTATTGAAGGACAAAAAAGTACATAGCAACAAAGTGTTCGTCTGGCCGCTAACTAAACGTGTGTATCTGTATGTGTGAAGCGATTTTGACGTCCATGCAAAATTTAGAATATTGAAGTGAGGCAAATATACTAATTTCATTATGGCAATGAATGTATTTTTACTGGCTCTTATTTTAGACTGAGTGTCTGTAGTAGTATGGGGTGAAATGTCTGAGGCTGTACAAGAGTGGGCTATCAAGCTAGGAGTCAGATCGTAAAAGAGAATGCCTTCGAAGGCGAAAAATATATAGGCACCATGTCACATGGTCAGCTCCAAACGCAGGATTTATTTTTGCCTGAGACAAATTCAAAATGGGCGAATCTTTTTGAAAGCATGTGACCACTCAGTCGAATCAAGTTCCCGAAACTATCTAATTTACCGACGCCCCCACTACTTTTGTTTCGAGAACAAATGAGTCTTGGATCCTATTTTTCTATAACGTTTTTTGCTCCACGTGCTCGTCGCCGGCCATTTAAAAGATTGTAAATCCTATAAATGGATTCGGGACTTCAGAAATAGATTCTTGTTTGACGAGAAAGTGAGAGAGCACTACATCTTTTTGTAATTTCTAATCTTTATTTTCAGCTCTGATGGTATCATTTTTGCAGTGTTCAAGCGAGGTTTTTAGTTCTTAAATGAAGCTTTTCGATTACCCGATCCTAACTGAATTTGTATTTGCTCTCCTAGAAGTGTGAAGTTTTTTTCTCTTTGGACTGCTTGGGAATAGGTCGTGGCCTTAAACCCAGCCACCTTCTGTGCTTCACGGTTAGGAATATTATTTTCATGTTTTATTGCCAGAATTTCTTTCTCTAGTCTCTAACTCTAACAAGTTCTTGCGTAGACCGGATGATCACCGATACTGTCAGCACATCTTTAGAAAAATTCAAGTTAGTGTACTGGTCAAGTCCATGTTGACCATATTTCCCATATACTTCTCGTCCACTCCAAGTGTCTTCGTGGTGGCTGAATTTCTGGTATTTATAGTATCTGATTGATTTTGGTATATATTGTTCCATCCTCTCTACTTTTATCATTTCTGGTATTTTGGTGTATTAAATATAATTATGTATATATTGGACTCTTATTTTTCCCTTTTTTATTGACACATTTTTTTTTCTTTTACTCCTTGTTTTTTTTAAGTCTTTTTTAGTCCTTTTTCATTTAATCGATCGTACATAATGAGAGTTCTTTACTTTTCACAACCCTCGCATTTATGTTTACAGATTTGTGAGAGTATATTTTGACCGAAATGTTATTTTGTTTTTTCTTTTCTTATACTATGAGTCAAGTTTCTTTTGTAGTTTTTAAAAACAGTTTTGGGTCTTAGAGTTCTTTACTTCTCACAACCCTCTCATTTATGTTTACAGATTTGTGAGAGTATATTTTGACCGAAATGTTATTTTGTTTTTTCTTTTCTTATACTATGAGTAAAGTTTCTTTTGTAGTTTTAAAAACAGTTTTGGGGCTTAAATGCCGTGATATTACTTTTTCGATTATGAAAGGTGATAGAGATGTAAAATGCAAGTTGTTAGAATATTCAATGATTATGATTTTTTTAAAAAAGTTCCCGCTTCATTATCTGAAGAATCTGATTCAAAGCGGTAATGTTTTGGGTTTTTTGTTTGAGTTTGCCATATGTATTATTTGTTGTTTTTTTGTTGTTGTTCCTGCGCTCCACCATCCACTACAGAATCCAAATTTGTTGGAAATTAACCAAATAGAAAGTCTATTCGATTTGATGGGGATGGAGATATGTTATATTTTGACCTTCGACCCGGCCCAAAAATACTATTCCAAGGTGATACACCGGAAGGAAGTGACACATTCCAATGGCCAGTAATCGAAAGAGATCGCGTGGGCGGATTAAGGCTTATGATATGGGACAAGGTGAAGGTCCCATTGTGCCACTAACAGTGATGCACCGGAAGAGAGTAACCTCTGAACTGCATGACAGTTATTTCCGCTTGATGACGATTAAACATCCGATTCAAAGATCCAGTAGGCGATCGTGTGGGTGTTGAGTTATTATTTAACTCAGTTGAGTTTGGGTCCCAGAGCAGTTGCTAGCAGACTTCCAGAGAGTAGAGACCAGATGTGGTAGGGAAAGCCACACCCGACCGAGGGGGCCCTCGGAAAGCCCCGATGGAGTAGACCCCAACATCAGGAGAACAAGAAAGACACAACGTGACGGTCATAACAGTTGGGTCAAAATATGAAGTTTATGTTCGGTCTCTAGCACCCTCTCACATGCAAACCTTGAACAACCCTTTCGAACCCTTGCAATAAAGTGAGAGGTGAATATTTTTCTAAAGAAGTCTTCTTGCGTCCTTCATTCCTGCGTCCTTTCTTCTTGCGTCTTTGTCTTTGCGTCTGTTTAATTATTGTGTCGTTGTGATGCTGTAGATGACTATATAACAGATATACAACCAGTATACTCGAGTCGGAAATAAGATTTCGAGCCCATGCCATTTTCAAGTTTTCCGTTGACAATACTAAATATCGTACTACTTAACAGTGGTCAAAGTCTTATTCTCTCTTTAGAATGTCTTGACCTGGAGAATAAGGCGATTTCTAATCCAATTCCCAAATCGTTAATAATATGGATTCTGCGTTCGTATTCATCATATCATAATAAGAGTTCTTCTCCTTATTTATTTTCACTTTGTTTTAGCATAGATTCTATTAATAGGATGTTATTTGACATTGAGCTCAATAGTCTCCTTTGGTGACCTATAAGCAAATATCCACTAAGAATTATTTCTGCTAAGTACATAATGAACAAGATACATTTTTGAATCAGTAATTTCTGACGCGTTTCCTATCTATGTTTATGCATGCGTGTGTACCTTCAAGCCCACGCTAATAGATAGCCACTTTTTGCTTTAGATATGTTGATTAAACCTTAATTACTATAATTTTTTAAAAGCCAGCGTCTTACTTCTTTCAATTTTTAAGAACGATCTACTAGATTCAGCACTTCAATGGCTGGAATAGTTGTCAAAGGTCTTGTTGAAAACAACTTTCGGGAGAACATTAAAAAAGATAAAATGAATTAACCAAAAAATATATCTTAATCTGTATTCTTACATCCGGTAGACTGTTTTTTTAAATTGAAAAAATCAATATCTTTCATATTTCTTGAAATTATGATCAATGAAGGCAGACCATAAACATTTGTATATATTAGAGTGTTTCTGAAATGTTTTCGTTTTTTAATCATTGATTGATTGGTTGGTTGGTTGGTTTTACGACATGTGAACCCTTGTTGGGTTATTCAGTACTGAAGTCAGTTTTTTTTACCAGCAGTTGCGTGGTTTCAAGAGACTAATGATAATAACTTCTAATAAATAATAGCTTCAAGGAACTTTGTGAATACAAATATATTGCACTCAGTTATATTGATATAAATATAAATATAGCCAACCCCTTACCACGAGCAGGATGTGACACAAGGTCAACTTTCAAGCTGAGTCTAGGCACAACTAGGTGGAGAAGGTAATCCACGAGGAATTGTGCAAGAAATTTAAGTTTTGCCATACCACTAAATGGTATATGCTCAAACCAGAATCACTCTTGGAGAATGAGATGCATAAAATTCTGAGATTTTGAGATGCAAACAGATCTCCTAATCCCGGCCAGAAGTCCAGACCTAATGATAAAAAAAGAACTTGCCGTCTAGTAGATTTTGCTGTCTCAGCGGACCACAGAGTAAAAACTAAAGAAAACGAAAAAAGAGAAAAGTACTTAGACCTCCCCAGAGAACTAATAAAGCCGTGGAACTGTAATACCAATTGTAATAGTTGTACTTAGAAATGCCCTAAAGGCTTGGAAAAAAAAACCCTGAAAGAATTGGCAATTAGAGGAAGAATCAAGACCATCTAGACCACAGAATGGTTAAGATTGGCTTGAATACTCAGAAGTGTCCTGGGGACCTAAGGTGACTTGCTAAACTCTCAACGAGTGAAATGATCATAGTATAGCGAAGTCAAAAGTTAGTATTTATATACGCATGTGAAATATCTTTTTGTGTAAAAATTAAGATATTTTTGATGCATCGTAATATACACAATAAAAGTAACTCGGAATAACATACTTTTAGGTGATTAATATTAGATTAACAGAACACCTTTCTCGCAAGCTGTTCCTCTGTGAATGTGACCGTGTTTAAAATTGACTTATTTCAACTAAAAATCTATTTAATCAATAACCTGTCTCGTAGCCGAGATGTGTTTCTTTCTGGGACTAAACGTCCATTGAGAGCCAGGATTTCTAGTGCAGACATAACATACTCACAAAATGTGCGCCTTAACCTTGTTTATCTGTCTCAGCCTTTATGACATACTCCGCTATGTATTGATTAAAGACAATAAATTGCAGTTGACTTTGTTAATATTTCGAAGATCATTTACACCTTTCCCAGGAATATAATAAACACAGATTAGTAAATAACAAATAAATAAAATGTAATGAGGGTAAACAGCAGGAAAATATGTTAAATGGCAATAACCTCAATGAATCATAATAAAGATGGGTGTAACATGGATTACTAACGCGTTTATCTGTTTCTCTGTTTTTCTGTCTGTTTGTCTCCCCCCCACACACACACACACTTATTCTCATATCAGGTGGCGCTTGTAGCGTAACGATTATCGTCGTTAGAAATGGATTAGACGAGCCAAATTCGAACCTTAGTTGAGACTGCTTCCCTTTGCCCTAATTTGGTAAAGACATGAATCCTTCTCTTCTCTCCGCCAGCTATGGGTAAATAATAGAATAGACTAGTCTCTTTTACTTTGAGGGAAGCCAAACTGGAAATAAACCTTCAAAACCAGGGGACGGGAATTTTAGCCACTGATTTCTATAAAAAAGACCCAACTTCCAGCTCACATGGTGAGTGGCTATGATCCTATGTTTCACATGGAAGCGCGCTTACCGTAGCGGTTATCGTCGTTGGAAATGGAAACGGTTATCCGAGTTCAAATCCTAAACAAGTCTGTTTGCATTTCCCTTAGCTCTAATGACATGAAGCTATCTCTTCTCTCCTCAGACTGAGTTTTAGCCTTGGTAAGGCAACCAGTCTAGGAAAGGAACTCTGAATTTAAACCAGCTGTACTCTGCTTAAAAATTGTCCTTGGTAAGGTTGAATAAATACACACAGGGAGTCTAGGGACTCAACAGGAGTCTATCTTTCACAGTGTATCTTCTAGATACTCACTCAGAACTATAAGGTGCGTATCAAGGGTAAAAAGTGGAGCTATTCAGGGAAAGGAGTAATAATATATATATATATATATATATATATATATATATATATATATATATATATAAAGAGGTTCCCGTGGTGTAATGGTTATCGCCGTAGGAAATGGACACGGCGACACGAGTTCAAATCCTGGACGAGACTGATTGTATATCACATACCACTAATACCCTTGGGAAAGGTATGAATTCAATTATTCTCCCTCAGGGCAGACTAGGTTCTTCAGCCTTGGTGAGGCAACTAGTCTAGGAGAAGGAAAACTCTGAATTCAAACCTGTTAAACTCCGCTTAAAAATTGACCTTGTGTCATATCCTGCCCGAGTGGAGGGGTAAATATGCATATATATATATATATATATATATATATATATATATATATATATATATATATATATAAGCATTATGCAGTATAAGACAAAAGTTAAAACCAATTGATTTTAATTTTTGTGTTCTATTGCTTATGCATGCTCTGTCTCTCTGTCTGAAGATACTACATCTAGTGAATATAGTGATTATATATATATATATATATATATGTATGTATTATTCGGTCCAGTTAAACCAGAGTTGGGAGTTCTTCCTTCAGGACAAGAAAATCATTCAGGAGCTGAATATTTAAATTTTCCTGGTAGAGAGCTCAATGTAATTGATTTTACAGAGCAATATTTCTTTAAAGAAAAAACCAAAGACCGGTTATAGGTAAATAAAAAAACGGAAATTCAATAAAACGAGGAGGTAACTCTTTAAATCTCTTCCCCACCCCCACGTGTCTATTCTGTTTTATTTATCCATTGGATCTGAAGAAGTCCTGTTATATTTTTCTTCGTGTTTTTGGTTCACACCAGAAACGAAAAACAGGATGGAAATAAATTTATAATCCTAGAATAACCGGTCTTTGGTTTTTTCTTTAAAGATATATATATGTATCATCATCATCATCATCATGTCGTGCCGCTATCACGGATATCCCTGACTCTCTCTCGCCACTTTTCCCTATCGTTCATCGCCTCAGGCAGGTCTTCAGGACAAAATCCTATATCCTCACATAGCTGCTGAATGTATGTTCGTACTGGTCGTCCTGCTTTTGCACGGCCATGTGTGGGGGTCCATAAGAGTACATCACTTATGAGTTCGTCCCTGCTTCTCCAGCAGTGTCCTGCATGTCTGGTTCGTCTAACTTGAATAGTTTTCGTGATAGGATGCAGGTGGCCGTACAGTTGGTGTCTTGTGGGGTGTTGCCGCCAGGACTTGTTCAAGATTGCTCGCAGCATTCTTGTGTAATTGCCGTCTAGCTTCTTCTCCAGCCGCTTTGTTAGAGTCCATGTAGTGCATCCATATAGCAGTATCGATGTGACCGCTGCCTGGAAGAAACTGCGTTTCATTTTATCGGTTAGGTCTGGTTTCCATATAATCGATAGCCTATTGATAGCTGTCCATGCTTTCGTTTACCTCGTGTCGATGTCCTTTTCGGTTGATGCGACGCTATAATGTGTGTGTGTGTGTGTAGACGTGTGTGTATGTAGGTTGGTTGGTTGGTTGGTATCTCTGTGTGTATTTATATTTGATTAAAAAGAACAGGAAAGAAAGAACGTATGTATTCTTTAAAAAAATTAAGCTTTTTTTTGTTAACGAACAAAGGGAACGTTTATCCGAATCGAATGAATGTTGAAATTGCCCCAAAAATTTTGTTTTGTGCACTTTCAGCTGTATCTTCGGCTATTTTTAAGAGTGATACAATTTGTTTCGATAGAATTTAAACATAGTTGATTTTCATTGTCTCAAATCATTTGCAGAAAAGTGTGAACTAGCTTTCTTTCATATTTGTTTTATTCGATTTAAACGAAGTTGGCGTTGGACATTGGAGCGTTTGTTGATGTTATGCAACAGTCACGATTCAAACAAAAAATGGTGTTGGCTAATGAGGCGCCAAATGACGTCAGACAAAATATTTATTAAGAACCTCTTATCGAGAGTTGGGTTTTTGATTTTATAATTAAGGCTTCGAGTTATTTCAAGTCTTGGAACATATATATATATATATATATATATATATATATATGTATGTGTGTGTGTGTGTGTGCTTATTCTCTGGCAAGCATACTAACCGCAACGTTTATAGGTTTTAAGACAGAATTGGTGACTAAAGTTCAAATCTTAGACGAGGCTCTCTGAATGTATCCATCTCTTTTCTCATCCCAATCAAATAATGGGTAAATAGCTGGGTAGATTGTATTCTTTGGCTTTGGTAAGGCAACCAATCGTTACACCCTGTTGTATATTTCCAGGCTTTATATTTCTTCACATTATTATCGGAGATCAAACTAGCCATACTCTGTTTAAAAACTGTCCTTGTGTTGCATTCAGCTTGTAGTGGAGAGGTTGGGTTAATACAAACACATATAATCTCTTACTTCATTTTAAGCCCATGATTACAGAAAATAGAACCCAATTCTTCTTCCCACAACTTAAAAAAAATATGTTGTAATTTTTGGAAAGAGTTTCAGACTTAAACACCATCTGGACTTAACGATGAAAAATAAGTTTCGTTTCTATTCCAAAATTGTCAAATGCTCAGCTATAAGAGTAGTGATTTCTTTTATGATTGTTTTGTGAATAGATGCGCACTATCTGGGAATAAGCTGGCTTATTTATTGCTAAATGTATAAAAGTTAAACTAAGGCGAATTTTTTTAGACTTACTGCCAGGTCTACTTCTCTATACTTTACCCTTGCGCTCTTGGGATTAACCTCGTACAAGTATGTTCGTCTCAACAATGTTCATCTCAATTAAAAGAATGAGGCCAGTAAGAGGAAAAACTAACGTGCGTTTATATATATATATATATATATATATATATATATGTGTGTGTGTGTGTGTGTGTGTGTGTGTGTGTAACGAGACTCTGCCTATCCTATATTTTCCGAGTCCACCTCTTCTAAAATTAACCTCCAGGAAGAGAACGTTTAACATCTACGTTCTTTTTAATTTCTCACCTCTTCTCTATACTCTCTCTCTCTCTCTCTCTCTCTCTCTCTCTCTCTCATTATCTGTTTCTATCATTTTTTTATTTTCGTTTTCCCTTCTATTGCTATTTTATCTAAACTACTTTCTTTTACTTCCTTCACTCTTTCGTCTTTTACTTCCTTCACTCTTTCGTCTTTTACTTCCTTCACTCTTTCGTCTTTTACTTCCTTCACTCTTTCTTTATTTCTTTTACACCTTCCCCGCCTCACTCTCTCTTTTTCTCTGCTCGATGTTACTTAACTTTAGATTTGTTATCCAGAATGTGCTCATTGTTCTTGCTGGGAGCATAGTACCTGTTGCAGTAATTCCCAACGTGGGGCGCAGACTCAACCGGTTGGGCATGGTAATATTTTGGTGGGGTATGCAATATTTTGGTGGGGCTGGATTAAAGACCAAGTTAATGGCCTTTTAAGCTCCCTTCACGAAAATTGCAGAAAAAAATTTAATATATAAGAATTGAATATTACTGGGGGCATCAGAATTTTAGAAATACTAAAGTAGGGTATGGCCCAAAATCGGTTGGGAACCACTGATCAACTGTATGGACATATAGGCATTAACGAGGTCTGACCACAAAACCACCAAGTCACGCTAGCTGTTCTTTGCTTCTCCCAAGACCTCTGTGATCACCACTATGTAGTACAAACATCAAGGTGCTCTAAGGATCCTCGTATTCTGCGCCAACATATCAATGAAATTGTTTTGTTTTTGTTTGTTTTTTTTTGTTTTTTGTTTTTTTGCAGGAACTTAGTTAGCTATCGAGACAAAAAATATTTTGATCTCTGCAAAGGGCAGTGAAGTAATTCTAACCTGCTTTGTATCTTTAAAATTCCAATTCTTCCTCTGGAATCCACAGCCCTCCAGCAAACCTCTCAAAATCTTCAACAGCAGCTGCTTGTAAACATTATATGACACTCCACTGAGCTCAGGATCAGAGAATGATCTTACTTATTCGGTGACTTTAAGTTCTGTCCAGCCAGAGTCGAATTTATTTTTTGGTCAGTGTGGGTGGTAGTGGTGGTGTGCTGTTTAAACCATCAGTGCTTTTTATAATCGAGCTTTTGATCTCTAAATCACAAGAGAAATTGTGAAGGAAGATATCAACTTCATATACTAATAATATTCAAACAGATCAATTTGATGTATTGATGGCGCCATAACAGGGACAACCACTCTGGATAGACAATAACAATAGAGACATGACTCCCCACAGTTCAGACCTCCAGAGCTGAAACGTCACACCGGATGTAGTTTTGTGTCATATCCAGGACATGCCTGTTTTGTTAGAGAGAGAGAGGAGAGAAACATGAAAATCTGATTTTCCAAACTGTCTTGAGTAGCCGAGTTAAAGTGCTGAACGAGGTAGGTTTGGTTTTCACTTTGCACTAATGCCCTTGAGAGAGATACGTGAATCATTCTCTTTCCATCTCTCCTAGCTTTGGGTAAATAGGAAAAACATGTTAACCTGAGTCAGGCAATCAGTTTGGGAGAGGGAAGAATTCAGAATTCACAACTTAAGAGGGTTATTCGGGAGAATCTGTAGCACTCTTATCCACAATTCTTCTGCTATCAACTCATCCCAAAAGTGTGGCTGGTTCAACACAACCCAGCATCACAATAAATAAATCACCTGTGTATGTAATGTAGTCCAACGGTTCATATCTGTAACCGTACAGTTAAATTCTCATACATTATTCTCAACTGAAGAGCTTTATATATATATATATATATATATATGTAACGAATTCCATACGCAACTTACAACCCCCACCCCTTTCGGCACTACTTAAAATTCGCTGATTGCATTAAAAACTCCTTACAACCCCCCAAAAATAGATGTCCTGAATATGCAACTAAAATTCATCTGCTGGTAAGGCTTCAGTTTTGAAGCTCTGAGGAAAGTGGAGTCATACAGTTAAAGTCCTATTTGCATCAATTAGTGAAATAGATGTTTTGGAACATTATTAGTATTAGATAAGCCAAATAACTGAGAGCAAATTACTCGTATTAAGAATAATCACTTGAAGTTATAATTGTTTACAACGCTATTAAGTTCACTTTCGGGTTAATATCCTTGAGAAAGGTATGAAACCACTTATCTTTCCAACTATGGCTTAAGTAGTACCACTACTGTGGTGCCCGCGGTGTAGTCGTTATCGTCGTAGGAAATGGACACGGCGACACGAGTTCAAATCCGGGACGTGACTGATTGCATTTCATATAGCACTAATACCCTTGGGAAAGGTATGAATCCAATTATTCTCCCTCCAGCTATGGGTAAATAGTAGGACAGACTAGGTTCTTCAGCCTTGGTGAGGCAACTAGTCTAGGAGAAGGAAAACTCTGAATTCAAACCTGTTAAACTCCGCTTAAAAATTGACCTTGTGTCATATCCTGCCCGAGCGGAGGGGTTGGTAAATATTACCACTACTGTCGCACGAGAGTGGCTTAGGCATTAGATAATCTAAAAAGGTTGATATGCCATCATACAAAGAAAACAAACCAAATTGTTTACCTAGGATTATTCTTAGTTACTTGAAACCATACAACTTGAAATACTATATAATTTTATGCAAATAATTCATACTAGATTGGAATACTACTAAAACCATATAATTGCAAACAATTATCAAATCGGAATAATAACATAAAATCATTTAATTGTGTGAAAATTGGATAGGAATTCTTGAAATATTATAAATGTGTGCAAAAAAGTAATTATTATTAAATTGGAATAGTTACTTTAAATCATATAATTGCGTACAAATTATTTGTATTACACAGGAATGTTTAAAACCATCTAACTTAGCGAAAATAGATGATTATTATAATTAAATAGAAATTGTTAACTGAAATCATATTATTGTTTGTATAAAAACGACCCTGTAAAAATCATTTGCATTAAGAATAGTTACTTGAAGCGATAATAGTTTACAAATGATTATCATCAGTTAATTAAACCCATAAAATTACTTAAAAAATACTGACTTCCGAATGAAATAATTCAATAAGAATCAAACAATATATCGGTATAGTTTTGGCTTGTTTGATTCTTATTGAATTATTTCATTCGGAAGTCAGTATTTTTTAAGTAATTTTATGGCTTTAATTAACTGATGATCTGATAGAAATATGTGGAAAGTTGGATAAATCAAACACTTAACTCAGATTTAGATGCGTGGTATTTCATTCGGGCTTTATTTCATCTTCATGAACTTCTGCAAGACTGAGACTGTTTTCTGAGTTTTTCTATTTAAATTCGTGTGAGAAGAGTGGAGTGGGTATAGTTGTAGCGGGAAAAGTTGGGGGGGGGATTTAAAGTCAAATGTATCAGATTTCATTAAAGATTTTTTGTTATGGAAGTGGGGATAGATTTTAGGCAGTTGACAAGAAAGAAGTAGGGAAGGGTTTGTGTGATAGGGGGTTTTGGCATGACTTGTTTCATGAAAAAGATATTGACTATAATGTGATGTCACGGGAAATTATCAATATTGTGGTGTCTGGGTTGTAATTGGGGTGAGGAAGGGCTAAGAAGTAAATGATCAGGAAAAGCAAAAAGGATTTTCAAAAGTATGGTGGCACGGAGTGAACAAAATTTTTTTTCTCCTATCTGTTTTCTATTTTGATTTTGTTTTCGTTCAGTATGATGTTCACCACGTGTGGTGAGATTTTGTAAAAACCTGGACGTTGTTTTATATGGTTTGTTTTGGAGATGACCGCAGATTCTAGTAGTCTTTGAGATGTTTTGCAGGGTATGGTTTTTTTGCAGGATGTAACACAAGGTCAATTTTAAAGCAAAATTTAAAGCAGATTTTAATTCAGAGTTTTTCTTCTAGACCGGTTACAATGCCAAGGTTAACGAGCCCAGCCTGCTCTACTCTTTGCTCATAAATAGAAGGAGAATAGTTGGATGAGTGTCTTTTCTAAGGATATTAGCGCTATGTGAAATGCACACAGCCTCGCCCAGGATTTGAACACCGGTTGCCCTGTCCATTTCCTTGAACGATAACCGCTATATCACGAGCGCCTACACCCAAGCGACAATACAAAAGTGAAATAGCTAAGATGAGGACAAAAGTTTGAATAGTGTGAATAATGTAAATATTCAATTGTGTCTCGCACCTCCAAAGGCCAGCCCTGATTCTTTATACAAATAATTTGCACAAAGTTATATGTTATCATGGACTCCTATCTAATACTATTCATTTAAAACAGTGACCCAGTTGGCAGGGGTAGCAGAATACACTGACTGCATCTCTGCAGAGAAGAAAGACTCCACCAACGAATGTCTTATATGACACTAAACAGTCTGATGGAGCTTTGGGGAATGTGGAGTACCCATTAATTGCCATTGCTCCAAGGTCAACCCTGGCCCGGAGCGTTAGCACCTGATAGGGTCCTATCTATGGGTCAAGTAGAAAAAAAACTGAGTACTTATGCTAAAGTGAATTGTTTGAAATAGAACTGTTTATATGTATAAAAATGTATTTGGCATTAAATAGCTTACAATGGTTGATATGCCATAAAACCAAACCAAAGCAAACCAATAATTTAAATCATCTATTTGACCCATTGACGGAGCCCAAACTGGTACTTCCAATCTGGATCAGAGTAAATCTGAGAGTAATACCAATGAATTGATACCCTACAATACCAGAGGTCCAGAGCTGGAGTCTCACCTTCAGATATAGTTTAGTTTTATACTACTTTTACTGGATGGTACCATTCTGCAGAGGATGTAACTGATGAGTTCTCTGCACTATTTACCGGACATTGGCATAATGGTAGAATGTTCGTCAATGGCCCGGGAGACCTGGGTTCAATCCCAGGTCGAGTCATACCAAAGACTCAAAAAATGGCACTTGATGCCTTCTTGCATAACACTCAGCATTATAAGGTAAGGGTCAAGGGTAAAGTGGAGCAATCCAGGGAAAGGAGTAGCGCCCTATCTTACACTTTGGTGTAGTAGCTATTGAAAAGGGAGCCTTCGGGTCACCCTCGACTTTGGTCGCCAACTTTACTTTTTACTTACTTCTCTGCACTATCAACTGGGTTTTATTATTATTAGTCACTTGAAACCATACAACTGCTTGCAAAAAGAAAAAAAAAAAGACTAACTTGGGCATTAAATAACCCAACAAGTGTTGACATGCGGTAAAACCATCTAACCTATGAACATAATTATTTTATGGATTTCTACTTCAGTAAAGAGCAAATGCATTGCTAAGTGTTTTACACTCTAGTTTACGTAACAGAACGTTCTATAATGATATATCAATAGTGTTTTTTATTTATTTATTTTTCTGTCAACTTTCCTTTTCTTCTGTGTGCTATTTCTTCACAAAGCCAGGAGATTGGTAAATAAGTATACCCCTATACCTCGTAGCCCCCAAACATTTCCCGCATTTGTGCCCCAAAACTTCGCTAATGATGAAGACCGATTGAACGAAGGTGGAGGTGAAAGGTTCATACACTGAAAAGCTCATGAATTTTATATGGCAATGGGATCCAAGAATAATAACACCGATGAAAGAAGTTTGTGGTCAGCAAGGGGGACCATGCTGAAAAATAAATCTCATTTGGTCACATTCCATGAGAATATCTTGGTCAGCCTATGAACTTTTCAGTCGACTCTCGTACATTAGATTGACCGAGAATATCCTTAAATACGTTAATGATAAAGATGTTGTTATCCGTATACTTAAAAGAATAGTTGAAGGAGTAAAACGGAAAAATAGGAAAAAGGGCAAAGGACAAAATAAATAAATTTAAGAAATATCTACTCCATTATTATTATTATTATTATTATTATTATTATTATACCATCCTTCTTATCTACTTTTTTTCTTTTATTCCCTTTTTTTATTTTGTCATCGCGTCAAGTTTCTCATGCGTACAAATACAACATTCACTCTCAACTCTACGTTTGTCCACCTTACAAAATAACATTCCTTTCCATAAGAGCGACAATTACAACCACCACTACCACCTCCACCATCATCAACAATTGAGTTCCGCTACACACATATACAAATGCGCGTGCACAAAGAGTGAATGTGTGTGTGTGTGTGTGTGAGAGAGAGAGAGAGAGAGAGAGAGAGAGAGAGAGAGAGAGAGAGAGAGAGCGAAAACGAGACAACTAATCGACATCATATCCACACCCAGATATTTCGGACTCCATCTTCCTTTATACCACTACATTTTTTTCTCACTAAGCTGACATTGCCGCTACAGCAAAACAGAAAGTCTTTCGTTCAAGTCAGACAGAAAGCACCGATTATAGCCAGATTACTGAAGATAAGCAGTGACGGACCAGGTCAGTTCATGAATGGGTGACCATTTAATAACGGCAGGTTCTGTATGCAGCCTGACATCTCTGTATCAGACTAAACAAAGGTTATTAAATACCAAAATAATAATATTAATTATAATAATGATGATGATAATGATAATAATGTGAAAAGAAGGATAAATACTTCGACCTTGCTTGAGAATTGAAAAAGCTGTGGAACATAAAAGTGACGATTGTACCAATTGTAATTAGTGCTTTTGGCACAATAACTAAAGGATAGTTAAAAGGCCTGGAGGACTTGGAAGTTGGCGGACGGGTAGAGACTATCCAAATGACAGCATTACTGAAAACGGTCAGAATACTGAGAAGAGTCCTGGAGACTTGAGGAGACTTGCCGTCACTCAAACTCCAGTGAAAACCATCAGCTAATACTGATGTGAAAAACTCTAAGGGAGTAGAAAGTAATAATAATAATAATAATAATAATAATAATAATAATAATAATCCTGGAGACTTGAGGAGACTTGCTGTCACTCAAACTCCAGTGAAAGACCACCAGCTAACGCTGATGGGAAAAACTCTAATGAGTAAATAATAATAATATTGAGACAGAAACGGGTCACCTAATCTCGGCCAGAAAACCAAACCCAGTTGTATCCAACAAACGAACGTGTCATGTAGTGAACTTAGCCCTTACAGCAGAGTAAAAATCAAGGAAAGTGAAAAACTCGGTAAATACTGGGACCTTGTCATAGAGCTAAAAAAAAATTGTGGTACAATAAGATGATAGTAATAGCAATCATAGTTGGAGCCCTTGGATCAATCCCCTTGAAACTGAAAAGAGACTGGGGAAACTGAAGATCTGAGGACGAATTGGAACTGTCAAGATCACAGCAATGCAGAGATCGGCGCGAATACTTACAAAAATCCTTAAACGGTGAGGAGACTTGTTGTCACTCAACTTCAGAGAAAACTACTAATTACTACTAGTGTGAAAAACTCGGAAAGAATAGAACAATAATTATAATATAGGTTGAGTTTGCAAACAGTCAGACACACTTATTCATTTATTTACCAACTAAGTATTTTATATTATTTGTGTCCATTCGAGGAAGAAAAACTTTCTCTGTTTTTCCTATCATTTTGACAAGTGCGACCAACTACCTACCAATTTTTCTTCTCTTTTTCGATTTCTTTTCTTTTTATTTTTCATCTTTAGTTTTAGTTTTCTGATAGTTTAGTGGCTAATAATGGGGCATCTCCCCATAATGTGCTCGATTAGAGCAAAAATAACCCGATTCAAAGTTTGAGGTGTTGTTGTTGTTGTTGTTTGAATGACAAGTTCGGTCCATTAGATTTTTTAATTAATTCATTTCATTATTATTTTTCGTGACGAATTTCAGTGGGACATATTTTTGTCCATGATGAAAAAACTATAGTAGTAGAATATAAATGAATGCATAACTATAAATAAATACGTAATATTACTTAAAAGACAAACCCGTATTAATATATAATACAATCTTGTTCAGTGGACTGGTAACCGAAAGAACTCATAAACTCAAAACTGACCAGGAGGGTAATACTTGTAACCACAAATCCAGTAAGGCGAAAGAAAATTGTTCTTTTGTTTTACAGTCATTACTCGAGTATTCATGTTTATTAAAAGAAATGAATTTTTAAAAAAATCTGTGGTGTACACAATGTGGAATGACATCACTATCAATGTTTTGCGAGATTACCTTTAACTATTGCTCAACGGTAAGTACTCTGTTATCAACATTATACACACACATTCATACACAACTATTTTCAAACACACCCATAAATACGAAGACGCTTACAGACAGGCAGATACTAAATGTCCACTTTCTTCTATCTTTCTTTTAGTCTATATTGTTTGGTTTCTTTGTTTAATGTCATATCAACCTTCGTGGAGTAATCAATGCCAAACCCATCCTTGTCAAAGAACACTACTTGTCCTTTTAAATCAGTAGCTGATGGAGATAAGGCAGTTCATACCTTTCTCAGTTTTTTTTTGTTCTAAAGTGAACGACTAGCGCTTTATATATATATATATATATATATATATATATATATATATATATATATATATATGTGTGTGTGTGTGTGTGTGTGTGTGTGTGTGTGTATTGTTGAGGTTTATACTTATCATTAGCTCACTTTGTGAATTAAGTTGGACCAAATTTTGCGGTTCTTATTAGATAGTACTCAATATCAATGAGATAGCTATATATATATATATATATATATATATATATATATATATATATATATGGTAGTGTTTATAACCAAGGGTAAAAAAGCAGAAAATATATATATATAATCTGTTTGTTTTTGTTTTTTTTTATTTTACGCTGTGCTCAATATTTAGAAACAGATCCAAATTGTTATTTTTTTAAAATTCTTTAAGAGTTTTTCTCACCAGCTGTCACTTGCTAATTGTTGCCCAAAAGTTACGAAGGTGTCACCTCTACCAGCCCTTGTGTGTGTGAGTGTGTGAAAGAGACAGACAGACGGACAGACAGACAGACTCACTTAAGGATGAATTGAACTCATTCATGATTTTTATAAACACTGAATGATAAATACACAAATGAGAATATATTCGCTCACACACACACACACACACACACACACACACACACACACACACACACACACACACATATATATATATATGTATATATATATATATATATATATATATTATATACACTCCTAATAATATATCAGTATATCCGTTTGTACTCATGTAATTATGAATAGTAGCCTGCACAGGCGAAATCTCTTATGTTATAGAGCGATAAATAAGCTCGTCTGCCTGACTATTATTAGTGTAGTGAGTTTGATTCTTACGAGGCGCCTCACTAGTTGAATTGAACGGACTTCAAACCTATCAATGCTGGCTCACCTGAGGTTTGGCTACGTGAAACTCAGGGTCTTAAGTTTTTACTCTCTTTTTGTTTCACATACACACACACACACACACACACACACACACATGCACACACACACACACACATATGTATATAACTTAGCTTAGGTTTTACACGAGACCAATTGTATAGGGAGAACCCAGTGAGTATCGAACTCATTAGTCATGGTCTGCTAGTCTAGCTTGCAAACCATTTTAGTACATGAGTATTATATATACTTCTCTCTCTCTCTCTCTCTCTATATATATATATATATATATATATATTGCAGGGTTTTTTATGCGAGTGGTTTGTTCAATAACCCAATCGTCTGCCTTTTTCTCGGTCAACCATTCCAAAAGCAAGATGATCTTTGGCAGAATATCTGGCAATAGGATAGATCACAAGGGAAAAAGGATGCCAGCCTCTCACAGTGGTATTAGTACAGAGTGAACATAGTCAACCTCAGCAAAGACTTGAACTCAGTCAGCCGATTTCGTTTTCTGTGACAATAACGGTAATACCTTCTCTCTCTCTCACTCTCCACCGTCCGACCAACGGCATGCACACGCTCAAATACACACAATCCCCAGACATAAACACACACACACACACACACATATATACATATATGTCCGCACAAACATATATATGTCAAAACTCGACTTCTGCTGATTTAATTTTCCATGAATTTGATTTTGATAATTAAATAGCGTATTTTTATTTTTTAAGTTTGTAGCCAACTCCTGAAAATCGGATACAACGCACTTAGGCTTGAAAATTTAACCAAAACTAAAAAGAATGTCATTGATGTCTTTCGGAATTCACATATTCCAAGAATACTATAGTTATTTTTTATTTTTGCCGGATGAAGAAAATCTTCAGCAGTTGTCAACTCCAAGATAGAGAGCCTAACATTACTGTTCCCGTGATGTTAAAATCTCACAGCATTTAACTATATTCAATTTGGTTGCTTCGCACGGTTTAATGGCTAACAAGCTGGGCTAGCAGACCATTGAAAGGGACTTCGATTCTCTTTGGGTGCCTCACTCTTCAGCTTCTGTGCTAAGCTAACCTAAGCTTAGTAAATGACTTTAACTACATCCCTTCGAGTGTCGTATACAATACGGGATTCAGTTTAACGAAGGTACCCACGCATAGGCAAGAGCAAAACTTACTCGGACGCAACAACCAGTGTCACATAAGTGTCAGCCACAAAACCGGGTTCTCATATATATATATATATATATATATATATATATATATATATATATCATGTAGCGTTGCTAGCACGGATCTCGCTGACCCTCTCTCGCCACCCGTATCTATCGTCTATCGCTCTCGGCAGGTTTCCCAGGCTACATCCTGTATCGGCACAGATCTGTTGTATATAGGTTCTAGCTGGTCGTCCTACATTTGCTCGTCCACGTGAAGGGGTCAGTTGGAGTTTATCGCTTATGAGTTCGTCCTTACTTCTCCAGCAGTGTCCCACGTGTCTAGTTCATCCAACTTGGATAGTTTTCGTGATCGGTGGTAGGTGGCCGTTCAGTTGCTGTTTTGTTGGGTGTTGCCTCCAGGATTTGTTCAATACAGCTCGCGGCATTCTTGTGTAATTGTCGTCAAGTTTTTTCCACATACGTTTAGTCAGCGTCTATGTAGTGCATCCATATAGCAGTATCGACACGACTGCTGCTTGGAAAAAACTGCGTTTTATTTTATCGGTCAGGTCTGACTTCCATATAACCGATAGCCAATCGATAGCAGTCCATGCCTTCGCAAGTCGCGTGTTGATGTTCACTTTCAGACTAATACTCTTGGAAAAAATATGAACCCCGTTATCCTCTGTCCCAGCAATGGCATACATAATACCACTATTGTTCTTCTACACGGGTGGTTTTGGCATTAAATAACCCACGAAAGTTGATATACCATTAAACAAAGAAACCAAACTAAATGTATGTTACATATACGTCATCGCCAAGTTCAATACTACAAGTTAGGAAGAGCGAAATTGCCCAATACAATGCAGTCTATTTTTTTACACTCCAGCATATACATATAAATATACGTATGATCAAGTCGTGCTGATTGCTAAGATTCTTTTGAGTCTCTCTCACCGTCTGTGTTTATCGGCCATTGCTCTTGGTAGATCCTAGAGATGGCATCCAGTGTCTGTACAGAACTGATAAACATAAGTCTTTCCTGGTTGACCAACACTGGTGTGTTCATGTGCGGGAGTCCATAGGAGGACGTCACTTATGAGTTCGTCCGTGCTTCTCCAGCAGTTCCTAGGATGTCTTGTCCCACTCATGGTGGATGGTTTGTGAGATGGGAGGAAAGTTGTCGAACAGCTGCTGTTTTGTGGGGTGCTGCTTCCAAGATTTGTTCAAAACAACACGCAGCATCCCTGTGTAATTCCCATCTAGCTTTTTCTCCAAGCGTTTCCTTAGAGTCCGCGTGGTGCAACTATACAGTAGCACTGACACGGCTACAGCTTGGAAGAATTCCTGTTTTATTTCATCAGAGATATCCGATTTCCATATAGTCTATAACCTGTCCCTAGTAATCCAGGCCTTTCCAAGGTATGTGTTGACATAGCTTTCAGTTGATGAGATATTTCTGCCGAGGTATGTGACATGGTCTAATGTGTATGTATGTATGTATGTAGCCGTATTCCAGTAAAAACAGTATATCATAGCGAAATTTTATTATGTAGCAATGCACTTAAAATGTTCTGAGAGAATAAAGCAACTTCCAGTCAAATCATCGACTGAATGATAATTTAGTGGGGGTCTACCTTTCGCGGTTAACGTCATTTTTTAACTATCTAAATCGTAGAATCCTTCACTATTATCTTTATGGAAGCATCTATATCATCATGTACCGCAGCTAAAACAGAAACCCGACGGATTTAGGAGTTCTCAAACATATATATATATATATATATATATATATATATATATATAAATTTGGCGACCATTGTCGAAGGCGACCCGAAAGCCACCTTTTCAATAGCTACTAATCTGAGATGTTGGGGAGGGTGATACTCCTTTCCCTGGATTGCTCCACTTTACCCTTGATAGTACCTTATAATGCTGAGTGTTGAGCAAGGAGGCATTAAGTGCCATTTTTTGAGTCTTTGTTATGACTCGACCTGGGATTGACCTCCAGTCTCCCGGGCCGTTGGCAAACACTCTACCCTCTTGGCTATATATATATATATATATATATATATATATATATATATATATATATATATATATATATATATATATATATATATATATATATATATATATATATATATATATATATATATATATATATATATATATATATATATATAATCCATGAAGACTGCAAGTGAAAAATTCAAATTAACAGCAGTTTAAAATTAAAAGCAGTCAGTATAAAAAGCGTGAAATTCAGAGTATTATTTTTGATAAGTTTGAGGTATATATATATATATATATATATATATATATATATATATATATATGATAATATAACATTGTATGGTTGTCATTATCTCACTTGGTTGGTTTGTGGCAGACCAAATGTGGTATAATTTAGAGAGTGCTCAATGTCTGTGATAGAGCGATTATATAATAATAGTAAATTGTTGGTTGGTTGATTGTTTGGGTTGTATGGCATATCAACATTTGTAGGTTATTTAATTCCCAATCCATTTTTATAAAAATAATTAGTTCTATTTCAAACAATTCAGTTTAGCATGAGTACACAGTTTAATTGTCAAAAACATTTCTATTTCAAGTTATTCAGTTAAGTCACACAGTTCTAATTTACCCAATTCAATTTAGTATAAGTATAGATTTTGTTTGCACATAGTTAAGTGTCAAAACAGTCCAGTACTAAACAATTTAGTTTAACGTAAGTACAATTTCAATGTCAAAAACAGTTCCATTTCAAACAATCTAGTTTAGCATAAGTACGCAGTTTAAACGTAAGTTTATGCTAATCTGAATTACTCGAAATAGAACTGTTTTAAAATTTAAACTGTGTACTTATGCTAAACTGAATTATCTGAAATAAAACTGTTTTGACTTTAACTCTGTGTATTGCCGAGTCGGCTGGGGCTATAGAATACACCGACTGCATCTCTGCAGAGTGGACCCCCCCCCAACGAGTGTCGTGCATATGACACTAAACGATCTGATGGTGAGGCTCCAGTGATGCTGTAGCTTTGGGGAATGCGGAGCACCCCCTTCATTGCCATTGCTTCCAGGTCCACTTTGGCTCGGAGTGGTAGCACCTGATAGGGCCCTATCTATGGGTTGAATATAACTAACTGCATATTTATGCGAAAATGAATAGTTTGAATTAGAGCTGTTTGACTAAACTGAATTGCTTGAAATAGAAATGTTTTTGACAAATAAACTGTGTACTTATGCTAAACTGAATTGTTTGAAATGGAACTGTTTTTGATATTGAAACTGTACTTACACTAAATTGAATTGTTATATATAGATCTGTTTTGACATTTAACTGTGTGTAAACTAAATATTTACTTATACTAAACTGAATTAGCTGAATTAAAACTGTTTGGATGAAATGAATAGTTTGAAATAGAAATGTTTTTGACAAACTATGTACTTATGCTAAACTGAATTGTTTGAAATAGTACTGACTATTTGCATTAGAATGGATTTGGCGTTTAATACCCTACAAGTGTTGATATGCTATAAAACCCAACCAATCAACCAATTAAACGTAAGTACACAGTTTAATTGTTAAAAACATTTCTATTTCAAGCTATTCTGTTTAGTCAAACAGTTCTAATTCAAACAATTCAGTTTAGCATAAGTACGCAGTTTAGTTCTATTTAACCCATAGATAGTGCACCTGGGAGCAATGGCACTGAAGGGGTCCTCCATATTCTCCAACGTTCTAGCATTACTGGAACCTCACCATCAGATTGTTTAGGTTCATAACCAGGATACTCGTTGGGGGTGGGTCTTACCCTCTATGCAAAGGTGCAGTCGGTGTTTTCAACAGCTCTAGCCGACTGGGCAAAATAAAAGTAAATAAATATATATTAGTTTTTATATATATCTAATAGCATAGATACTTATCTGTGACTACTGGTTTCATGTCATCTTATTACGATAAGAGAAAACATCAGTAAGTAAGTCTGCAGCATGGTATCTAATTATTAGCTGAATTTATATCTGAATTTTTTCTGTTTAATATTCGACCTATGCCGTTGGTATTCACTACTGAATTGAATTCATTGACAAGGAAGGAGATTATGTTGAAATTGAATATTTTTTGTATAGAATAAATTCTCTTTCCAAAGTTAAATTTCAGAAATATTAATGTACTTGCATACATGAAGAAATCTGATAAGTTAATATACAAAGAAGATAAATAATTGACTACTTTTTCCCTTCTTTTTGTAGAATGATGAAATCTGAAGTTATTGGCAATTACTGTTATTAATAACCGTTAGGGATAGAAAGAACGGAAAATAATCTAAGATGAATGAAAAAGATGAACACACGATTGGTCCAGAAGAACCCGAAAAAGAGGAAGCTAAAACAAGCAAAGACGACCTTTCAAAAAAGAATAAGGTAAACCTGCTTATTTTTATACGAATTTATACCAAATATTCAGACAAAAATTATAATTAAAAAAATCGAATACCATTTATAATTTTTCCACTCTGAAGCTGTGACAGTACGACTGTGCTGTCGCACCACGAGCACTTCAACGAAATGCTTGGAGAAGAAGCTAGATGAGAACAACCCAAGGATGCTGCGTTCTGAACAAATCCTGGAAGTAGCACTCCACAAAACTGCTGCTATGCGGTCACTTACCTCCCATCTCACAAACCCTCCAAGTAAGACGAACAAGACATGCTGGGCACAGCTGGAGAATCAAGGACAAACTCATAAGTGACGTTCTCCTGTAGATTCTTACATATGGACATACTAGTGTTAGTAGACCAACAAAAATTTACGAACATCAACTGTCTGCGGGCACAAGATGCCGCGGAGAGGACCGATCACGAGGGATTGCCGATAGGGATGGACGGTGAGAAAGACTCAAAGGAATCTGTACTATCAGCATGACTTAGAGATGATATATATATATATATATATATATATATATATATATATATATATATATGTAAACCTTTTTGTCAAGTAATTTTTGTCCAAAAAACTTTTAAGTGTTCGATGAAGAGCTGATTCCAAATTTTAGATTTTAAATGCTCATGATGTTATATCACCGCGAATGATTCTAGATTTCACGAAAATTTGGCAGAATAGTCGACAGAATGATATCCATCTATCGATCGTCCAGTCCAATATTTTATATATATAAGTAAAGTAATTAAAGTTGGTGATCATAGTCGAGGATGACTCGAAGGCTCCCTCTTCAATAGCTATTACACCGAGGTGTAGGGAAGGGCACTACTCCTTTACCTGGATTGCTGCACTTTACCCTTGATCTATACCTCATCGAGGTGTGTTAAGCAAGGAAGCATCAAGTACCATTTTTTGAGTCTTTGTTATGACGACCGAGGATTGAACCTCGGTCTCCCGGGCCATTGGCGAACACTCAACCCGTTAAGCCAAAGGACTGGTTATATATATATATATATATATATATATATATATATATAATTTTCTAACAGTATTAATTTTAAAATATTTTTCTGTGATGTACCAATTTTGTTGTGCTATAGTAACATTATATATATATATATATATATATATATATATATATATATATATATATATATATATATATAGCACAGCAAAATAGGTACATCACAGAAAAATATTTTAGAATTAATACTGTTAGAAAATTTGAACCTAGAAGAAAGCAATTTCCTGTCCATTTTGTTACTAATAATCCAGAGGTATTTGCCTTTGCGCTCACCCCACCAATGATCAAATTTCACTACGTTTGAATGTCTGACCAAGGGAGATAACGCGGGATGTAGACTTTTCAATTAGAACTTTTAATGTCAGTAGCAATGCTTCATAAAAAATGTCTTCTAAAAGTTTTAGAAAAAGTTTAAAGGCTTGAAGGTCAGTGTATAAAACTCTATTTTCCCCAAATCTCTACTACAAGTAGAATGTGTACAAGGCCATTTTAAGCAGAGAGTTTGTTTGTTTGTTTGTTTGTTTGGATTTTATGACATATCAATCTTTGTAGGTCATTTAATTCCAAACTCATTTTTATACAAATAAATAGTTCTATTTCAAACAATTCAGTTTAGCATTAGTCCACAGTTTAATGGTGAAAACATTTCTATTTCAAGCTATTCAGTTAGGTCATACAATTCTATTTCAAACATTTCAATTTAGCATAAGTCATTTGTTTGCCTAAATACGTTGTTTAAATGTCAAAACAATTCTATTTCAAGCAATTCAGTTTAACATAAGTATAGAGTTTATTTCTATTTAATGCATAGATAGGACCCTGTCAGGTGCTATCACTCCGGGCCAGAATGGACTGGGAGCGATGGCAATGAAAGGGTACTCTACATTCCCCAAAGTTCCAGCATTACTGGAACCTCACCATCAGATTGTTAAGTGTCGTATCCAGGATACTCGTTGCGGATATCTACCCCTCTGCAGTGAAGCAGTCGGTGAATTCCACGGACCCAGCCGAAGAAAAAAACTGAATATGTATATTAAAAACTGAATATGTATATAACCCATGTATCGAAGAAAAAAACTGAATATTTTCATAATCCGTTAATCAAAATTTTATTCAAACTATTTTCTTTAAATTACAGTCGCATATTTTAATAAACGTTATTTTCCTCTGGAAATTTGGCGGGCTATTCAGAAAGCATCGCGAATCACAGTTTCCCTACCGGCAAGTTACAATAGTTGATGAAAAGGAATGTGGAAGCACTTAGCCGAACATTTCACCCTGTCTTTCTTATAATTATCTTATCTACTCAGTTGGTCACAATCTGAAGCCATTACATACACTGTCAACCTTGATGGGGACCCATAAGTCTGTAAACGTTATCCATATTAGAGAAAATAATTACAAAGAACCGAAAATTATGAAAAAATATTTCATCTCCAAAATTACGATTAAATTTTTCAATCTTTAAAATAAGTTATTATTTCAAATAACAGAGTTATATAGACTTACCATCAAGTCTCATTGAACTCACTGGTTCCTCTTCGATCAGCGAAGTTAAGCAGTAATAATCTTGTACACTTCCGACAGGGCAATAAGTAGAGAATACTAAGCAGTGAAATTAAATCTTGTAATTAAAAGAAATCATATCAGCATTCAAAGAGATAAAAAGTCAATTGCCTTCATATGATAATGACACTTACTTTAAAATTGTTTTTTTTTTCTTTTCCTCTTTAATTTTTTCTGCTTTGAATGGAAATTGCACTATAAAATGATGAAATAGAAGATATTTTGTTAAGCATATATTTACCTTCAAGGCACATCATAATTTTTGCTGATGACTGATCATTGTTATAGAGCGCCTCTCAATGAGAATTTGTTTTCCTTCATGAAGACAAAATATATTAAAACTTCTTTGGTTCAGAGACCAGTTGACTGGGGCTGTAGAATATACCAAACTGAATCTCTGCATAGGGGTAAGACATCCTTTGCAATGAGTGTCCTAGATATGGCATTAAACAATCTGATGGTGAGGCTCCTGTAATGCCAGAGCTTTTAGGAATACGGAGTACCTCTTCATTGTTATTGCTTCCAGGTCCACTCTGGCTCGTAGTGGTAGCACCTGAAAGGGTCCAATCTATGGATCAATTAGAACTGTTTGACATTTAAACCAGGGTAAACAAATGACTTACGCTAAATTGAATTATTTGGAATAGAACTGTTTGATCATTTAACTGTGTGTAAACAAATGACTGATGTTTAATTGAATTGTTAGTGATACATAACGCTTCTTAAAATCATTTAACTTTGACTGATGCGAAATTGAATTGTTTGAAATAGAAGTGCTTGATCATTTAACTGAGTGTAAATAAATAACCGATGTTTAATTGAATTGTTAGTGATACATAACAATACTTTTAAAATAGAACTGCTTGATCATTTAACCGAGTAAACAAATGACTGGTGTTTAATTGAATTGTTAGTGATGTATTGCAATACTTCGAACCATTTAACTTTGTCTTATACTAAAATTAATTGTTAAAAATAGAACTGTTCGATCATTTGGACGGCTATCGATAGGCTCTCGATCATATGGAAATCAGACCTAACCGATAAAATGAAACGCAGTTTCTTCCAGGCAGCGGTTGTGTCGATACTGCTATATGGATGCACTACATGGACGCTAACTAAACGGCTGGAGAAGAAACTAGACGGAAACTACACAAGAATGTTGAGAGCAGTATTGAACAAGTCCTGGCGACAACACCCCACGAGACACCAACTATACGGACACTTGCCCCCCATCATGAAAACTATACAAGTTAGACGAACCAGACACGCGGGACACTGCTAGAGAAGCAAGGACGAGCTCATAAGCGATGTACTCCTAAGGACCCCCACATATGGCCGTGCAAAAGCAGGACGACCAGCTCGAACTTACATACAGAAACTATGTGAGGACACAGGATGTAACCCTGAAGACCTGCCGGAGGCGATGAGTGATAGGGAGAAGTGGCGAGAGAGGGTCAGGGATATCTGTGCTGACGGCACGATATGATGATAATGATGATGATGATGATGATGATATCTATAAAATGTCTTTACAAATTGTATATTTACTATATATGTTAAAACAGGATTTGGCATTAAATAACCAACGATGGTTGATATGCCATAAAACCAAATTAAACTAAACCAAATCCTCCGTTCACTCAGTACACAGAAAATTTGGTAGCTTTGGATTAAACAGTTATCAGTACATAGAGGACAGAAAAACTCTTTTTCAGATAGTAATAAGATAGTATAAGCAAGCTTCCGTTCACTCATACCAAAGATTTTAAACTCTCCGGTTTCCCTTAATGAAAATGTTGATATCTTTTTTTATTTGCAAAAACTGTAACTAGTAGAGACATAATCTACCCAAGTGCATGTTTATATCCTGTATAGTAAATATTTTACATGGTAACCATTGAGAAAGACACGTGTTAGGTTTAACTGCCCACCTCATTTTTTCGACTTCGAATAACTTGAGATACGGTTATTATGACGGCAATATCTATTTTTGGCGACAAAAGTTCAATTCTCTAAAGGTTATTCATGTGGAAGATGAAACATTTCGTACTAGCAGAATTGTTCTCAATGTTTCAAAGTTTATTGGTACCATTTTCATTTATATACAAGGGAGGATTGAAAAGTTCATATGATTACGTCATATCGACTGTTGATGGTTTTTTACCAAGAGTATCCAAGCACTCCAACATCAATAGAAGCGTGTTGGACCACAAGGGGACTATGTTTAAAAAGAAACCGCATTTCATCGCATTCAATGAGAGGATCTTGGACAGTCTATGAATTTTTCAGCCGACCCTCGCATTATCACCTTTAAAATTCACAAGTTTTGGCTTTAGGTAACCGTCAGAAGAAATATTTTTGTGTTGATAAGTTGTTTTGTTTTTGCTGGTTTGTTTATTCTAATTTTAAAAATAGTTTTGAAAAAGGTTGACGCAGATATAAACAATTAACAAAAGTAATAAGGTACATAGGAATACTTTTTCTTTGTCATTTTTTTCTTAACTATTTCGACTTAAGATCTTCATTTGAAGAAAACTTTTTTGTGAAAATAGTAGAGTTTGTTTTTGTTGCTTTTTTTTAATTTTTTAAATTGTATTTAGAATAGTTAGTTCGCTACAAATGTAGCGACGAAAGTTGAACTGGTAAAGTAGCATATCCATTTTTCGAATGAAAATTATTTTTTTAATGTCCAAGTGATTTGAACTCACCACTTTATAATCTCTTCTATCTGTTGTATGGCCGTAATACATATACAACTGTACACATATACATGCGGAAACATAACCAACAATAATGACGAACGAACACACTTCTTTAGAAAAATATACCTCTCACACTTTATGCGAAAGGGTTGCGAAAGGGTTGTGTGTGAGAGGTGAGTTGGAGACTGAACAGACTGCAACATATTGACCCTTAGTTCTTCTGTCTTTAGCAGCACTTCTTTTCTCATTCTGCTGGGCTGCTCAACCGGGGGTCCTGAGGGTTCAAACCCTCTGCTGGGAGCTAGTTCTCACTGCCTCGAACTACAACTGCAACTGACTCCAACTAACTCGAACTGTCGGTGGCACCGGGTTATATAATTGTTTGACATCCACATGCTTCCTGTGAGCGTCGCATTTGCACCGAATTCAACCCGTTCACAGGTCTTCGACCGGATGTACCTGTTTCTCGATTGACGGCTGGGTCGAAGGTCAATATGTTACATATCGTGTACACCTGACATTTGGAATGTGGGTGTGAGGTATGTTTCAAATCAACTGTATCTAGTTTAGTAAAACCGGCTCAATGGTCTAGTGGGTAGAGTGTTCGCCAATGGCCCGGGAGACTGGGATTCAGTCCCAGGTCGAGTCATGCTAAAGACTTAAAAAATAGTACTTGATACCTCCTTGCTTAACACTTAGCATTATAAGGCACGTATCAAGGGTAAAGTGGAGAATTCCAGGGGAAGGAGTAGCGCCCTCCCCCACACCTCAGTGTAGTAGCTACTGAAAAGAGAGCTGTCAGGTTGCCCTCGACTACAGTCGCCAACTTTACTTACTTATTTTAGTAAGATATTTGATTGGCACAATTGTTTACTTAGATGTCTATGTCACAGCCAGTATCTACGTCAAATTCTGTTAACCCTTCACAGAAGGCCGTCATCGGCTCTGGTCGTCTAAAAGGGGTCAAGTTCGGGTTCATAATGAACCTTTCAAGAGAGGACACCAACTGTTTTTTGTTGTTTTTTTGTTTGTTTTATTTATTTTTTTTTTTATTATTTTTTTTTATTTTTATTTTTTTTTATTTTATTTTATTTTTTTGGTGGGGATTGCAGCTGTTCATTCAGAAGGTTTTCTTCCTGAATGAATTCCCATATCATCTGATTTCATCCTGAACTTCCAAAACTACTTACTTTTCACGAAATCAAGAACCAAGTCTGAATTATATTGAAAACGTGTTTTTTAGGATTGTATTTTTAGTCTGTTGATGTTCCTATTGAATGATGAAAGCTTTTTAGGGCTTGTTTCGTACATTCATTAATTATATGCTTTACACCCCTCTCTCTCTCTCTCTCTCTCTCTGTTGACCGACTTGTTATTCATTGGAGACTGCGAGTCATTCGCAATCAGACAAATTAGCAGCAGTATGCTCATTTTTTAACAAAAATTTTAAGGTCACTTTAATAGATGAATATTTAAACGTTTGTAATACAAAATATAATAAGCTCTACAATGACACAAGATCAGTTTTACCGAACATTATCCCGCAATCTATAAAGATGAAGATACACAGACTTTCCAAAAGTATCTTATAATAACCTAATCAATCATGTTAGTCATGCGGAAGACAAGAATGTCATTACAAATAAAGTGAAGAAAAATATCTTTATTGTATCATTATACAGCTAAACTTAGAGTCAGCAAGAACAAAGGTACGTGAAATGTTTTTATTTTTAACTTATGTCTTATTTCTTCAAAACAATTGTATCTATTCTGTTTTTTAATTTCGCAAACAAATTCTTACAAGCCATTTTCTAAGCTTAACTTAGGACAGAAGCTTGGGACACCCAGTGAAAACTGAAAACAAATTGCTTGCAGTTTCTTTTGACAATATCAACACAAGAAAACAAGGACCTATTCTTTATTAAAAACATTTTATTTAGTCTATCAGTATTATGAGGGTTCTTTGTTTCAATTTCATAATTATTATCTTGTTACCAGTTTCCAATGATTTATAATGTTATCATTTTCGTATAGATCCGTACTTACTCTCTTCAATTGACCCCCCTCTATCTCTCTCTCTCTCTCTCTCTCTCTCACACACACACACACGCACACACACTCACACACACACACACCTTCAGTCTTCTCCTCTCTATGTGTCACTTCATTTTCTAATTTAAATTTAAGATTTGCTTAGTCTGGCATACAGGCCACTGGTTGTTTACACTACCTACCATTGCATAGATCAAGCATGGGCAAGCTTTTTCGAGCCGTATGTGACATGGCCCATCATCAGGCGAGTCACTTCGTTTGGTTTGATTTCTTTTTTAATAGCAAATCAACATTCATGGGTTATTTAATGCCAAAGCTATCCTTGTAGAACAGCAGTTATACTATTTAGCTCATAACAGAGAGGATAAGGAAATTCAAAGCTTTCCCAAAGGTATTAGTCCGATAGTAAATTCAATAGTACGACTGGAGTTCGAACTCACTCACTTCGAAACCGCAGTCCGGCAGTTTAACCTCGAGGACTCCCCCATCAAGCCGCAGTACTAAAAAGTTTAGGGTAAATTTTTCTCAAAATACCGCAACCATTTTCATTACAGAAAGCCATAGGCGTAAGCATCTTCTTCAGATATTGGAAAAGTTGATTTGTTGTTTTGTTTTCATTTGAACGATCTTTTCTATAAAATATTGAAGTCTTGGAATAATATCATTGATATCAATGGGATTAATACACGCTGTCACCGTGATATATTACGGAATAATTAAAAGAAGAAAATAATACTTGAAAAATCAACGCATTCAATATGTATATAACCTATGTATCGAAGAAAAAAAAACTGAATATTTTCATAATCAGTGAATCAAATTTTTATTCAAACTATTTTCTTTAAATTACAGTCGCATATCTTAATAAACGTTATTTTTCTCAGGAAATTAGGCGGGCAATTCAGAAAACATCTTACCTCCCTGCAGAGAAGCAGTCGGTGTATTCTACAGCCTTAGCCGACAAGGCAAGTATTTCTCGACTAAACTTAGCTTCAGGAGGCCATCTCCCTAGGCTCTCCCCTGCTTGCAGGACAAAGTTCCTTGCTTGGTGCCTGAGGCGCCCTAAAAGGGGAATGCCATCGGAGTCATGCACCTGCTGCACATGAGTCTCGATTCATGAGCAGCTCCCATTATAAAACGGTCTTGTGTCGTATTCTGATACGGTAGGATGTTAATTAAATACAAATACAGTACCCAGATCTGATCTCGCCACTTAGAGTGAACTCTCCACCTCTATTTACCAACACAACTCATGTAACGTTCCATCGAACTCAGCTAAACTTAGTAACTATTAGCAAGATTCGTTCTTTGGTCAACAACGATTTATATAAATATTATTGTCAGTAATCATAATGAGGATTTGCTGTAAAGTACCAACCAAGAAAGATACTTGACTTTTTTTCCTCTCTCGTTTACGTAATTTCGATTATTCTTTGAGTGTCCTCTTCAAATTTTTAAGATGATAGCAATTATAAGTTCATTCCATTTGCTGATTTTTTTTTTACTTCCTGGTGAGCTAAGTGTCATATTTATAAATAGAACTTACATTAAAAAGTGCAGTTTTCGTTGAAGGAAATGGACTCAATACGACAAGTTCAAACCCAAGACGAGGCCATTTGTGTTTTGCTTAGCGTTAATACCCACGGTGAAGGCATAAATGATTCACTTTACACTCCTCTGCCCCTCAATAGATAAATAGTAGAACAGGCTTGGCTCTTTGGTCTTCGTACGGCAATTGGACAAGGTTAAGGAAAACTGAATTTAAATCAGCCGTATATCGTTTAAAAATTGACCTTGTGTCGCTTCCTGCCCGGAGGGGTTTGGTAAATATGTATATATTAGAATTTTTTTCTTTGTTCTTCCTTCATTTCTTTTTCTTTTCAAAGATAGCACTGACTAAGAATAAAAACTTTTCTTGTCGCCTCATGATCTATAAAATGGGAAATTAGCAATAATGGTGCATCTGTTCATCTTTCTAGTTGTTTGAATCAATTTTAACCGCGCACACACGCATGCACGCGCACACACACACACACACACATACATATATATATATATATATATATATATATATATATATATATACGTATAAACAGTACTCAGTAGATCATAAAGCTTTTCAGCAAATTCTTTTAAGGAATTTTTCAACTTATTCTCTTTGTTTAAACATTAATTGTGCCTGATACGAATAAATATGTTTTCTATAGAGAAACTTAAATTAACCCTCTTCTAAGGTATGAAATCTAAAACTTGTTATATTAACCAAGAAAATATTTCTCATCTTAAAAGCTTAATATCGAATTAAATTGCAGTCATAGCGTAGAATATATATATATATATATATATATATATATATATATATATATATATATATATATATATATATGGTTGGTTGGGTTTTATGGCATATCAACCTTTGTAGGTTATTTAACGGCAAATCCATTTTTATGTAAATAATCAATTCTATTTAAAACAATTCAGTTTACCATGAGTACACAGTTTAATTGTCAAAAACATTTCTTTTTCAAACTATTCAGTTTATTCATGCAGTTATATATAACAATTCCGTTTAGCATAAGCAAACAGTTTAAATGTAAGTACAGTTTAATTGAGAAAAATATTTCTATTTCTAGCTATTCAGTTTAGTCAAGCAGTTCTAATTTAGCTAATTTAGTTTAGTATAAGTACAGATTTTGTTTACACATAGTTAAATTTCAAAAAAGTTGTATGGTAAACAATTCAGTTTAGTGTAAATACAGTTTCAATGTCAAAAACAATTCTATTTCAAATAATTCAGTTTAGCATAAACACGCAGTTTAAATGTAAGTACGGTTTAATTGTGAAAAACATTTTTGTTTCAAGCTATTCAGTTTAATCAAACAATTCAATC
Source organism: Sepioteuthis lessoniana (assembly GCA_963585895.1). Taxonomy (NCBI): domain Eukaryota; kingdom Metazoa; phylum Mollusca; class Cephalopoda; order Myopsida; family Loliginidae; genus Sepioteuthis; species Sepioteuthis lessoniana. The sequence goes on along the minus strand of OY757907.1, from coordinate 40,284,467 downwards.
TAGCATAAGTATGCCGTTAGTTCTATTTAACCCATAGATAGGGCCCTATCAGGTGCTACCACGCCGGGCCAGCGTGGATCTGGGAGCAATGGTAACAAAGGGGTACTCCCTATTCTCCAAAGCCCCAGCATTACTGGAACCTCACTATCAGATTGTTTAGTGTCATATCAGGACACTCGTTCTACAGAGATGCAGTCAGTGTATTCTACAGCCTCAGCCGACTGAGCAATATATATATATATATATATATATATATATATATATATATATATATATATATATATATATATATATATACCGGTAAATTTTAAAATGTTCACGTGAAAAGGGTGTATGTGTTCACGGTTTCTCGTCTTCCATAAACGTAGACAATATAATGACCTATAATAAAATAAATCCCTCAAACCAGCAATAAATGAAAAGGTTTATTTATTCCTTTTGTGCACAGCTGGTATGTGTATAGATATTATTGATTCTGTTTACATTGATGAATTTATAAAAATGTAAGAAAAGTGAAAAGAAGAAAAGAAAAAGAAAGAAAATAATTTGTTTTCAAACGAAATCATTCGTAATTATCAATCAGACCTGAACATGTCATTAAAATCTGATGATTAGTTGATTTTGGGTAGATATTTTAAAATCGGGGGTGGGGAGGGATTGCTATCTTTTGTTTTTGATTAATTTTGTTTTGTTCTGCTCTCTCTCTCTCTCTCTCTCTCTCTCTCTCTCTCTCTCTCTCTCTCTCTCCCTCTCTGTGTGTGTGTGTGTGTGTGTGCTGACCAAAATATTCTCATAAGATGTGGCCAAATGAGATTCATTTCTCAACGCAGTCTCCCATGCAGTCCACACGCTTCTTCCATCAGCGTTGCAGTGCTTGGAGGATGCTATTGGTAAAAAAGTCAATAGCAGATATGACGTCATCATTTGAACTTCTCAGCACACACCCGTAGCGTAAAGTAACTATTGATGATACGAATAATTCAGTTGTAGATCAAGTATTCCTATCGAATACGTATGATATTCAAACAGATCAATTCAACCCACAGATGAAACCCTAACAGGTACTTCCAATCCAAGTTAGAGTGGATTTGGGAGTAATGGCTGTGAAGATTTTCTCAACACTCTTGAAATCTCTAGAACTGGAGCCTCACCATCAGATGCAGTTTAGTGTCATGTTCGGTACATACCCCTTTAAAAAGGTGTACAGTTGGCGTATGAGCAACGAGGTGGTTAGAACAAAGAGATCAAAGGGTTAACTCTAGGAGTAGCAGGTAAATACTCTATTTCATTGAATGTTTCAAAGACGTTCAGTCTGTTGTGACTTGTTAGGGACTTTTTTTTTTGTTTTCTTAAATGCTTGTTTGTTACTTCAATATTCGGTGTGCTAGCACTTGTTAATTACGGTAAATACAACCAAACACTAACACTGATTTGCGTAACAATGATAAATGGAGAAAAAAAAACAATCTTAATCTCAACCGACAAGATTTTTAAGTATCAGGTTAGAAAAGGCTATTTAGTGCACTGAATTTACCAGTGTTACTGGGGGAGGTCGATAAGACTGAGTGAATGCCAATGATGTTAACGACTAGAGCCAATACACAATATATGACAAGTATCCCTGACCGTCGAATTCATCCATAAAAAGGTGTGGAGGTGTGTGTAATTATCACTTTTATACTCACTAACACATTTCGGAATGGTTAAGCAGTGATGAGCCAGCTCAGAGCTTACATTAGAGATCACTTAGGTATTGTAACCCGAATTAAGCAAAGTTTTCGAAGACTTACTATCATGTCACACTGAAAGCAACATATCTCGTTAGATCACCAAGGTTAAGCAGCTATGAGTACGCTCAATCCTAAGATGATTGATTGATTGATTATTTGATTATAACGGCATGTCAACTCGTCTAGGGATATTTTATACACAGGGGTTCATTTTATGTTTATATTTAGATTTTTGTGTGTTGTTATTTCTTGTTATATGATATATATTTCTTCCTAAAACAAATTATTTGCACACAGTTATATGGTTTCAAGTATTTCTCTCTAATATCAATATGGTTTCAAGTAATTATTTCTATTTGATAATATTCATTTATTTGTTCAAATATGCTTGCACTTATATGGTTTCAAGAGACTAATAATACTCCTTTGTAAACACTTTAGTATCTTTGTTTAATGGTATAACCTTCGTGGGTTATTTAATGCCAAGGACATCTTTGTTGAATATGTTTGGTTCGATGGATTGGTTTAGTTTTATGGCGTATCAACCACTGTAAGTTATTTAATGCCAAATCCGATTTATTCGCATTTATTAGATATATATGATTTGTAAACATAAGTCAACAAAATGAAATAGTTTTAAGTATTGCTATGTATCACTAACAATTCAATTAAACAGTCAATTTTTACACACAGTTTAATGATCAAACAGTTCTATTTCAAACAATTCAATTTAGCATGTCCTTTGTTTGCACTCAGTTTAAATGTCAAACAGTTCTATTAGACACATAGATAGGCCCCTATCAGGTGCTACCACTCCGAGTCAGAGTGGACCTGAGAGCATGGGAATGAAGGGATACTCCGCGTTCTCCAAAGCTCCAGCATTACTGGAGCCTCACGATCAGATTGTTTAATATCATATCCTTGACACTCGTTTGGGGTGTTTTATCCCTATGCAGAGATGCAGTCGGTGTATTCTACAGCTCCAGCCGACTGAAGGACAGCAGTAATACAATTTAAGATAAAACTGTAAGGATTTGGGAGGTTCATAGCTTTCCCTAGGGTATGAGTCCAAAAGTAAACGTATTAGCGTGACTGGAGTTCGAACTCACTTACTTCGAGGCCGCAGTTCAGCTCGTAAGCCATAACGTCATGGGAACTCGTAAACACTTATAGCTTCAAGAAACTATTTTTAATACAAATAATTTACAGTGATATATAGAATACGATTAATTTTTTAAAAGATATATTTGGTCCACAAACAGTGCCCTAACCGGTACTAATACTCCGAGTCAGAATGGCAATGAATTGGGACTCCACACCCTTCAGATATGCAGAACTTTAGCTTCATCATCTGATATAGTTGAGTGTCATACCCCACGCAACCCCTCTGAAGGGAATACAGTCGGGGTACTATAAGTGTCACCGATAAGGTGAAGTACTTAGGTAAGTAAACATCTAGTAACTGTCGGTACTGTAAGTGACTTATAGCCTGTGTGCAAGACTAAGCAAAAAGTAATAAATCAATGGCACTATAATGGTTATCAAGCTTGTACTAGCAAACCATCGCCAGTGAATTTTATTCTCATCTGAACACCCCATATTTCTATCTTTGTATTAAACTAAGCAAAAAGCTTAAATGATGACCTAAGGCTTGTATGTTAGATTTAGTACAGTTTAGGAAAGTTTGAACCATCTTGCAGATGTAATGCTTAATTAGCTAAGCAAGCAAACTATTTGTAGTGATTAAACAAAGCTTATCAAATTACAACATATTTAGAGAGACTTATGATCAAGCAACCTTGAAAGCTCTAGTTTCAGTTGCATCATCTAAGATGTGCAACGATTAACAAGTTCACTACTTAAAGGGTGACCACTAATCCCGTCTAAGCAAAGCTTATCAAATAATAACCTATTTAGAAAGACTTATGATCAAGTAACCTTAAAAGCACCAGTTCCTCTTGTATCATCTATGATATGCAACGACTAAGCCAGACTAAGCAAAGCTTATAATAATAACTCTCTTAGAAATAGTCTAGTTGCTGTGATTTGAACTTTACTATGCTAGTTGCACCACACTGATTGAAAGAATTTACAAGCATCAGGACTAAAACTGTGGATTCAAGCTAACATACCGTATAGCTGAATGAACAGTGGACAAACAGAAGATTTTATCAAACAAGCTTTGACATTTCTAATTATTACTTGTATGTTTGAGTGTGACCTAAATCGCCATAATTCGTGTGGCCTTGAATCCAAACACAAACAATCAATCGACTAGTTAGTAGTTGCACCTTTCATAGTCTTAGTTTCATCATAACAAATCACTACACTGGTAAAAGCCGCCATATCTGTCAGCTACAAATCAAGTGTTTGTACCTTAGCAGAGAAAATGTCCCAATAAATAAGCGCCGTTAAATTTTGACGGCATCCCAAGTACAATGCATTGCAATTTTCTAGCGTTGTATTGCCACTCAGTTGCTCTCTTCTGTATTGAACGTTACGTTCCATATTGTTATTTTCTCGCTCTCAGTATTGAACTCTTTCACTCTCTACATTGAGGCTCACTCACTCTACGTATTCCCCCCCCCTCTCTCTGTATTGCTACAACCTCATTCTCTGTATTGCATTTCACGCTCTCGTTCTTGCTCTTCCTCTGTATATCTCTTTCTTATTCTTATTCTCTGTATTGCCACTCTCTCGCTCTATGTATTATCCCTCTTTCACTCTATGTATTGCCATTCTTTTGCTGTATGTATTGGACACACACACACATACACACACACACACACACACACACACACATATATATATATATATATGAATTAATGTTCAGCGACTATGTGTTTGGAATTATTCATATATTGGATATAAAAAGTTTCTAAAAATTCTAACAGAGTGCTCAATGAATGGCTATTAATGTATAAGAGTATATATAGAAAATCTCTCAGACAGAGCAAAATATATCTGTAATATCAAAGAAAGATTAATACTATGCCGTTATAAATTTATTTCAACAAGTCGCAAAAAGCGGCTCATCTCTTCAGATGGCTTAAATTTCTTCTATTTAAGCCATCTGAAGAGATGAGCCGCTTTTTGCGACTTGCTGAAAAAAATAATTATAATGGTATAGTATCTATCCATTAAGTTTTCTTTCTTTGATATATATATATATATATATAGATATATTCCTTCACCTATAGATAAAATTGTTCGGGAGATTAAGTTCTGTAGACTTGGCGGGTAACCAGTCTGGAAGAAAGACGCCCTTGAACTCAAGAAACCAGAAGGTGGGGTGCGATATTGCCTTTAACCTTTTTTCTAGTGAATAATGCAGCCACGTCGTACCAAGCTCTGCTGAACTTAGTCTTTTCAATAAGGCTACATCAGTAGCGTGGAAAAAGGATACTTGCTGTATGGTCAACTGGCAGTGTTTTATACAAAGTTGCTCTAGCATGTGGCTTGATCTAGATACAGATCTATGCTTTTATAAGAAAAACATGCTGCTATAGACCATGACAAATCTCTCTCTTTTTTTAAAATTCATGTTTAGAATACCGCTATTTCTTCACAGAATGCCCGTCAGAGAATGAGAGGTAGGAAGCTTGCTTGACTGACAATCTACTAGTACCCCTCGGTCGTACCACAGAAAGCTAATTTTATAACACATCTCCGACGAATTATACGTTGGTGATAACGTAGAACAATTATTAGAAGTTTATCTTTTCACATGCTAAATAAATAACTAGAGTCAATTCTTCGTATATGCTAAAAAGAATTACTTGAATGTGGCTGAATTATTCAATAACTAGTTGATCAGTGACGTCATAAGAAACATCTTATTTGAACATGTCTGAGATCTTGTCCACTGACTTTGCAGGTAGATTTCACGGAAATTCTAATAATAATAATAATAATAATAATAATAATTAAGACGAGACCTTGTGATAATTAACAAAAAAAAATGAGAACTTGCCGAAGGGTGTACTTTGCTGTCCCGGCCTACCCCATTGTGAAAATCAAAGAAAACGAAAAAAAAAAAAAGAAAAAAAAAAGACAAATATTTAGATCCTAATAATTAACTAAAAAGCTATGTAGCATGAAGTTGACGGTGATACCAATTGTAATTGGTACACCTGGAACAATCCCCAAAGGGATAGAGGAGTTAGAAATCGAGCGAAGACCATCCATTGTTGAGGTCAGCCAGAATACTAAGAAGAATCAGGCACACCTGAGGAGACTTGCTGTCACTCAGACTTCAGTGAAAGACCATCAGAAAACTCTGGTGGGAAAATTCACAAGGAGTAATATGATAATAATGATAATTATTAGAAGTAGTAGTCGTAGTAGTTGGGCCGTGACGTCAAAAGAAACATCTTATCTAAATGTAGCGGTATCATTTTGATAACTTGTTGATCCGTTAAAATTAAACTGCCATAAAATTCGTCCGGATCACCAAAACCTGGACAAGAACGAGAAAGTAGATTTGAAGCAAAACCACCTGAAAACAGAGGACAGAGATAGAAATGAATAAATATGGATATTTGCCCGATATCACATCTGCCGTTTGATGATGCCAGAAAAAATTACATTGCTTAGTCATAAGCTTCGGCTCTTTCCTGAGACGTCTGACTTGATAAGTTTTGATTTAGTTTATTTAACAGCGCATTAACTTCTTATCAGTTATTTGATACCAAAATTTGATTCATTTGTAAATGTTTGTAGTCATGACTATTTTCTACGTTCTATTGCCATATTTTCTTTTTCATTTATCTATAATGATTATTTGCTTGCACACACTTATATGGAATCCAATATTCCATCTAATACAAATAATTTGCACTCAGTCATAGGGTTTCAAATGTCTCTCTCTAATACTAATGATTTATGCTCAATTTTATGGTTTCAAGTAATTATTTCTATTTTGATAAAATTCGTTTGTTTGCACACATATGGTTTGATTTGGTTTTGTTTCTTTGTTTAATGGCATGTAAACTTTCTAGGGTTATTCAATACCAAAGAGATCATTGTAGAACAGCAGTTATATTATTTAAACAATAGTTGAGGGTATAAGGGTATTCATACCTTTCCCAAGGGTCTTAGTCCGAAAGTGAACATAATAGCGTGACAGAAGTTCGAACTCTGTTACGTTAAGGCCACTGTCCAGCACTTTAGCCATTACACCACTGGGTCCCCCTCTACATCGTTTTAAGTATTCCTATCTAATACAAATAAGTTTCTAACTGATCTATTCTATTTCAATAATTTTTCTTTAAATCTCGCTTTATATTTGGCTAATCAACAACAACAAAAAAGAGAATCTGCAAAATTGTCGACTTTGCTGTCCCGGCGGACTACAGAATAAATCTGAAAAAAGTGAAAAGAAGGATAAGTACCTCGACCTTGCTAAAGAATTAAAAAAGCTGTGGAACATGAAAGTAACGATTGTGCCAATTGTGATTGGTGCGTTAGGCACAGTAACTAAAGTATTATTAAAGGGCCTGGAGGACTTGGAAGTTGGCGGACGGGTAGAGACTATCCAAACGACAGCATTGCTAAGAACGGCCAGAATACTGAGACGAGTCCTGGAGACTTGAGGAGACTTGCTGTCACTCAAACTCCAGTGAAAAACCATCAGCTAACACTGATGTGAAAAACTCTAAAGGAGTAAGAAAAAAAAAATTTTAATTGAAAATAAGTGGACAAGTACAGATCATCCTGACTACAGCATTACTAAGATCGACCAGAATACTGAGAAGTGTCCTGGAGACTTGAGGAGACATGCTGTCACTCAAACTCCAGTGAAAAATCATTAGCTAACGCTGGTGTGAAAAACTCTCAAAGACGTAAGTAAAAGTAAAGTTGGCGACCTTAGTCGAGGGTGACTCGAAGGCTCCCTTTCCAATAGCTACAACACCGAAGAGTAGGGGAGGGCGCTACACCATTCCCTGGATTGCTCCACTTTACCCTTGATCCACACCTTATAGTGCTGAGTGCTAAGCGAGGCGGCATCAAGTACAATTTTTGAGTCTTTGGTATAACTTGACCTGGGATTGAATCCCGGTCTTCCGGACCATTGGCGAACACTCTACTCATTAGACCAATGTAAAATAATTATAAAAAATCATTTGTTTACATAGAATTCCTGGTATGGTATCAAGTATTCCAATCTAATACTAATAATCTAAATACAATTACATTGTTTAAAGTAATTATTTCTATTAAATAGTTAATTGTCTGCACACTCTTATATAATTTTAAGTCTTCAGGTGAAACAAACAAGAGGAATGGCCGAAGAAGGACGAATAAATGCTCAATATTCCTTGGACAACGCAAAAAATGATCTTGTGGCATAGGAACGAAGTATAGAGAGAAAGGAAGAAAAATACCTTCCATTGTTACTAAATTAGTAATAAATTGGTCCCAGTGTGTTTGTAGGACCTGCTAAATACACTAAATTGCTGTACTTGGACAGAAGAACGACACGCTTATTAGAATTTTCTAAAATTTTACTCCCGCAAGAAGGCAAGTCTTCCCATAATACTGAAGAGGAAAGTGCTATGAGAAATCTGTTGAAGATAGATTTTAAAGCAGGAAGAAGATGAAATTAGAAATTTATTACCAATTTGTTTAGCTTGATAGGTTTTTTATATATGCATATCAAGGCAAAAAATAACCTAAAAAATAACAGTAGACTGAATCCTTAATCAGGTTCTAATTTTAGAAGTAAAAATTTGAACTTATAAATATATTTTTGTCGCACCTAACAATCATAGTTTTAGAGTTACGTCGCTGGTTTAGAGTAATTAATTTATTATAAATTATTCTAATTTTCTTTTAATGTACTGAATGAATTAACTGAAATTGTTTTAATTCAAGTGGGAAAATTGTAGTGATATGCGTCAGCTTTAACTAATAGTACGATCTCAGAACCAATGAATTGCGTAAGGCCCATTGGTATAATGGTTAGAGTGTTCGCCAATGGTCCGGAAGTCGTATCAAAAACTCAAAAAATGGTACTTAATGCCTCTTTGCTTAACACTTAGCATTATAAGGTATAGATCAAGGGTAAGTGGAGCAATCCAGGAAAAGGAGTAGCACTTTCCCCTACACCTCGGTATCGAAGCTATTGAAAAGGGAGACTTCGGTCGCCCTCGACTATGGTCGCCCAACCTATATATATATATATATATATATATAGTGTTTTCAGTGATAGAGCAAACGTATCTAAGTTAGGATAGCGTAGACATAGATTCAACGGAACTTGGTAAGAGTCAGTTTCTCGCCTATGGGATCTATTTGGTTTGATGATTACATATAAGAGAAACTGACTGTTATCAAGCTCTGTTGACACTATGTCTAGGCAATCCTGATGCATATATGGTTGGTTGGTTGGGTTTTATCGCACATCAACCCTTGTAGGTTATTTAACCCCAAATCCATTTTTATACAAATAATCAGTTCTATTTCAAACAATTCAGTTGAGCATGAGTAGACAGTTTAATTGTCAAAAACCTTTCTATTTCAAGCTATTCATTTTAATAAAACAGTTTTAATTCAAACAATTCAGTTTAGCATAAATACACAGATTAGTTCTATTTAACCTATAAATAGGGCCCTATCAGGTATTACCACTCCGGGTCTGAGAGCGATGGCAATAGGGGTACTCCGCATTCCCCAAAGCTCCAGCATTACTGGGATCTCACCATCAGATTGTTTAGTGTCATATCAGGACACTCATTGGGGAGGGTCTTACCCCTCTGCAGAGATGCAGTCGGTGTATTCTACAGCCCCAACCGACTGGGCAACCTAATGTATATGTATGAGAGTGAAATATGAACGAAAGAGATAAAACAAATAGAAATATTTCATGGAGGTTACCTCTTCTCAACTTGTGTCAACGTAAGATCATCGTTGGGAGAAAAAAATTTGTGAAGAAAAGTTTTTAGCATAGTTTTTAAGAGTTGATATGCTACAAAAGAAGCGACGAAAAATGAAGTAGTGACGTAGCATATCCACTTGTACAAGGTTTAGTTTGGTTTCTTTGTTTTAATGGCATATCAACCATTTTTAGGTTATTTAATGCCAAAGCCGTTCTCCTAGAAGAACAGTAGTGGTACTATTTAACCCATAACTGGGAGGATAAGGGGATTCATACCTTTCCCAAGGGTATTTGCCCGAAAGTGAACGTAATAGCGCGACTGGAGTACGAACTCGCTTACTACGATTCCGCAGTCCATCGCTTTAACCATTACACCACGAGGACACCCCACAGTGTGTGTGAATGAAAAAATTAATACATAAATACATTATTATTTAGATATGCACTTGTTTGCATATGAGCGGATTATAAAAATGAGTATTGTTTAGTCAAATTATTCATTTTTGGCAATAACAACTGCCTGACAAAAATTACCAAACGTCGTTACAAGAGACGTTGTTGAAGATGGCGGAAAAGGGCTACGTGATCTCTTTCCATCCGAACATTGAATGGGACAGCGCAAAAGCTTTATAAATTGTAGGCCACCTATAACTTCTACAGACATTATACCATAACAATTCACACAGGAGGGAGTCCCCCGTGGCGCAGTGGCTAAAGTGATGTACTACAAAATTGCAGTCAGTAACTGGAGTTCGAACTCCAGTCGCGCTATTACGTTCACTTTCAGACAAATACCCTTGGGTGATATGAATTTTATCTCTCCAAGCTATGGGTACCACTAATATTCTTTTACAAAGATAGTTTTGGCTTAAAATAAGCCATGAAGTTTGATACGCCATTTGATAAAGAAAGAAAATGACACTAAAAATTGGATACGTCTCCTGAAAAAGCCAAGCTCCAAACAACAGAAGTTCCAAATCTTTACCTATGCCTCTGAACGTTAACTTTTTTGAACATTGCTATATTTTCTATATGTGTGTCTCACGTTATATAATGGTCAACGAGCTAGCCTAGCAGACCTATGTCAATGAGTGCAGTTACGACTGGTTGCTCAATACTTCTGGCCTTGTGCAAAACTAAGCTAAGCTTAATAAATGACAACCTATATTTTCTTCATTGTCCCGGAAGATGTTTAAAAGTCTTCCTTTCTAATCAGCAACTGAAATGCACATTTACGTCAATGTTTGTGAAATTCCTTACAAGACAATGGCACGAAAAAAAAAATTCATTTCCTTTTCGTGAGTTTTGTTCACAGAATGCTGGTCACTTGAAAATAAAATTGCTGTAGTTGTTCGTTTGTTTATTTGTTTGGTTGGTTGTTTTTTGTTTTGTTTTCCTTCGGAAACAAATTGAATACGTGCTGTTCTCCAATCTTCATATTGATTGCTTACAGACAACATTCATGCATTTAACTTTGCGCCAATGATTGCAAAAGCATCGCTTAAAAAGTTTTACGTCTTCTGACGGAAATCAGTTGATTGTGCACTTTCTTTCTCGAACATGTAACAATCTCTTTATTTGTTTCACTTTATCTTCCTGTTTTATCTCTGTTTTTCACTTTCCATTTTCCATCTCGTATGATTCTAACCAGTGTCATTCAATAAATAAGGTCAATGTTGCCAATGGAGTTATTAATAGGAAGCACGGTTTACAGTTGCACTTTTTTCAAGGAAATCAATTGTGATGGGTCCTTCCATATTTTTGCCCAGTCGGCTGGGCTGTAGAATACACCGACTGGATATGACACTAAACAATCTGATGGTGAGGCTCAAGTGAGGGTGTGGCTTTGGGGCATGAGGAGCACCCCTTCATTGCCATTGCTCCTAGGTCTACTCAGGCCCGGAATGGTAGCACCTGATAGAACCCTATCTATGCGTTAAATAGAACTAAACAGCATACTTATGCTAAACTTAATTGTTTGAATTAGAACAGTTTGACAAAACTGAATAGCTTGAAATGGAAATGTTTTTGACAATTAAACTGTGTACTTACATTTATACTGCGTACTTATACTAAACTGAATTGTTTGAAATGGAACTGTTTTTGACATTGAAATTGCACTTACTCTAAACTGAATTGTTTTGAACATTTAACTGTCTAAACAAAATCTATAATTATACTAAACTGAATTAGCTAAATTAGAACTGTTTGAATAAACTGAATAGCTGGAAATAGAAATATTTTTAACAATTAAACTGTGTACTTATGCTGAACTGAATTGTTTGAAATAGAACTGATAATTTGTTTTAAAATGGACTTGGCATTAAATAACCTACATAGGCTGATATGCCATAAAACAACTAACCAATATTCCATGTTTCAAAAAACTGTCAGCATGACCTTCTTTACTGACCACTGCGTTGGAACCTTCATTTTACCGGAGAATCAGTGTATTTCCACTGCATGGACTATCTTTTAGCCTCAGGCTTGTTATGGCGAACTCGTGTTTAACACATGTGTAAACATTTTTTGTCAAGAATATTCTTCTCCATAGACATCCAACATTCTTCTGTAAATTTCACATGGTTTACTCTTCTCAGCCAACAAAAAAATTGATGACACACCAGTTTTCAAGCCTTAACGCTCTGTTTGATTTGGCGCCATTTTGAATAGCCTCAAAACAAATATCTTTGTGAGATTAAAATAATTTTTGCGATAAACCAATTTCAAACAATGCAGAGTTTACTGGAAAAAATGTATTTTGCTTTTTTTTTAAATTCCCCTAAATTATTGAAAGTTCTTTGGGGTTGTTTTTGCGCTAATCTTATAAATACGTTTATTTATTTACTAGTAGGACCCGTATAAATTCTATGGAATAAAAAAGAAACAAGAGAAGTTATTTAAGCAAGAAAGGACGATTTGGTTTGGTTTAGTTTCTTAGTTTAATGGTATATCAATCATAAAGTGTTATTTTATGCCAAAGCCATCCTAGCAGAAGAACAGTAGTGGTACTATTTAACCCATAGCTGAAGAGGACAAGGGAGTTCATGCCTTTCCTTCTGGTATTATTCCAAAAGTGAACGTAATAATGCAACTAGAGTTCGAACTCGCTGATTACGATGTTCAGTCTAGAATTTTAGCCACTACGTCACAGAGATCAATGTATAGTTGCATATTCTTTTTTGTGGATAATGGTATTGCTGATACCTAGGAAAGTTTGGATCTTTTTTCTTTTTTCTTCTCAGCTATTGAAAGCACATTGTTTGAGCATATGAAAACTTCAGAACTCATCGGATCTGCAGAGCTTATCAAATCTTCAGCAAATCAATTAATAATAATTTATTTTTTACTATGCTCTTTAGTGAGGATATATGAAGTTAGCACAGGGCAATTCTATCGGAGTTTGATCTAAAGAAGCAACATCTATATTGAAGAACATCCGAATTGATTAAGGGGAAGGAGGGAAATACCTTGCCTGGCTGCAGCAAGAAGATGTAAAAGAATATCTCATTAGGTTGAGGAAGAAAAAGAAAGAATATACCATCTGGCTGCAGGGAGGGTATGTTGATAAGCATCGCGTGAGAAGAAACAAACAGGATTATAATATAGATCTTTTTCGCCCTATTTTTTGTTTTTTAGTATTTCCAATTCTTTTCCTCTTTTTTTTAATTCTTGTCTTATTCTTTATTTTTTTCCTTTCATCGTTTTTTCTGTTTCTATTTAATATTATATTTCAATTATTTCTGGGCACCTTTGGTGGTGTAATGGTTAGCAAGCTTGACTAGCAAACTTACACGAGTGAGTTCGAGTCTCATTAGGTGTCCCATTCATTCGGTCTTGTGCCACATCGAAGCAAAGAGCATCGTAAATTACTATTTCAATTGTTTCTCTCTTTTTCATATTACTAATTAGTTTCCTATTCATAGAAATGATTTTAAAACAGATCTACCAAACAGGTACTATCACTCTGTGTCGATGTGGACCTAGGATTAATTGTAGGGAAGAAGTAAGAGATACTACGCTGTCTCGAGATCTTCATGGCAAGAGCCCCCCCCATCGGATGCAGTTCGCTGTCATATCCAGGACACGTTAATAAACGGAGTAATTACAGTATTTATTTCACTCTGGCAATGGCTATCTCCATGATTGAAATTCTAAATAAACTTTAGAAGTTTGACATCTTTCTGCTGAATTGACCACCTCCTGCTAGTTGAGCGAGTCTAAACTAGCAGACTATTGAAAATAGATTCTTTCATTGCGTGCTCCATACTTCCAGCCTGGTGCCAAACATTGCTAAGCTTAGTATATTGCTACATTTTGCTGAGCCATTCTTTTTTCCTTCCGTTGATAGTTATGTGTGCGTGTGTGTTCAACACTCTACCATTGATCTATATCAGCAAGTAAGATATAGATTTTGTGAGTTATGTATTTGTCGCTGCCTCCCACCAGACACGACTTGATTCAAGGTCAAAAGCCCGAAGGCCAATTAAAGTGGGGATAAAGGGGAGGGGAAGGTCGGGAACGAGCCGAGACTCGAACCCTGCTTGTCTGTGCTGCTCATCGGCTCACTTAGTGCAATGTGAGCCTGATGAGGCAAGCAGTTTCACGAACCCAAATGTGGGTCCGGGCACGTATGCCAGTTAACGGCTTAAACTAGACGCTTGGTCTAGTGCCGTGCATAGATTTTGTGAGTTAAACAAAACAGACAGCCCAATTGAAATGGAAGTAGTAATTTTATTGAGATTTTAATTTCTCGGGCAAAACACATCCAACACTGATCTAGAATTATCTCCCTTAGTAAAAAGAAAGGAGATTAGGAAATGTAATTAGTTACGTCAGCTACATTTCATCATGTCTACTGTTACGATTTACCGTTTGTACGTCCTTGTTTTTTGTTTTATTTTTTTTATCTTTTTTTATAATTTTTTTGCTTCTTTTGTTTTGTTTTTTTATTTTTTGGAGGAAGTTAACGTTTTGCGCGCGCGCACGCGCGTGTGTATGTGAGAAAGAGAGAGAGAGAGAGAGAGATAGACTTGTTGAGTGTCAGTTTCTCGCTTATTCGACCATCAGGCTAAGTGCTTTTAACTAACACACACACACACACACACACATATATATATATATATACGCATAATGGTTAGAGAGTTCGCTAAGGTCGTCACACCAAAAACTCAAAAAATGATACTTGGTACCTCCTTGCTCAATACTCAGCATTAAAAGATACGGATCAAGGTTAAGTGGAACAATCCAGAGAAGATATTGTAGCTCGGTATAGTAACTATTGAAAAGGGAGACTTCGGGTCACCCTCGACTTTGGTCGGTCAATTACTACCAATATATATATATATATATATATTAGTGTAACGATTATCTAAATGAAATCAGTGACTCGAATTCAAATCCTGGACGGGGTTGTTTGCATTTCACTTCACACTACTGTCCTTGGGAAAGGCATGAATCCATTTCTTCTTTCTCCCTTCAGTTATGGATGATAATATAGCATGCTGGATTCTTTAGCCTTGATAAGGCAACCAGTCTGGTAGAAGAAAATTCTGAATTCAAACCAGTTGCCCTCCGCTCTAATAAAGAATAACCTTGAGTCGCATCCTGGTCATGGTGAAGGGGCTGGGTAAAACATACATATATGTACATACGTGTATATATATATGTATATATACTCATCCACAGACAGATCTGTTTCGTTCTACCAAAACTCATCAGTGTGGCTAGACATACTAGCTTCCCGTAGCTGACTCAAACCCCAATCCAAGCTTCTACCCCTCACCCACAAGGAAACAGTAGCAACGAAGTAAATTTTAAACGGTTATGAATCATGATTACTATTGTTTACATACATCTGTTTAACGGCTACCGAGAGCTCAATTCATATTTGAAGAGCCTTGCAACAAACGCTAATGGCAACGCGATTACTTCATTCGCTTAGAGAACTCAACCCTACGGGGGTAGGGGAGTATATATCTTTAAAGTATATATATATATTGACTTACAATAACATTAGCACCCTTTAAAGCAAGAGTTCTGAATATCAGTTGACAGAGTTATTTGAGAAGTAGAATCGTTATTAAAATATTAATGAACAAAATTGCAACTATGAGTTTCACGCTGAATAACAATCGTCAGCGGGAAACTTTTTTTGCCGCAATTCTGTTTTTTTTAATACGATTATATTATATATATATAACTGCGAGTAGAATACCTGTTCGTGCAAGACAGAGCTGAAGCCAAAAATCTAAGTCAATTTATATTGGTTTGTATATATATATATATATATATATATATAAAGATATAAGATATATATATATATAAGTAAGTAGGCGACCATAGTCGAGGGTGACCCGAAGGCTCCCTTTTCGATAGCTTACTACACCAAGGCGTAGGGGAGGGCGCTACTCCTTTCCCTGGATTGCTCCACTTTACCCTTGATCCGTACCTTATAATGCTGAGTGTTAAGCAAGGAGGCATCAATTACCATTTTTTGAGTCTTTGGTATGACTCGACCTTGGCCTAGCGGTTAGAGTGTTCGCCAATGGCCCGGGAGACCTGGGTTCAATCCCAGGTCGAGTCATACCAAAGACTCAAAAAATGGTACTTGATGCCTCCTTGCTTAACACTCAGCATTATAAGGTACGGAACAAGGGTAAAGTGGAGCAATCCAGGGAAAGGAGTAGCGCCCTCCCCTACACCTTGGTGTAGTAAGCTATCGAAAAGGGAGCCTTCGGGTCACCCTCGACTATGGTCGCCAACAACTTATATATATATATATATATAAAGATATAAGATATATATATATATATATATAGAGAGAGAGAGAGCGAGAGAGGGAGAGAGAGAGATGGGCTCACACTCATATATCAAATTGTTTGCATAATCTCTCACTTTTCTCGTTCTATTCTTAAGCTCATATGCACAGATACGATCTCTCTCTCTCTCTCTATCTATCTGTCTATCTATCTATCGATCGATCAATCTAAACTTCCATCAAAATAGATTGATAGATAGATAGGAAATGACAGGGTGAGATTGATAGATGAAGAAAATGAACTGGTATTATATTTTTTATTTATCTTGTGCAAAGAACTGTTTTTCATTTTTCACACTCATACGTGCATACAAAAACATAATCACACACGCATCCGCAAATGAACTTCCGTACATATACGCTCATATAAACATACGAATTATTGGAATCGTTAAGGTTAACCTTTTGCTTGCGTTCCTCTGCGTGCGCGTTTGTGTTTTAATGCATCTGTCTACCGAAAAGGATCTGGCAGTATTTTATTGGTTTGTGCTTAATTTCCATCGAAATAAATTAGTGGCCTTTGTGTCAGAATTATCTTCAAACAAGTTTTTACTCTCCAACCCCTCTCCCCCCCCCACACACCTTCTACTTTCCTCAAGTTTTTTTCTTCCTCTTCACTCAGTTTTCTTTTTCACTACAATGGTTGCTTGTTATCGACCTCGCTCATGCGCGTGTGAACACACACACACACACACACACACACACACACACACACACACACACACACACACACACACACACATGTAAAAATTGATTATAATTAAAACAATCGTGCATACCAACATTTACATATACAATAATTTTCTGTATATGTGGATGAAAATGTTTAGGTTGTAAATTTGCATGCGAGTGTTAAATGTATTTAGTAAGTTGTGTGTGTGTGTGTGTGTGTGAGAGAGAGAGAGAGTTGTTTGGTGGTGGGGTGGTATCACGTCTTTCTTGTCTCAATTTACAACCAATCCCTCTTCTGGAAACTAAACGTTGAGAATAATTTAACTCTTCTCGGTACTTGAACCAACTAAATTCTGAGTCACATGGTTAACTAAGTAAACTAATGTTTCTTTCCTTTTCGACGATTCCTAAACATAACCTCGAACTGTGGACGCTTTCTTTTTCAATAGAGGTGCAAATAATTTACAAGGCGAATTAACGGAATCCAGTTGATAAGGTAATGCAAAAATATTCCCTTATTTTTATTTATTTATTTATTTATTTATTTATTTATTCATCTTACCATATTGATTAATATAAAAACATACGTTTTCCAGATTTTTTTTCTTTTGGATTAGTTTTCTTTTTTGAATTGATTTGTTTCCAAAGTTGACGAACTTTCCTGGATAAAAGAAATAAAATAAAAATAAATAAACAAAGACGACTATAAGAATTTATTTCCGCAAAACGGTACAATCAGTGATTAATTATTTTCGTCTTTTCAACCACTCTCCCATTGGCATAATGTTGCTTGTCTATCACTTTTATATCGTTACTTTTATGTAAAGTGTTCAGATGAGCTCTCTGCCTTTGTATCACCAATTCAGAAGTTTCCACTCGATTCGCCAAGACTTGTGAATCTCATCCATGCTTTTTTGATATCCCCTATTCCTAACCCAAGTTCCACACTTCTTAATATTAACTGAAATGAGGTACGACCACGTAAATATTTACCACATGCAACATGGCCCTTCGTTCTCTAAATCCAAGGGCAATGAGTATTTTATTGGTCTCCTGAATCATTCCCCCTATCCATTCATATGTCCATCTTTATTCTCTCTCCAGTTATTATTTTTATTCATTTACTTCATCACATCATGGAAGGCGCTTGTGGAGTAACGGTTATTTGGTAGGTAATGGGCCCGTCTTGCAGTGTTCAAATCCTGGACGGATTTTTTTTTTTTTTTGCGTTTCATTTGATGCTAATGCTCCTGATAAAGGCATAAATCCAGCTCTTCTCCCGATGGATAAATAGTATGGCAGACTAAACACTTTAACTGATTTAGGAGAAGGAAAACTCTTAATTTAAACCAGAGTTTGTTTGTTTGTGTTTTATGGCATATCAAGCCTTGTAGGTTATTTAATGCCAAATCCATCAATACAAATGAACAGTTCTATTTCAAACCATTCAGTTTTGCGTAAGTACAGTTTCAATATCAGAAACAGTTCCATTTCAAACAATTCAGTTTTGCATAAGTACACAGTTTAGTTCTATTTGACACATAGATGGGACCCTATCAGTTGCTACCACTCTGGGCCAGAGTGGACCTGGGAGCGATGGCAATGAAGAGGTACTCCCCATTCCTCAAAGCTCAAGCATCACTGGAACACCCTCAGAATGTTTAGTGTCATATTCAGTATCTCGTTAGGGGGTCTTACCTCTCTGCAGAGGTGCAGTCAGTGTATTCTACAGCCTCAGCCAACTGGGCAATTAAACCAGATGTATTCCGCTGAAAAAACTGACCTTGTGTCGCATCCTGCTCACGGTGGAAGGGTTGCCTCAATACAAACTTGATCACAGCACTATATCATCATAACATTTTGTTCATTAATGGTCAATATCGTTTTGCTAAATGTGAAAAAAAAAAAAATTTTAAATGTAAAAGAAAATTATAGATTTTCCACGATCAAACATAGGAAGCTTATTTAATGTTGGTAAACTTTAAATCCTAATAATTGATAAATTCTTCTCGTGAAGTAATCGATTTAACAGTTGTGCAAAAAAAAAAAAAAAAAAAAAAGGAGAAGAAAAAAACAAACAAACATGGAAATGATACAGCAATTAATAAAACTTTCACTGTAGAGTTTTCCATTTCTATCCTCCCTATTAAAATTTTTCTAAAATATCTTCTCAGTAAGCAGAGAGCGTTTCGCGTTGTGGCTCGGCGAACATGCCTTTGTAAGTAAGATCGATTCTCACTGGTTACCTTATCATTCTATCTATTTGATATTCAATACTAAGATTAGTAAATGATAATGTAGGTGCTTTTTATTGCGTAATGGTTAACGCGCTTGGTTACTAGACTGTTATTAGCGGGTTCAATTTTGAGTGTCACAAATGTGATAGATAGTAGCTTAGATGCCTCGGTTTAGTGAACAAGATTAGCAGGTCAGTGTTACTGAATTCGATTCTCATTTGGTGTCTCATATTTCTGGCCTTGGGCTAAACTCAGCTTTGTAAATGGTATCTCAGAAAGCAGATATGTGCTCTCAAATCTGAAGAGTTTTCTTTTTATTTTCTAATTTGAATTTTGGGATCAAATAAAACAAAATCTTTGGGTAGTCTATATATTACTCATTAATTCTCATTAATATATACGTGTGTGTATGTGTGTGCGCACACGCGTGTGTGTGTGTATGAATAAACAACCTGTTTAAAACCCGTTTTTCTTAACTCAAAAAGTGCTCAAATACTGACCAGTAGAGCAGGGTAAACCTCAAAAAACTATTATCTCACTATTTCATGTCGGTTTCATTGCTTAAAGCTTCACGTATTAAAAAATACAACCGTCAGACAAAACACGTGAGACACACATACACACACACACACACACACGCGCGCGCGCACCTACATATGTGTGTGTATGTGTGTGCATAACGAAATTTTCTGCTTAAAATCCTAAGACTTAAAAATAAAGCAATTTCCAGTCCACTTTGCAATTGAACAATAATAATGATGAAGATGGTGGGGGTTCTGAATCTGTGCTGAACGTCATGCAAAATCTCAGTATAACGGAGATAATTATGAAATTGTTATTGGAAGCAGCAATATATTCATGGATTGTGATAACAAAGGGAGCTCAGTGGGTTCATGGATCGCCTAGTAGAATTATAAAATCCTATAAAGCCATCTACTGTCAATGTAAATCAAAATACTATTTGCAACAAAGAATGTCGTCCCGAAAAGATATTTATTGACTAATTTGAAGTTTGATATTATTTACTGTCAAAATAGTGCAACATCAACAGAATATTGCAATCTGTATGAGATTCTACTGGACGACGTAATTTTGCAACGCAAACGTACATGCTAACCATTATGCCACACACACACACACACACACACACACACATATATATATATATATATATATATATATATATATATATACCGGCTCATTGGGATGATGGTTAGAGTGTTCGCAATGGTTTGGAACACCGGGATTCAATCCTAGGTAGAGTCAAAACAAAGGCTCAAAAAATAGTACTTGATGCCTCCTTGCTTAACTCTCAGCATTATAAGGTACGGATTAAGAGTAAGTGGAGCAATCCAGGGAAAGGAGAAGCGCCCTCCACTACACCTCGGTGAAGTAGCTATTGAAAAGACAGTCGCCTTAGACAACGGTCAGCAAACTGATATATATATATATATATATATATATATATATATATATATAACTATCAATCACTCTATAAATATAACCCCTGTCGGCAGAGCCTACAATCGGCCGAGTGCATCCTCTCCAGAGGGATAAAACCCTCTATCCTCCCAAATTCCTTCTCCGGGACTTACAGCCTAACCAAGGCTAAAGAACCCAAACTGTCCTACTATTTACTCGTAGAAAGGGGAGAGCTGATGGATTCATGCCTTTTCCAAGGAGATTAGTATAAAGAGAAACGCAAACAGCCTCGTCAAGGATTTGAACTCGGGTCATCGATTCCATTTCTTACGATGGTAACAGATATACTTACCACTTTATATTTGTTTATATCTTCCCATTTTTATTCAAACGTTAAAATATTGAGAAAAGCTCTGATAAGTGGGTTGCAAAAATTCAGTTTGATACGGAAAGAGAAATTACTCCATCATTCTTTTAAATGAGGTTCTAGACGGGCCCCCAAAGAGCTAAAGCCTTCAAGCTTTTCAAATCATCTTTCTCTGTTTCGTTTGCAATCCTCTAAGTGAAAAATATCCATTCTTTTGGTTTTGTTCACATAACTAATGGATATCTAAATTTTCATTAAACCCTCGTTTCATATTTCGGTTACCATCCTCTTGCTGAGTTCACACCTAACACAATTAAAAAAAACATGCCAGTTAGATCAACTGCGTCAAGTGTCTGCACTCACTATGCTATTCGGTAGATTTCCTACCTTTGCTCAAAATTATTAATGTGCACCCACAATCTTCGGCAAAAAATATTTTGTATTCAAATACTTATGACAAGCACTTTCTATAGGCTTTATACACATTACTTCTTGGAAATGCAAATTTGGTTCTTCTGATGTAATATACTTGTTTGTTTTATAAAGTCTTAAAAACAACCGATTAGAAAAAATGTCTCTTTACCAGTTATCAACGGTGAGTTATATGTCATAGATTAAACGTAACAACAGTTATGGGACAGAGGTCGCATTAAATTACCCAAATTTAAATTTTAAAAACTAGAAGATTTACACACGCTCTAAATGGATCACTGTTAGACAAATGTTATGTAATATCCTCCAACCTCCAACACCCTACGCGAGTGGAAATGGGGAGGCATTTGATTGGCAGGTGGGGGTTAGAGGTCACTTGGACTGAAGCAAACGACGAGAAAATTTGCGTTTTGTGTTTTAGCAGTCAGATTTCTAGAGTACCACAAAGCGGACGTGTTTTGAGGTTAGCATTAAGAATTACTTTTTTTTATGGGCATCGGGATAAACACAAGAAAATGTTAAAATTGACGGATTGTTCGCTGATCAGACCAAGTTTTAATTAAGAAGAAGAAAAGAACTTTTTATCAAGTTGATTTTCCGTTCCAGCAAACCACTAAGTAAAAATGAAAGAAGGCGAAAAAAACTTTGGTGAACATCACCAATTACTACTGATTTGAAAAACTCACCAAAAAGTATACTACTACTACTACAACTACTACTACTACTACAACTACTACTACTAATAATAATAATAATATACAACCATCAGAGTCGATACGGACACGATAAACGAAAGAATGACAACTAGGAAACAAAAATGGGTAGGAAAACAACTCTATGGCCGCTTTAAGCGTCTAATAAACAACATCTCACACCAGAAAACCTGGACCTGGCTAAGAAAAGGAAACCTTAAGAGAGAAATGGAATCCATCCTAATTGCAGCACAGGACAAGGCCATAAGAACGAATCATATCAAAGCGAGAATAGATAAGACGCAACAAAACAGTAAATGTAGACTATGCGGTGACAGAAACGAAACGATCAATCACATTATAAGCGAATGCAGCAAATTAGCACAGAAGGAGTACAAGGCGAGACACGACTGGGTTGGTAACGTAATCCACTAGGAAATGTGCAGGAAATTTCAATTCGACCATACAAACAAATGGTATATGCACAACCCGGCGCCTGTCCTAGAAAATGACTCGCATAAACTCCTATGGGACTTTAATATACAAACAGATTACCTAATCCCGGCCAGAAGACCAGACCTCATAATAATCAACAAAAGAAAGAGAATCTGCAAAATTGTTGACTTTGCTGTCCCGGCGGACCACAGAACAAATCTGAAGGAAAGTGAAAAGAAGGATAAGTACCTCGACCTTGCTAGAGAATTGAAAAAACTGTGGAACATGAAAGTAACGATTGTGCCAATTGTGATTGGTGCGTTAGGCACAGTAACTAAAGGATTATTAAAGGGCCTGGAGGACTTGGAAGTTGGCGGACGGGTAGAGACTATCCAAACGACAGCATTGCTGAGGACGGCCAGAATACTGAAACGAGTCCTGGAGACTTGAGGAGACTTGCTGTCACTCAAACTCCAGTGAAAAACCATCAGCTAACACTGATGTGAAAAACTCTAGAGGAGTAATGATAATAATAATAATAATAAGAAGAAGAACTTGTCGATAAGTGGACAAATGGAGACCATCCAAACTATAGCATTGTTGAAATCGGCTTGAATACTACGAAGAGTCCGGGAGACCTGTGGAGACTTTCTGTCATTCAGACTCCAGTGAAAACCCATCAACTTACGCAGCTTGTTTAAACTCTCAAAGAAGTAAAAAAAAGTCATAATGATAATAATAATAATTTGACCATACGAACAAATGGTATATGCACAACCCAGCATCTGTACTAGAAAATGACTCACATAAATTCCTTTGGGACTTGACATACAGACGGATCACCTAATCTCAGCCAGAAGACCAGACCTAATAATAATCAACAAAAAAAAAACAAAAAAAAAGAGAATTTGCACAATTATCGACTTTGGTGTTCCGGTTGATCACAGAATAAAACTGAAACAATGTGAAAAGAAGGATAAGTACCTCGACCTTGCTAGAAAATTGAAAAAACTTTAGAACATGAATGTGACAGTTATACTAATAGTGATTGGTGCTTTTGGTACAGTAACTAAAGGATTATTAAAGGGATAGGAGGATTTGGATGTTGGCGGACGAATGAAGAATATCCAAACTACAGCATTATTGAGAACGGCCAGAATACTGAGAAGAGTCCTGGAGATTTGAGGAGACTTGTTGTCACTCAAACTCCAGTGAAAGTCTATCAGCGTTAACTGATGCGAAAAACTTTAATGAGTGAATAATAATAATAATAATAATAATTTGAAAATGTTGAATAGATGACCATTTTAGATATCTTCAAAGCTCTCAAAGTTCGAGTCATCAGATTCTGAAGAGAAAAAGCTCAAATAAAATAATTAATTTAATCTATCACATTGTTTGAATGCAAATAAAAAATGGTGCCTCACTACAAATACTTTTGTTGAATTCACAACTTTACCGCCAAATATGAACGAACATAACAACGAAGCCTTAATTCATTGATATGAGATTTGAATTAATTGACGAGACGACCGAGTGGAATATTTTGTTTAATCAATTGTTATTATTGTGTTGTAATTCTGTAGTTTGGATGGTCTCTACTAGTCCTCTTATTTCCAAGTCCATCTGTCCCTGTACCAATCTTTAGTTACTGTACCGAGCGTACCAATTACAATTGGTATCACCGCCACTTTTCATTTTCCTGTTCCATAACTTTTTCAGTTCTCTAACAAGGTCGAAGTACTTATATTTCTTTACGCTTTCTTTCAGTTTTACTCTTTGGTCAACCGGCACGGCAAAGTTCACTGTTTGGATAGTTCTCTTCTTTGGGGGGGGGGGTATCACGAGCTTTGGTCGTCTAGCAGAGATTAGATGAGTCATTTGTTTCTTAAAATCCTAAAGAATTTTGTGCATCTCATTTTCTAGGACAGATTCTGGGCTGTGCATATAGCATTTGTTCGTACGATCAAACTTTTTGCACAATTCCCACTGGATCACCTTGCCCACCCAGTCGTGTCTATATGTTTTATAATCTCTTTGGGCTAATTTACTGTATTTGCTTATTATGTGAATGATCGTTTCGTCTCTGTCACTGCATAATCTACATCATCTATTTTGTTGCGTCTTTTCTATTCTGGCTTTGACATAGTTACTTCGTATGGCTTTGTTTTGTGCTACTATCAGGAAAGATTCAGTTTCTCTCTTAAGGTTTCCCTTTCTTAACTATGTCCAAATTTTTTTCGTGGGAGATTTCGCTCGTTTTTCGCTTGAAATGTCCATACAGTTGTTTTTCTTCCCATTTTTGTTTTCTAGTTATTTTTGTTCTGTTGAATATAGATATTTTTTTCTGGTGGCTGTAATCAATCTTCCTTCGCGCTTTTTTTATGTAGTCTTCTAGACGTTGTATCGATGCATTAATTCAATCTTCAATGCTAGCGAGTCTTCGTTCTCCTACTTTTCTTGACACATACGTCATCTCAGGGATGTAAGGCCTTATGCATCGTCATGAGTTTTCTTATTATCTGGTCCATTTGTTGAAGTTCTCTGGTCCACTTTAAGAACGCCCCCAAGTATCTTACGAGGATGACAGCCAAGGTATTTATCCTTTTGATGAGATTTCTGCTATGTAGTTTGTATTATTATTACTATTATTATCATCAAAGACTTATGTCCATGTCTTTTATATATACATATTTAGAAGTATGTATGTGCGTAGATTACTTATGCATGGATGTGTAATATATATGTATATTGCTTAATATATTAAATATACATTGCATTTATGTATTTGATGTGTATGTATGTATGTATGTATGTATTCGATATATGATGTACGTATATACGTCTGTATAATATATTTATGTATATTAAAATAAATAGGTCGGCAAATGAATTTCAAAGTGGTATTTTAGTATTTCATATTCTCGCCATGTGTTTCGGACATTAGAGACAAATAACGTGTTCGTTTTGATTGGGGTGTGATTCTTTTTAAATTCAAATTTATGTATTCATTATTTTTTTAACCAGAAGATATTTGGTGTGTTTGCGTATGTATACATTCGTATACATGCATGTACATCCAGTTTTTTACTCTCTCTCTCTCTCTCTCTCTCTCTCCTCCTTCTCCTCTTTGCGATGAATGTGTGTGAAAACGTATTAATACGTATTTAAAGTATATCCGGTTATTAATTTTTTCTTTTTTCTCTCTTTCTTTATGTTGAAAGTGACACACACACACACACACACACACACACACATATATATATATATATATATATGTAGATAGATAGATAGACCGTTTGTGTATATATGTTCGTGACTGTAAGTGTGTTCGTGAAGTTCGGTTTCTCTGTGTGTGTGTGTGTGTGTGTGTGTAAGAGAGTGAAAGAAATTAGGTTCCGTTTAATGCAGGTTTAAATTTAACAATGAAATTTTCTTTTATTGGCATATTGGCATTATTCTAAAGACTCCCTAATGCATTCGTAAAGGTGTTTTGAAATAGTTTTCTACTTTCTGGTAATTCAATATTACTTTCATGAAGTTGTTTAGAGCCTGAGTTGATCCTATGTATACTTTTTTTTTACAGTTTCAATATTCAATTATGTGGCCTATGTTTTTTGAATCACAGCTCAGATTTATAATGCACGTTGTTTGGAGATTTTCAAAGGTAGAGGATTTTATTTCTACGATCTTAATTGTGTCTTGTATTTTTTAGTTTATCATTGTTTTTAAGGTGTTCTTGATTTTTTGTTATTTCTGTGAATAGTTCTGGTTTGTTTTTGTTGTATGTTGGGATGTATGCGAAAAGTCCTTCGTTGCTACGTTTTTGAGGGGTTCTTTTAATATTTTCTTTTGCTTATTTGAATCCCATATTAGTCTTGTCGGATATCCCCTCTAATGGAGGGTTACGCGTAATTCTTTTAAGCGAGTTTGTTGGAGGTTTTTATTAGTGACTATGGTAAACACGCTAGGGTGTAAGGGATAGATTTTATGTGGTTTTGGGATGATGGCTTTTGAAATGGTGGTATTGTTGTGTATCTACGGGTTTGTGGTAAATGATAATTTGGCCATTTTGGTCTTCGCACCAAAATAGACAAAGGAAGATCTTCCAAACAATCTGACGCTGTTCAAAGATGCTGAAGATAAAATCCTTCTTTGGCCATCCATCCACGAACATACACACATACGCACATACATACATACATATATATGAATGCACATTATTGAGACAGAGTCGTCGTTATCTCAAGATATCCCTATATGAATTCTTCTTTCATTATGGGGTACAATATCGTCTTCATCATGTCACGCCATCAGTACAGATATCCATGACCCTTTCTCCCCCCTTCTCTATCGTCCATTGCTTCCGGCCGGTCTTCAGGACTATATCCCGTATCGGCACAGAACTGTTGTATGTAGGTTCTCGCGGGTCGTCCTGCCTTTGCTCGTCCATGTGAAGGGGTCCACTGGAGTATGTCACTTATAAGTTCGTCCCTACTTCTCTAGCAGTGTCCTGCATGTCTGGTTCGTCTAACTTTGATTTAACGGTCAGGTCTGACTTCCATATGACCGATAGTCTATAGTTAGCTGTCCATACCTTTGCTAGTCGCGTGTTGATGACTGTCTCGGTTCATCAGACACTGCTTCCTTGGTAGGTAAAATTGTCTACTAATTTCAGAGAGCTACCGTTTAGTGTGGAGATGTCGCCTCTTTGATTAAAGCTCATATATTCCGTCTTCTGTGGTTATGTGTAGTGGTTGGGACAATATTTTGTGTAATAGTACTTATAAGGATTATTTTTGTTTTTATTTTTGCCTAAAAAGTAGTGTTTTTTTTTTATTGAGTGGATGCCGTTTTTAGGGTGGTTGGGCCAATTCATTTGTGTTTGATGGCATGTCGTGGTATTAACTTTTCTTTGTAAGGTATTGATTGTGTGTGATGATTGGGTGTGTGGTTGTTGTCCTGTGGTTTTAGTTGGTAGTATGTGTCGGTTCTTTTTTTTTTATGTGTGTGTGTGTGTGTGTGTGTGTGTGTGTGTGTGTGTGTGTTTAGGGTTTTTTTTTTCCATTTTTCATTTTTTCTCTGCCATTTTTTTTGGGGGGGGTAGATTCTTCAGCCAAGTAGGATTTTTTTTGTCTAGGATTTTTCTTGATTTTTCTTCCGCCCAATTTCTTTCCCATAATGTAAACAGAAATTGTAGTGTCTTTTAAGTAGCAAAGTTCTTTGATTTCTGTCATTGGTTCTTTGCTAATTTCAAGATATTTGGTTATGTTGTGTATTGTTCTGTTCTCTAATATCTCTATTTGTGTTTTTAATATCATAAGATTTTCGTTCTTTCTTCTTTTACTCCTGTTCTCCCGTATCCTGGGTTTTTTTTCTAAATTTTCTTGGGATGAAGATTTCATCCATTTTTATGAAGTCCTGTAAATTTCTGCTGTTTTTTTTTTTTTTTTTTTTTTGGTTTTTTGGGTTTTTTTGCTTTTGATTACAATGAAGAATGCTATCTTTCTTTGATTTGATAAGTTTCCCCACATTTTCAATTTTTGATTTTTCGCTCCGTAAATTTGTAATTTTGTGTAAGTTTTTTGTTGTTTTTACTTTCTTTTTCAAGAAGTTTCTGGTTTTCATTATTGTTTTTTTTTTAAGTTAGCAAGTATTTCTTCTATGAGCAAGATGGACATCAAGACAGTTTCTTACCGTCCCTATAATCAAGACCTTGCTCCCTGTGACTTTTGGTTATTCCCTAAGCTCAGAGGCTGTTGTTATGAGACAACTGAGAAGATAAAAGAGGCTGTGACGAAGGTCATTGACACGCTCACACAAGATGACTTCGATGGGGCCTTCCAGAAGTTGTTAGAACGTAGAACAAGTGCATTGCATCCGGAGGAGATTACTTCGAAGAGGAATAGAGTTTCACGTGTGTACTATCAATAAAAGTGCCCATACGAAAAAAAGTCTGGTAACTTATTTAATG
Organism: Sepioteuthis lessoniana; assembly: GCA_963585895.1. Lineage (NCBI taxonomy): Eukaryota > Metazoa > Mollusca > Cephalopoda > Myopsida > Loliginidae > Sepioteuthis > Sepioteuthis lessoniana. Next base: position 40,255,807 of record OY757907.1, on the reverse strand, counting down.
ATCCTCGCATATATATATATATATATATATATTGTCTAGATTCTTTGTTTCATAGCATATCAACCTTCATGGTTTTTTTTAATGCCAAAGCCATCCTTGTAGAAGACCAATAATAGTACTATTTAATCTATGGCTGCGAATGGGATAAGGGTATTCGTATCTTTCGAAAGGGTATAAATCCAAAAGTGAATATAATTGTGTGACTGAATAAATAGGAATTATACACACACACACACACACACACACACACACACACATATATATATATATATATATATATATATATATATATATATATATATATATATATATATATATAATGTACCTATAATGTATATATCTTTTATTCTCTTTCGTTTAATGGTATATCGACCTTTTGGGGTGATTTAATGCCAAAGTCATCTTTGTAAAAGAACAGTAGTGCTAATATTTTACCCATAGCTGGGGGATTAAATGGGTT
>OY757907.1:40215751-40255147 GCA_963585895.1 Sepioteuthis lessoniana | reverse complement strand
GTGCCTTACACACGAAAAAGTGTGTGTGTATATAGCAAACTTATATATATGATATATAAACAACTTTTCATTACTTTTCATGTTTCAACTGTTTTTGATTTTCTTGTTATGATCTTACTCTGCTCATGAAAACATTATGTCCACAAAAAGAAGAAAAAAAAAACGACCGACAAACAAACTTTGATAATCACTAAAGAAAACTTTCATTTCTTGTTTTACGACTCTAAAACAAACAGTAAACAGAATTCGAGCATAATCTTTTTGTTCTTTTTTTTTTGTTTCCTCGGGTCTGGATCAAAATTGTGTCGATAGAGGAGAAAACAGTAAAAAGAAATTAAAGATTTAATAAATAAACAAAGTGAAAGTAGCCAGTGATTATTCAATCAAGTAGCACGTCAACTTTCTTTCAGTTCAGGTTAAAAACACTGTAAGGGTAACCAAAAGACTAACGTTTTTAGACCTTATTTTTCTGATGCAGGTATTATTTGGGAACGAGAAAAGTTTTGGTTTACAAAACACACTTTGACTTGTTTACCAAAACTTTCCCCATTCCCCAATGATAGCTGCACAAAAAAAATAAGGTCTAAAAACCTTCTTTGGGTTACCCTTACCGTGCTTTTAACCTGAACTACTTTGGATCTTTGGGCACTACACGATTGCCCAGCCACTTTGTCCGCTTTTTAAATTTCTACTTGCTTTTTTTGTGGTTAAATACTCGATAACATCCGGACTGCTGTCTTTCTTAGGGTTCGACATAGTTTTTCCGTATAAGGCATAACAGAATATATATAATACATATTACGATTATTATATATCAATACAATTGTTATTTTTAACAAATTTTATCTAATTGAATCTGTAGTACAATATATAGATTGCACAGTTTTGTTTAATAATTTGATATTTTTTCGTCTTCGGGTTACTTTTACTACGTTTTTAACCTGAATGATTTATATGAGCTGCTTTAGAAAAAACGTTAACACTGCCATGAAAGAGCATTTATTAGAGAAACAGAACCCATGACCTTAAACAGTCTCCACCAGTTAATTATCTCTGTCAACATACTCTTGTAATCTTCGCAGGGATGGTAGAAGCACCAAATCTTATAAGAGCGTTTCCTTAGATATTGTTTCAATCACATTTACAATTCTCTTTAAAAATTTTAAAACATACTCCGATCAGATATCAAAGAATTCAGAAATTCGGGAAAAAAATTTACTTCTTTCAAATCCTTCATTCGCCTCCCTTACCTTATCTATCTATCTATCTATCTATCTATCTATCTATCTGTTAGCAGGACAGAATTCGTTGACTACAACCTCTTGCAGAGAGGTAAGTTAGCGACCGTAGTCTAGGGCTACCCAAAAGCTCTCTTTTCAATAGATACTAAACCGAGGTGTAGAGGAGGGCGCTACTCCTTTCCATGGATTGCTCCACTTTACCCTTGATACGTACCTTATAATACTGAGTGTTAAGCAAGGAGGTATCAAGTACCATTTTTTGAAGTTTTGGTATGACTCGACCTGGGATTGAACCCCAGTCTCCCGGGCCAGGTAAGACCCACAAAAAAGGCTGTCCTGAGCATGACACTTAACTGAATTTGATGGAATAGCTCCACTTGTGAAGCACTGAGATCATCATCATGATCATCATCATGTCGCACCATCAGCACAGATATCCATGACCCTTTCTCGTCACCCTTCTCTATCGTCCATCACTTCCGGTAGGTCTTCAGGGCTACACCCTGTATCGGTACAGAGCTCTTGTATGTAGTTTCTAGTTGGTCGTCCTACCTTTGCTCGTCCCTGTGAAGGAGTCCACAGGAGTATGTCACTTATGAGTTCGTCCCTACTTCTCCAGCATGTCTGGTTCGTCTAACTTTGATAGTTTTCGTGATGGGTGGTAAGTGGCCGTACAGCTGCTGTTTTGTGGGGTGCTGCCTCCAAGACTTGTTCAATATTGCTCGCAGCATTCTTATAGAGTTGCCGTCAACCTTTTTCTCCATACGTTTAGTTAGCGTCCATGTAGTGAATCCATACAGCAGTATGGACACGACCGCTGCGTTTCATTTTATCGGCCAGGTCTGACTTCCATATGACCGATAGCCTATAGATAGCTGTCCATGCCTTTGCTAGTAGGGTGATGATGTCTATCTCGGTTGATGAGACACTGCTTCCTAGATAGTGAACTTGTCTACTAGTTTCAGAGAGCTACCGTTTAGTGTAGATATGTTGCCACTGAGAAGTGTGGAGTAAGTCTTTATTACTTTACTCCCAGGTTTACCCTGACCCGCAGTGGTAGTACCTTTTACTACCCCATATATGGTTCAAATAGATATGTATCAAAATTATTCGTATTGGTTTGGAATACGTGAAACCACTTGAATATGTGCGAATTATTTGTATTAAGAAATAATACAACCGTGTGCTAACAAATGATTATATTTAAATATTATTTAATTCGTGTTAGATAGAAATAGTTGAAACCATTTAACTGTTTGCAAATTAAGAAACCATACAACTGGGTTCAAATTATTTATATCAGTTGGTTGGCTGGTTGGTTGGTTGTCTTTTATGGTATATCAATCATTAACTTAGAATGTTATCTATATTTTAGATTTGTATCATTATTATACCCGTATGAAATACATACATAGATTGATCGATAGATTTATGTAAAGTCCGGTATATTTGTTTAACAGAAGATCAAATTTTTATGAATTATTTTATGCCGAAATTTTATTCATTTGTAAATGTTTCGATTGTTATAATAACAATAGTTTCAAAGTTCTATTAAATTTTCCCTTATTAGTCTATAATCTACCTGTGGTGTAATTGTTATCGTCATAGGAAATGGACATGACGACACGAGTTCAAATCCTGGACGAGGCTGCATTTCATCATAGCACTAATACCCTTGGAAAAGGTATTAATCCAATTATTCTCCTTCTAGCTATGGGTAAATAGTAGGGCAGACTAGGTTCTTCAGCCTTAGTGAGACAACTAGTCTAGGAGAAGGAAAACTCCAAATTAAAACCTGTTAAATTCCGCTTAAAAATTGACCTTGTGTCATATCCTGCCTGAGCGTAGGGGTTAGTAAATATGCATAATCTTTTTTATATGAATTTGGTTCGGTTTGGTTTGGTTTTATGGCATATAAACCATTGTAGGTTATTTAATGCTAAATCCTTTATATATATATATATATATATATATTAAGTAAAGTTGGCGACCTTAGTCGAGAGTGACGCGAAGGCTATCTTTTCAATAGCTACAACACCACGGTGTAGAGGAGGGCCCTACTCCATTCCCTGGATTACTCCACTTTACCCTTGATACGTTATAATGATGAGTGTTAAGCAAGGCGGCATCAAGTACCATTTTTTAAGTCTTTGGTATGACTCGACCCGGTATTGAACCCCGGTCTCCCGGAACATTGGTGAACACTCTACTCATTAGGCCAATGGCCAAGTTAAAGTAAGCGATATTCAAAGCAAAATATGCAAATTTGCTAACCCCTGCAAGAAGAACTCTCTACATTTCTCAAGTTATATAACAGGCTACTCAAAAATTTGTTCGCACCCGTGAACTTCAGTTCTGACCCAGCTTGGTTCAGGTGACTGCTCCCACCCCAAGCAGCACCTTACCCTTTGAACAAGATTCAGGTCGATTGTCCGGTGCATGAGGAGCCTCCCAACGAGAAGAATACCGACGGATCAAGGAATTTTTATCATTACCCTTAACTGTGCATTTATGAGTCAGAGAGCCTCTGGCTAAAAGTTTGGTCTAATGTTTCACTCTGCTCGTGGCAGTTGAGAGATAGGTAGATAACCCCATGAACTTCGCTTTCTATCTAATCGTATATTAAAAAGCTTGGCTTCAGGATGCCGTCGGCCTTGGTTCAAAAGCGTCTGTTTCATTGCCTGATGCCCGAGGCACCTCTCATGGGCAGGAATGCCAACGAACCCAAGTAATTTTAGCACTGCTTTCGACCATTTATCCATACACAGATGAACGGCCATGAGGGCTTCAGTGGCGGAGTGTTCGGTAAAAATTGCTTGAGGCTTTGAACTTCGATTTCGGCTCGGCTATATGTTGAATAGCTTAGCTTCAAACCCACCACCACCACCACGAGGCTGCACTTGCCCTTCATCTAAAGGGGTATTGGTCAGGTTTATTACCTGATGCTTAAGGTGCCTCACTATAGGGGAATGCCGACGGAGTCAAGCAATTTTTTGCACTGCCCTGGATGGTACATTTCTGCATAAAAAATTTGTCATATTCTTTCCATGGTGGACAGTCTAGATAAATAAGAAACAAGGACAAGTGGTTGTTTTGGCGAAATAATTTTATGTAAAGCCAGTACCCGGACAAGCAAATGGACAGAGACAGCAGTTTTATATTTAGATAAGCCCGTTTTCGTTGTTTTGTAATATGTATGCAAAACGATGTTTTTGTTCATATCTAAAAGTCTAGACCAAATGCAACTTACAAGTTTTGCATACTTGACCGCAAAAAAGTATTTATCTTATATATTGTTCATCTCAATTTTATTGGTTCCGAAAACATTAAAACGCCGAAATGATCACAGATATTTTTTAAACATATTTTTCAAAACTTACAACGGTAACTGAACTGTTGGATTTGAAATTTTAACTTTAATTCTATTACAAGACGATTCCGTAAAGTTAATCGTCAGAAAAAAAATGACATTCGCACGCTTCATGTCGATTTTGTCATCCAAAATTGACTTAAATCTATGATTAAAAATCTTCCAAAAAAGTAGCCATTATAGAAAAAGAGAATTCGATGAAAAGTTGTGATTCAATGATTTCTTAACCGAACTGATCTGTATCTGTGCTGCTACCTAGAAGTACATAAAGTCAGGCGGCCTGAATTCCGACAAGGGAAATCCCTATTTCTACATCACTATTGCCTATAAAATGTTATGACGTGTTTTTTAACAGACTACAAAGAGCCCAGAGTGTAAGGTGGGACCGCAGGCGTTGGGGATCAGGATTCTAAGGGTTAACTTGATTTTGAAAACAATATTTGCTCTTTATTTAAAACATAGTAAAAATCTATTCGTTTAGTATCAGATACTTGTCGTCAGTTCTGAAGTCAAGTTGACATTAAACTGTCAGATGAGACTGTAGAATTTGCTGACTGCATCATTGCCAGGGAGCAAGACTCCCCCCCCCACCGCCACCAACGAGTGACCGGGATATGATACTAAATTGTATCTGATGGCGAGGTTCCTGTACTGGAGCTTTGAGGTATATGCAGTACCACCTCATTACCATTATTCCCAGATTCAATCTGACCCAAAGCGGTAATACTTGTCAGGATCCCATCAATGGATCAATGTTTGTGTGCAAAGCAGTGACTGGTGTTAAATTGTATTGTTAGTGTTACATAGCAATACTTGAAACCATTTAACTGTGTGCAAATAAAACTAATAGTCTTAGTTAACAATACTTGAAAACATTTTATCGCGTATAAACGAATGAGCTCTGGTTTGTTTAAAATGTTTTCTTCAAACTATTTGTTTACAAATCATATATTTAATATATAAATAAAGAGGATTTGGCATTAGATGACCAACAAAGGTTGATATGCTATAACACCCGACGAACCAACCAAGTTGATACTGGGATATTTTTTTTATATGATACTATTTACCAACCCCTCCGCTCGGGCAGGATATGACACAAGGTCAATTTTTAAACGGAGTTTAACAGGTTTGAATTCAGAGTTTTCCTTCTCCTAGACTAGTTGCCTAACCAAGGCTGAAGAACCTAGTCTGTCCTACTATTTACCCATAGCTGGGGGGGAGAATAATTGGATTCATACCTTCCCCAAGGGTATTAGTGCTATGTGAAATGCAATCAGTCTCGTCCAGGATTTGAACTCGTGTCGCCGTGTCCATTTCCTACGACGATAACGACTACACCGCGGGCACCTCCATATTTTTTTTATATGATGAAAGCCTGCTTAGGTATACGGGCATATCATTGAAAAGCTGAAGTATGGATGATCAAAGATAACGAAATTTATACTAGGCACTGTAGCAAAGTATTTTCCCGACATTAGAATGTTATCATATCATAGGAAATTGATTTTTTATTACGAAGATTTCTTTAGTATGACACAAATTCACTTTGGAAGAATGGAATCAGAACTGTGTTGAGTCAATCTTTCAAGTGAAGAATGTTTACCTTAAAAATCAGCATTCGAAATAGTAGCTATAACCCGGAATTGAGCACGAAATTCTAACACAATTGAAAATTATGCAAATATTCCAGCCACAAAACGGTCATTGATATTATCATTATATTCTCTGCAAGTTTTTCGCACTCGTAATAACTGGTTGTTTTTCACTGAAGCCTATATAACAGCATGTTTTCTCGGGTTTCCAGGACTTTTCAAAGTATTCTATCAGATCTTAGCAATTCTGTAGCATGGATGGTCTCGATTCTTCCTTTGATCTCCATTTCTCATTTTCTCTTTTCCAGGCCTTTGGGGATAGTTCAATGGGCACCATCTACTATTAGTATTACTGTCACTTTCACATTCTACTACTACTTCTACTAACTTTTTTACTGTACCCTCAACCTTTCTTCCTAACTCTCTTCTTTCTTTCACTTCCATCTTTCTTAATTGTTGTTTGACATCTTAACTTCTCCTCAGTTCAAAACCGGCTGGACTACTAACCTCTCTCCCCAATCCTAAAGAAACATGAAATCCTGTTCCACCATCTCAGCTACTTTGTTGTTGGCTTTTAATCTCCTTTTATTTTACACACACACACACACACACACACACACACACACACACACACACACACAAACAAACAAACACACACACACACACACACATAGATATTGGTCTCTTTGACTACTGTCAATTTTAACTTCAATTTCGAATCTCTTTTTGAGTTGGTGGGTAGAGTCTTTCCGATTTCACTAAGAAAAAAATTGTAAACAAAGCCAATACCTTCGATATCAAAACCATTTTCTGATCCTTATAAACACTGAAGAAAAAAACAAACTGAGAATTTAAAGTTGAAGATATCGACTCGTGTCTAAACTGACTTTCTTTTTCCCAAAAAACTTGTCCTAGACTGAAATATTTCATGCCGTAGAGGTAAGTTGATTGATAAATTTCTATTAATTGATATTCAAGAAAGAAGAAAGTGTTAGGGTTTTCATTATCAAATAACGTTGTTTAGCTAGCTAGCTAGATAGATAGATAGATAAACTGTTTTGGTATTATCAGGTTTTATTAGAAAAAGTAAGTAAAGTTGGCGACCTTAGTCGAAAGCGACCCGAAGGCTCCTTTTCGATAGCTATTACACCAAGGTGTAAGAGAGGGCACTACTTCATTCCCTGGATTGCTCCACTTTAACCCATACCTTATAATGCTGAGTGTTAAGCAAGTACCATTTTTTGAGTCTTTGATATGACTCGATTAGAACCCGGGCCATTGGTGAACACTCTAACCATCATACCACTGTCTGGTACTTATTAGAAAAGCTAAGTGCAAAAAACAAAAAAAAAAAAAAAAAAAAAAAACATTCTTATTGTTGTCATTATTCCTCTAATCTCTTTTGTTGACATTCTTAAAGCAAATTTTTTTTTCTTGTTCTTAACTTGCCAAAGATTCCAATTTTTTAAATTTTTTTATTATTTTTATGTTTCACCTTTTACAATTTCAAACTTTATATTCTTATTACTCAATAACACCATAGGAGGTGCCCGTGGTGTAATGGTTATCTTCACAGGATATGGACACGTCGATACGAGTTCAATTCCTGGACAAGACTGATTGCATTTCACATAGCACTAATACCCTTGGGAAAGCTATGAATCCAATTATTCTCAAGTATCAAGTATTCTTATCAATATATGGGTAAATAGTAGGGCAGACTAGGTTCTTCAGCCTTGGTGAGGCAACTAGTCTAGGAGAAGGAAAACTCTGAAACCTGCTAAACTCCGCTTAAAAAATTGACCTTGTGTCATATCCTGCCCGAGCGGAGGGGTTGGGTAAATAGGATTACTCAATAACATTATAAAACATCTACTGAGGTTTTATCTTACGACCACTGGCCGTCTTCAGATAAACAGTGTCGCCAACAGATAATTGTTTAGAACTGAAATTTAATTCTAAATTTAAAAAATCGAGGATTTTATTATTTCTAGTGGAACATTATTCAATCGGAACAGTTATTTATTACCAAATTCTGCCATATTGTTAAATTAGTAAACAAAAGTAAAATTGCAGCATTTCTGTAAACAAAATATATATATATATATATATATAGATATGTGTGTGCGTGTGTGTGTGTGTGTGTGTGGAAAAGTGGATGAATCACTCTTACAACGGGTAGGTGGTTATATTTCGTTCTTTATTAACTGAAGAACTTCATCAGAATGAAATATTACCACAAAACCTGTTGTAAGTGTTTGATTTATCCACTTTTCTACTTATTTTTATCATCTTGTCAGATTCACCAAAATCTATCACTTCTTCATATATATATATATATATATATATATTTGTTATTAGCAGTAGTAGTAGTAGTAGTAGTAGTCCATTATTCAACGGAAATCTGAATGTAACTCCTACAATGATTGGCTGGTTGGCTGGTTTCACGGTATATCAACCCTTGTTGGGTCATTTAATGCTGAAGTCAGTTTTTAAAACAATTATTTAGCGGCAAATAACTAGTGATTTGAATCATTTGGAAACGATTATATATCTTCAAGTAACTATTCTTTATATCATGACTTCAAGTAGCTATTCCTATTTAATAATGATAATCATAAGTTTTGTACATAGTTTTATGGTATCAAGTATTCTTATCAAATGCTAATAATTTTAAAATATAACTTTTTGGTCCATAGATAGCACTCTAACCATTCCGAGCCAAAGAGAACCTGTGAGTAATGGCAACAAAAGGATGACTCCACACAGCCCAGAACTAGAACCGAATGCAGTTTAATGTCATAATCAAGACACCGTTTTTTTAGAGGGTTTTACTCTTCTACTGGGAATACAGTCGTTGTATTCTAAGTTCCGTCGACAGGACTACTTTATAATGTCATAAGAGTCAAGTAATTAAGGTGTCTGTAAGGTATATAGGATCTTGTTTATTTACATTCGGCATTTGTTTGTCAATTTTTTAAAAATCGGTTCTATTTCTCTACCGAAGAACTTGATAGTATATCATAAAGAATGAATGATACTACTACTCCTTGTAGTAGTAGTAGTAGTAGTAGTAGTAGTAGTAGTTATAATAATGATACAAGATAAAGCATTGTATTTTGTTTCTTTTAGTTTGTGATTTATGTATTTATGTATTGATTATAATGTCATTGTAAATGATAGCTATGAATCAAATAACACGAAATATTTCTTTTCGTTCTAATGAGAGCAGAACAAATCTTTTTGTATTCCTCTTATTCATTTCTTATCATTTATCAAAAATTCTACATTTCAGAAACAAAGAAAACTCAAAATAACTACGACAAACAAATGCCAAACGTGAATAAATAAGATCCTTTAGATCTAATAGACACCTTAATTATCTAACTCTTAATTTCATTTGATGACATTGTAGGAGTTAGATTGAAATCTACGTTCAATGATTTACTACTACTACTACTACTACTACTACTACTACTACTACCAAGAAAACTATCTTATAAGTTCTTAATTGCCAATGGTGGTGCTTATAGACAAGAATGGCTGAAAACTTGCTTAATCCAATGATGTGATTGTGCTCCTTGCGTCCGAGGAAATAAGTTATAAGAATTACTTTCAGAACGCTGTTCGTATATGTAAATATATATTTTATTTACTTACTTTTCAAGAAAAAATAATGAGAAATTCTAATATATTCGTGATTTTTTCCAAGGTAGGCTATACAACTTAATCTCTCTCTCTCTCTCTCTCTCTCTCTCTCTCTCTCTCTCTCACACACACACACACACACAGACACACACACTCTTTCTCACGTACTCTCTCTCTCACTCTCTCTCTCTCATTTCGTTCTTAATATAATCATAGATTATTTGGTGTTCTTTCTTTTTCAATTTCTCTTTCCTTCCGATTTATTCTCTTTTTGCTTTCCTATTCTCATACTTTCTTTCTTTCTTTCTTTCTTTCTTCTATTTGCTTGAATGATTTGAAACGATATCAATGGACAAATACCTATACGTTCTCAACTCTCCAACACGGTTACTACCTTCATCTTTAACCTACAAACAAGCGAAAGTGCGGATACATCGGTATTTTTTTTTTTTTTTTTTTTTTCATTTATGACAGATTCTACAAAACTAGTCATCAAACACCTTAATTACTTCAATTTTTCTTTGCTTTAACTATGTGATCAGGCTGAAATTCAGAATTCCAGCGTATTTGTTTTATCAGAGACATCGTTTGTGTTCGTAACACTAGTTTACCCGAATCCAAGATATTTAGACAATTCCTAGTACATTACCATCCATACTCGGACATACTTACCTGGCCTCATACCGGGTAAGTGAGAAAATATTAACGGCTTGGTTCCAGGGAGCCTTTCCCTAGGCGACACCTGCCCCCTCATCTAAAAGGGGCAAGGGCTGGATTTATTGCTGCTTGAAGTGCCATCAAAATTATCCGCCTCGCAGAATAACTACAAAACATTTCTCAAGTACTACACATTCTCTTATCAAAATATCCTTCCAATATAATTTGAATTGTCATATTCACAACCAGATATACCAGATATTTCTTGTAACTATTGCGGGGGTAGTCTTGTGGCGTAATGGCTAAAGGGTTCAACTGCAACCTCGAAATAAGCAAGTTGGAACTCCAGTCGCGCTACTACGGTCACTTTCGGACCAATATCTTTGGGAAAGGAAAGAACTCCTCTATCCTCTCAGCTCTGGGTTAAATAACACCACTGTTGTTCTTCTACAAGGATGTATTTGGCGTTAAATGACCATCGAAGGTTGATATGCCATTAAACAAAGATATCGATACCGAAAGGTTTGTGATCATTGCTAAGGATTAAATGAGAGAAATCCATTTCCAAAATACCCCTGAATATTAAAACAATACAGGCGTCAGAAATGTTTCGATTCTCACTCGGCTTTATTACTATTTAAGTTTGTTTTTTCAGCAGGCGTCAAACCGGCTATTTTAAGAGCTCTACATTTTAAGGTCACCCATGGTCATCTCGTTCTTCTTTGTTCTTCTTCTTCTTATTATTATTATTATTATTATTATTATTATTATTCCCCGTGAGTTTTTCCCATCAGCGTTAACTGTTGGTTTTTCACTGGAGTCTGAGTGACTGCAAATTTCATTGCCTATCTTATCAATGCTTGGATCTGGTTGGTTTCGATTTTTCCTTTTATTTCCAACACTTCCAGTTTTTTCCCCCAACCTTTTAGAACGGCTCCAAGCAAACCAATTGATATCACAGTCACCCTCTTTTTTCACAGTCTATTTTTTTTTTTTTTGTTCTCGGGCCAGGTTCAAGTATTTGTATCTTTTTGCTTTCTTTTAATTTTACTCTATGGTTCACCGGGATTGTAAATTCCATAAGATTGTAAGATTATAAGTATTTTTCCTAGTTAAGTGTGGTCTTCAGGCCGGAATTATGTGATCTTAGCCATGTCCAGGTTTTATCATGTGCAATCTATGTTTGTCACTTGAAGTATCCATACAGTTATTTTTCTTCCCATTTTTTCTTGTTTGTGCTATTTTTTCCTAGAGGTTTTCTCTTATGTTGTCATTGTCATTGCTTTTACTGGCTGTCGTAATTAGTCTTTCTTTGCTCTTTTTAATATATTCCTCAAGTATTGATGCATCAACACAATCTTTAATCCTGGCGAGTCCTCTTCTTTCTTTTCTTGACACATATAGTCTATATCATTTCTAGGATGTAAGGCCTGGTGCATAGTCATCAATTTCTTTGTTCTTTGGTCCATTAGTCTGAGTCCCTCCTTCGTCTATTTTAAGAATGATCCAAAGTATCTTACAAAGGGGTACTGCCGTGGCTGTCGCTAATACCCAAGCCTGCTCGATGAAATGTGACGTCACGTCAGTGGATCCATGAATCTTTCGCTTCATGACAACGTTGAATTATAATCACAAAGTCGTTTTCTTTAATAAAGATTTTTAAACTTTTTAAAATGTAACAACAAAGAAAAGAAAGAGACATGTTTTGATTTATACTGGTTTTATGAATTTTAATTAAAATTAAGAAAAACAATAATTAATAAGAAAATACAAACATAAACATCACTGACTGTCGGTCGTGTTTGTAAATAAACACGGTTTTAAAGACAACTTTTTCGTTTATTCGTCTAAATTTTGAAAACAATTTAACAAACACTGCTTAAATTTTCATATTTATAATTCAAGTATGAAAAATCACAACCACTTTTGTTTTAATTGCAAGAATTTTTAAATCGGAATCACTCATATATAGCAATCAAGCAACCAACAATAATATCATTAGAATTTAGGAACAAACAAGAGGCAACAATGAATAAGCAAAAAGTATTAATTAAAAATGTTAAAAACTGCAACAAATTAAATTCAATCAAATTAATTCGAAGTAAATAAGTTCAAGTTACTGTTCTTAAAAATACAACTTATAAAATTCTTTTTGTCTCAAAATTCAGTTGAATGCTTGAAGTTTTCTTTTTTACTTAAATTCTTACAAGTAATATTATCATTTTCCTTGCTACAAATACGTATACATAAATACACACGCACACACACACACACACACACACACACACACACACACACACACACACACACACACATACGCACATATATATATATATATATTCATGCATATATATACAAATATACACATACATATATATTTATATATATACACACACATATATATATACACACACACACACACACACACACATATATATATATATACACACCTATATATATATACATATATATATATACACATATATACATATATATATACACACATATATTTACATATATATATACATTCGCACACATGTATATATATATATACACACACACACATATATATATATACATATATACATATATATGCATAACATATACATATATATACTTATACATATATATACATATACATATATATATATACATATACATATATATACATATATATATATAAATATATATACATATATATGTGCATATATACACATACATATATATATAAACATTCATACACACACACACACATATATATATATATATACACACGTGTTGCATTCTCATATACATGTTCATGCAAAAACATACATATATATGCTGGATACATCCTGACGCAATGAATAACAGACCCAGGAGGACTTCTTTAGAAAAATATATACCTCTCACTTTATTTGTAAGGTTACAAAAGGGTTACTCAAGGGTTGTGTGTGAGAGGGAGCTGGAGACCGAACGGAAACTGCAATATTTTGACCTCCACTTATGGCCGTCAACGTTGTGTCTTTCTCGTTCTCCAGGGCTGCTAAACCGGAGGCCCTGGGCCCACTCTGCTGGGTGATGGCTTCTTTTACTGCATCTTATCAGCAACTTCTCTGGTCCCCAAACTCCATCGGGGTTCCCGAGGGCCCCCTCGGCCGGGTGTGGCTTTCCCTACCACATCTCGTCTATAACTCCAACAGTCTGCAACTCAACCTGCTTGACTTCTGTCTTGACTGAGCTATATAATAGTTCAAAGCCCACTCGATCTTTGAAATCGAATGTTTAATCGTCATCAAGCGAAAATAACTGTCATGCAGTTCAGAGGTCACTCTCTTCCGGTGCATCAGTCTATGAGTGTGCCATGGTAATTTTTTACCTCGTCCCATTTTATCAGCCGATTTCCGCCCACGTGATTTCCTCTCATAACTGCTATTTGTGTGTGTGTATATATATATGAGTTTGTGTATATATATATGTGTGTGTGTATATATATATATGTATGTGTATATATACATATATGTATGTGTATGTATATATATGTATATGTGTGTGTGTATATATATGCATGTGTATATATATGTGTGTGTGTGTATATATATATATATATATATATATATGTACGTGTGTAGTATTTTGGCCTTTGACCCGGCCCAAAATGCCATTCAAGGTGATAACCTAATTAATATTTTTTTAATTATATTTAGACCTAAATTACTGATTTTTTATTGAATTAGATTTAAACTTTAAATAATAACTTCACGTAAAGATACAGTAATAGATATATTAAAACTAAAAACAAAACAAATATTTAATTTATTTATTATATTTTAACATTTCAAAAATATTTAGAAAGCATTAATCAGTTCCACTTTTTATGCGTAGTACGTATGTATTATATGCTTTTTCACAATTTTCTATCTAACAATTTATTTTATTTATTCTCAAAATTAACTCTATGTTTTTATAAAAAATTTGGTTAAATATTTATAGTTTAAATTTAGCCCTATGTCTACACCTGGCTATTAGTTAATTTCTCTTATTTAATAATTTTTTTTGGCTCAGGAAAAAGCAAAATGTGGATTTTTTCTTCAAGACACAGGTTGCACCTACTATCGAAAGATTTTGGGGTACTAGATCTTTTCAATATGGACCATTGTATGTCAGGGGTTAACCCTTTATCTTTTAATCCCCAATAATGTTTTGATAGAGCAGTTTGATTTTTTTGATGCTCATAGGAGAAGGAAAATTTATGATTTCCATATTTAATTTCCCAACTAGTAGACGAAACGCCGATATAAAATTTCTTATCTCTAATGTCCTCTTTTGGATTAATAATAGCTTGATATACTACATTCCCTAAATTACACAACCCATTCATTGGACAATCAGTTCGAGATTTACAATTACATTCTATTTTTTTACTATTAGTATTATTATTATTATTTACCTGGTTATGAAATTTATTAATCAATTCATTATTATGACTATTCATTATTTGAGACATATTTTTTGTGCAAGAATAACTTATTTTCAAGGTTTTCCTATTAAATATTTTATGTAATATATTATCTTGTTTAAAATGTTTATCTATTAGTCTCAAAAAATATTTACCTACATCTATATTTGCTAATTTACAGAAAGCGGGGTGAAACCATGTAATTTTCCTTTTTCTATTTTTATTTTTCTGATCGTAAGTATTGTTTTCTTTAGTAATTTCATTTGTTATATCTTCTTTTAAATACCTAAAATCCTCCTTAAAGCCACTATTTTTAAGGGCATCTATATATCTCTTACTACTCTCTTTAAAAATCTTTTCATTTGCAGATAGCTTACCTATTCTTAAATTTACCGCTTTTGGGATTTGCTTGATTATGTTTTTGGGGTGATTTGAATTAACATTAATGTACGATGGGTTCTGATTGGTCTTTATGAAAGGTTTACAAGAATTATTTGATAGATCTAAAGTCACATCCAAGAAATTGACTATTTTAATATTAGATGAGATTTCTATCCTAAAACCCAAAAACTTAAAGGCCCTTATAATCTTCTTTTGTATAAGTCCTGTTACTTTTTTCGTGTTTTTGGAAATTTCAAAAATGCGTAACAGGATTGAAATAAATTTATAATCCTATGTGACCGGTTTCGTTGTTTTTCTTAAAGTATATATATATATATATATATATATATATATATATATATATATATATATATATATATATATATATATATATATAGACTTATTTGAAATATTTTGAATCCATTGTTAATCCTCCTGTATGAAATAAGTTATTTTTACCTTTCAAAAAAAGATACACTTAAAAAATTCAAGGATATTTGTTTATTCAATTGTATTTTAAAATATTTTATATCAAAAAATGAAAAAAGGAAAATGTAATTTGAAAACTCTGTAAAATTATTTGTACGAAAGTCAAATTTAAATAATTTTACAGAGTTTTCAAATAAAAAAAACCTTGAAAATAAAACAAATTCTTTAAAGATTGACTAAAGAATAAATTTTGTAGTTTTTGGTCATTCAAGAATGAAAAAAAAATTAATTCAGGAATATTTTTTCTTGTTTAAAAATCATTTATTTAGTTTCAAGTATAGAAAAGTTAAAAGTTTTTACGATCGTTTTCTAAGGTTTTTTTTTTAAATATTTCATTGGAAAGAAAACACAATTTTCTTTAAAAAAATATCAATAAAAAATATTAATTCAAATATTTTTAGAAAATATAATGTTTAACAAGTTTTTCGGCTTCAGTTTAAATTTTAAAACTGCTTTCTTGTGCTACGGCAAAACTAATTTTTTTAACAAATTTTGATTTTAGCGCATGTTGAAATAAATGATTAAAAATTTAACTACTCACTTTGCTAAATGGACTTGGGGTAAAATTCTCCCTTTTAATGGCATTTTTCCATTTATCAAATAAATGTTTACTTTTTGGAAACGAAAAACAATGAACTTTCGGACCATTTTTATAATTCCCTTTGCACTTTGGTACCACACAAGGGGAAGGCATGTTTTGTTCTGAAACTGAGTCAACGCTGAAAGACACCGTGTCGTATATAAGACAGATATCTACTGATAGTGTCGTCAGCGAGTTAAGTTTAATCATATAACAGGCCTTGGTAATATATATCGCGGAGGCCACGGTACTGCCCAGATGTTAATTCGTTTTCTCTCGCGAGTTTTTCACATTCGTTTTCAATTTTGTTTTTTCACTGAAATCAAAGTTTCAGTTTCTTTCGCGATTCTCAGTAGATCACGTTTTCAACCCAGGCATTCTGTTCTGTATTCAAAGGAATTGATAGTTTGATCCATTCACATGCTATTAACTTTTGATTTCGTTTTCTTTAAGTGACCAGCCAAGTTTCATACAGAAATCTAAGGTTAGCTAGCATTTGATACAAGTAATGGCAGCCTGGGCATTACACATTTTAGTAATACACGAATGGAATCCAATATATATATATATATATATATATATATATATATATATATATAAGTAAATAATGGAAATGAATCCGACCGTAAGAAATAAAAACAAAGTAATCCAAAAGTGATGAATTTATTATAATGGAAAGTCCACGTTAAAACGTTTCGGTTTTTGCAAAACTTCTTTAGGATTTTAAGATGGTGAAAAAAGTGTTGCTTGAACAACGATGGATGCTTTAATAAAATTAAATAACAGGGAAAAAGAAATATATATATATATATATATATATATATATATATATATATAGAGAGAGAGAGAGAGAGAGAGAGAGAGAGAAAGAAAGAAAGATCATATAACAGTTCAATCATTCAATCAGCGTTCTTTTTCTTTTTTCTTTTTTTTTTTGAAAAACTATCACATGATTGGCACAGGCAATCCTAGAAGGGTTACACATTTAAACATCATTCCATTTAAATAGATTCATCACTTTTGGATTACTTTGGTTTTCTATCTTCTTTATATATATATTCAGTAAAACTTGGTTGAAGACGACGTTAGGCTACCTGAAGGACTTAATCTTGTTTGTTTTCTTGTTTTTTGTTTTTGTTTTTATTTGTATTTTTGTTTCTTGTTTGTTTTGTTTTGTTTTTTGTTTTTGTTTAGAATTGTATTTCTCCATAAGAGCTCAACTTACCCTACCTTTTACTCAAATTTTGGTTTGGAAGAAGAAATCGCTTCAAGCCTTACCAATGAACATTAGTACAAAACAAACACAAAAAACTTTGGCCAGAATTTGAAGTCGATTTGCCGATTCTATTTTCCACGCTGATAACCGTTATGTTACCCACAGCTGGAGAATACATATTTAATTTTGGAGGAAGGGCATTTTCTAGAAAGCTTTTGAGGGTCATTTTCCACAAAGCCATCGGTTGGTTGGTTGAACAACTTTGGTCCCCTGTTATATATAATACAAAAAGGTATCTTCGCAATCATTTTAAACATGTAAACATTTTATCATCTCAAACAGATCTATTTGACCCACAGATACTAACCTTACAGGTAGAACCACTTCGCATCAGAGTGCCAACGAAGAGGTGACTCCACACTTCTCAAAGCTTCAGAACATATGCAGTTTAGTCTCATACTCAGGACACCCCTTTTTCTGACTAGTGGACTTACCCCTTTGCAGGGGGATCCAATCGGAGTATTCTAAACAATGCCGACAAAGTACTTTTGCGTCATGGTTTTTGTATTATGCTTATGTATATTGTGTGACCAATAAAAATAAACGCGTAATTTAATCATTAACATACTAAATTTTCTTTTCGTTCGTGACTTGTCAGTTTTATTCTCTTTAGCACACTTCACTCCGACATTATAGGTCTCTTTCCATCTAATGTGATCAGCTGTTACTCCTTCCAAGTGAAATCGATTGATATCTCTCGTGTTTACAAGATGACTTTTTCATTATATTATATGATTTGATAAATAGCATTCTTTTTGCTTTGTGTCGATAGAGCCAAGAATCCATCGACAGGAGTCAGACCCTCACCAAATAGGGGTACCCTCGGTATGCCACAAAACTGCATCTATGATGATACTCCTTAAAGATTCCATGAAGGAAAATTACCTAACTTAACTTGGTTGGTTTCACGGTATATCAATCCTTGTTGAGTAATTTGATGCATAAGTCAGGCTTTTAAAGATTTTTCAAGCAAATAAGAGGTTTCAAGTATCTAGTAATTTGAATCATTTGTAAAGAATTAAAGCTTCAAATATTCATTCTTGATACAAATAATTTATACTCAATTATATGGTTTCAAATAAGTATTCATGTTTAATACTAATCATTTACTTGCACAAAGTTACATAGTTTCAAGTATTTCTATTTAAGACAAATAATTTTCAAACGGAACTATTTGACCCATACATAAGACCCTAACAGGTACAACTACTTCCTGTCAGAATAGATCTGGGAATAATGGCAATGAAGAGGTGACTCCACACTCTCCAGTGCCTCACCACCGGAAGTAATTTAACGTTATACACAGGACACCTCTTTTATTCGAGAATGTCTTACCCTTCAGCAGATAATGCTGTGGGCATATTCTTGGGTAAACACTTCCATTTTAACGAAATCGACGACCAAAGTTCTTTGCGTTCTATTGTTATATATTGGCCTTTGACAGCATGTTTGTAGAGGATTTCTAAACAGTATATGCACCTGTGTAAACAAGGGGACAGCGGAAATAAATCACTTGAATTAAGAAACCAAAAGGAAAAATGCGTAGGTGTTGAGAATATTATATAATGACAAAATATTCGCAGTCAGCAGACAGATTCAGTCAGATTCGGAGGGTAGCCAACGAATAAACGCGTCAGTTAGAGGGGGGGGGGCTGTAAAGAAGTAAGGCTCTGAATACATGTCGCAATTCGGTGTCAATGATAGCAGCCCGAGTCCTTCGTCTCTCTCTCTCTCTCTCTCTCTCTCTCTCTCTCTCTCTCTCTCTCACTTGCAACCATTCGATCCTTTCGTGACAATGAAGATATATATATATGTATTTTTATGAACAAAAGTCTTATGGTCCTTTATTCCAGCTACATAACACAATTTCACGCAAATGTCCTTGGGAAAAGCATAAATGCATCTATTCATCCAGTTATAGTTAAATAATAGAGCATACAAAATTCTTTAGGCTTGGTTAGATAACCAGTCTAGGAGAAAAAAAACTCTGAATTCAAACCAGGTGTACTTCACTTAAAAATTGATCCTGTGTCACATCCTGCTGAGGAGGGATTTGGTTAATAGATATTTCGATTTCAGGTCCCAAGACGACAGCCGCTCAGAACCGCCACTTGATGGACATATTGTTTTGGTTTTTGTTTTGTTTTGTTTTGTTTTGTTTTTTCACATAGACCGTCTGAGTTCAAAACACTGAATGCAGATTTTTTTTGGTATCGATCAACCATACCCGGTGTACTAGGCAACTTAACCATTCACCTAAAATCCGCGGTCCTCACGCATATATTTCTTTTAATTATTGACGGTGTTGCCCATCGTCTAATAGCTTCATTTACTCAGTCTCCGTGGAATTAATAATAAACCTAAATGCAGTCGTGAGATGGTGAGGTGGGGAATAGAAAAGTTCAGACAACAGTCAAACCGGTCAGTTAATAATGACCCTCCTTAAAAAATAAATAAACAAATAAACGAAAATTAAAAAAAAAAAAAACGATGAAAAACAATACTTGGCAATGATAACATAGTCTCGCACTAAGAAGTCAAACGTGTGAACAGAACAGACCCCCCCCCCGCAACTCCAATTCACTTTACACCCACTCTCGTCAACTGCAGTCGATGGTCAACACAACCATAAAGGCGGAAATTGATGCTACAGCAAATTTCATTGGAGAGTAATGTAACAAAACACTGACTCCAGATTTAGATCGGCAGTTTAGAAGATTATTTTAGAGAAGCCGATAACGTTACAAAAGATTTGCATTGAATATTCAGCCATTGATAAAAATATTGATATGTAAAAAAAAAAAAAGGAATAACAACTAAATGTAAGTAACTCTTGCTTCTTTAGACTTTCTCTCTCAATCTATAATTGTTTATTATGATTATTATTATATTATTACCGTACAGCTATTATTACTATTATCATTACAGCAGAGCTATTATTATCATTATTATTTACTCCTTGAGAGGTTTTCACATTAGTTTTAACTGATCGTTTTTCACTGGAGTTTAAGTGACAGCAAGTCTCCTCAAGTCTCCAGAACTCTTCTCAGTATTCTGGTCGTTCTCAATACTGTTGTAGTTTGGATGGTCTCCACTCGTCCTCCTACCTCCAAGTCCTCCAGTCCCCTTTATAATATTTTGGTGACTGTACCAAAGCGCTAATCACGATTGGTATAATTGTCACCTTCATGTTTTATAATTTTTTCAATTCCCCAACAAGGACCAGGTACAAATCCTTCCTTTCACTTTCCTTCACTTTTATTCAATGGTCAGCCGGAATAGCAAAGTCCACAATTTTACAAGTTCTCTTTTTTTATTGTTGATTATTATAAGGTCTGGTCTGTTATTATTATTATTATTATTATTATTATTATTATTATTATTATTATTATTATTATTATTATTATTTTACTCATTTGAGAGTTCTCCGTATCAGCGTTAGTTGATGATTTTCCTCTGGAGTCTGTGTGACAGCAAGTCTCCTCAAATCTCCAGCACTCTTCTCAAGTATTTTGACCGATCTCAGCAATGCTGTAGTTTGGATGGTATCTACTCGTCCTCTTATTTCCAAATCCTCCAGTCCCTGAACCAGTCCTTTGGTGACCATACCGAGCGCGCCAATTACAATTGGTTTCACCATAACCTTCATATTCCATAGGTTTTTCATTTCTTTAGCAAGGACTACGTACCTATTTCTCTTTTCACTTTCCTTCAGTTTTACCCTGTTGTCAGCCGGAACGGCAAAGTTCACTATTTCGCAGGCTCTTTTTTTTTTTTTTTTTTTTTTGGTAACAATCACTAGGTCTTGTCGTCTGTCCGAAATTAAGTGATCCGTTTGTATCTCAAAATCTTCAGGAATTTTATCATTATTATTTACTCCTTGAGAGATTTTCACATTACTTTTAACTGATCGTTTTTCACTGAAGTCTGAGTGACAGCAAGTCTCCTCGAGTCTCCAGGTCTCTTCTCAGTATTCTGGCCGTTCTCAATAATGTCTTTTGGATGGTCTCCACTCGTCCTCCAATCCCTTCTATAATCCTTTAGTTACTGTACTGAAAACACCAATCAAAATTAGTGTAATCGTTCCATAGTTTTTTCAATTCCCTAGCAAGGTCGAGGTACTTATTCTTCTTTTCACTTTCTTTTAGTTTTATTCTGTGGTCAGCCGGGACAGCAAAGTCAACAATTTTGCAATTTCTCTTTTTTTTTCTTTACTTTTTTTTTTTCGTTGATTACTATAAGGTCTGGTCTTCTGGCCGAGATCAGGTGATCCGTTTGTATGTCAAAGTCCCATAGGAGTTTATGTGTGGCATTTTCTTGAACAGATCCTTAGTTGTGCATATACCATTTGTTCGTATAGTCAAATTTCATTATTATTATTTTCATTATTATAATTATGACTATTCCGTGTGAGTTTTTCTCAACAGCTCGAATGGCGAGTTTTTCACCGGAGTCTGAGTGACAGAAGATCTCCTTAGGTTTCCAAGCCTCTTTTAGGTATGCAAGCCGATTTTAGAAATGATATAGTCTGGATGATTCCAATTCTTCCTCTGTTGATTTTCCGTTTATCCAGTCTCTTAACAGAGCTATTTAGGAGAGTTCCGAATGCCTCAACTACGACTTTATTATTATTATTTCATTATTTGAAAGTTTTTCACTCCCGATTTAACTGCTATCTTTCACAGGAATCTTGGTGACAACAAATCTCCTTAGGGCACCGGTACTCTTCTGAGTATTCTAACCGATATTTATTATGCCGTGGTCTACCTCGTCTCGATTTTTCCTCTGGTTTCCAATTCCTCAGGTCTTTTTCCAAACTTTTTGGGACCGTTTCAAGCGCACCAACTACAATTGATATGACTGTCATTTTAATTTTAACATTTACACATTACTCACCAGTTCATTGACTGTGACTTCAGGTGTGTTGTAATGGCACTTTCCCATATCATTACAATGATCGCTATTTTTATATAAAGATCGATATTTTAGTATATATATATATATATATATATATATATATAGGAGAGTCAGATGAAAAGTTTATAGCCTGACCAAGATACACTCATGGAATGCAAAAAAAATGAAATTTATTTTTCAATATAGTTCCTCTCTTGGCTCGCACACTTCTTCGATTGGTTTTGAAGTGCTTGGATCCCATTGTTCAAAAAAGTCATCAACAATAGATATGACGTCATCATATGAATTTTCAGCCAATTAACTTTTCAGACTCCCTTCGAATATAATATATATATATATGTGTGTGTGTGTGTGTGTGTTTTTATATAGTATGTAAATGTATAAATGTATATATGAATATATAATATAGTATCAAATACGTGTGTGTGTGTGCGCGCGCACGCGCGCTTTGCAATATCTAGAATAATAGAGTGCTCAAGAGTAGTGAAACAAGTTCGATTATCGACATTTCTTCTTTTTTTTTTTTAATCAAAAGATATTTACCTGGTCACTACTTATCGCAAGATAAGCTGTATGAACTGAACTTATTATTATCATTTTTTTAAATTTCTTGAAGAATTTGATTTTCCGAAATTCTTTTCACAAATTCATTTGTTCCTTTCTTAACAACCTTCAAGACCATAGTTTCTAGTTTCCACATTTTTTTTTCTCATTCTATATTTCTAGATTTTTGAGTTTGGAGATCTTTTGAAATCTTTTATTATAATCATCATCGCCACTCAAAGCGAGTTTTCACACCAGTTTTAACTGTTGGCTTTTCAATGGAGTCTGAGTGACAGCAAGTCTCCTCTGATCTCTCCTGTACTCTTCGGTGAATTCTAGCCAATCTCACCATTTCTGTTATCAGTATGGTTTTAAATCTTCTCATTTCCAATTCTTCCAGTCTCTTTTTCATGCCTTTGAGGACTATTCCAAGGACTTAAACAACAATTAGTATCACCATGAACTTCATATTTGACAGCTTTTCCAGCTCTTTGGTTGTGGTAGCATCATTATTATTATTTTACTCCTACGAGAGATTTTCCCACCAGCATCAGTTGATGGTCTTTCACTGGAGTTTTAGTAAAAGCAAGTCACTTCAAGTCTCTTGGATTCTTCTCAGTATTCTGACTGATCTTTACAGTGTTATCGTTTGGATGGTCTCCACTCATGTTCTACTACCAAATCTTCCTGTCCCTTTGCCAATACTTTGATGACTGTACCAAGGGCACCAATTACAATTGGTATCACCGTCACTTTCATGTTCTATTATCATCATTATTACTTTTTTGAGAGTTTTTCATGCAAGTGTTAGCCGATGGTTTCTCACTGAAGTTTGAGTGACAGCAAATCTCCTCAAGTCTACAGGACTCTTCTCAGTATTATTATTATTATTATTATTATTATTATTATTATTATTATAAGACTGAGGGATATTTTCTAAGGCTGGAAGCAGTGCTCATTTGCACAACCTTATGTGTTTTCAATTAAAATGGGTTTCCTGGAATTTTCTAAATAAGTGTACCAGTATTCCTCTTGATCATTCATTGGGATCCTGTTACTATTGGATTAGTGATTATATTTTAATACCACGTTCTTGTTATTTTTTATTCCCAGACCTCTTTATATTTTGAAATTTTACCAAATTCTGATCGAAAACTTGTCCTACAGAAACTACTAAAATGCTTCGGATTTCAAAACACAAAACAGAAAGAGATATTTTTTAGTTTGGTAGTTTTAATGGATTACGTTTAACAGGACAACTAGTTGTTGTTTACTCAGCTAAGTTTAGTCCTTCTGATCGCCGGATGTACCAAACAACCAGTGAGAATTGTACTCACTAACAATGATTAGCGAGTTGTGCTCGCAGACCAACTTGCGATCCATTGCGCTATGCAAGGTGTCAACCTGCTCTGAGTATGTAAGTCCATTTTACAAATTTTCCATGTCTCGACCAGAACAAAAAAGAAAATAAAAAGAATATGTTGGCACGAAATCAGGGCAAAAACCAATCAATATCGTATAATTATATGATATCCTATTCACAAAGGGGATCAATGTCAATTATCGATATTATACAGACTGGCGCGTATTTAAAAGATAGAGATAGGCGTTACATACATACATACATCTTTGGTAAAATACACATGCGCATATATGATTTAAACATACAAGCAGAGTCATATTCTTTCATTATTTTCTATTCAATTTTTTGTAGATAAATGCTTTGTGCGCATAGGAATATAAGTATGTACACATTTATTCCCAACAACAAAATAAAAGTGTTCAAGTACCGAAAGATGCAGAGAAAGAGAAACAAAAAAAAAAAAACAACTTTTTAATAAATACTTTTAATCACTTAATCAATGTGGGTAAAGTAGATCTCGTATTACTTGTACTTAGAGCAAATGTAATTGATTACAATAAGCTCCCTTGTCAGTCACTGCGATTCTACTATTTACCAACCACAAATAAAATAAGAGCGGCTCGTTTGGTATAATAGTTAGCAATCTAGTTTTTCAAACCATTGTTAGTGAGTTCAATTCCCGTTGGGATGCCACAAAATTTAACAAAGAAAAAACTGCGTAATGATTTGAGTTAACAATATTCCAATGGTCAGTCATAACAGAGTCTTATCTTGATATAATCTTTTTTTATTTTCATTTACTTGAGCAACCTGACAAAAAAAGCCTGTCAAGCCACACTGAAGAGTTGTGAGACAACGAAATAGTCTGTCAGTGGATGACAATATATATATATATATATATATATACTCTACTCCGCTATGAGCGGTATATTTGTCCCTGCCTTCTACCAGAGAGGATTTGACACAAGGTCAAATGACCCAATGGTCGGATTATAGTGGGGGTTAGGGGAGGGGAAGGTCGAATCCGCGCCGACGTTTGAGCCCTGTTGGTCTATGCCGGTCATCGGCTCATTTGGTGCAATGTGAGCCGATGAGCCTAACTGGACATGGATCCAAACATGAGTCCAGACACGGATGCCAGATTATAACTTTCACTAGACCATGGAATCCAGGGCTATACAAAGGTGTCAATAATGCAGCTCGCCCACCTGAAGGTGGCCTAGCCGAAGCCGGAAACCTCTCGTCCTCAAGTCTACAATGCCCCACCGACACGAAAGCCAGACGGCCTGGCTAAAAAGCCGGCTGGGGGCAAAGCCAATAGCAAATTAATGCTGTCGGCCTTATCCCCGAGGCTTTGAGCGGGGTGCAACACAAAGTCACTTTTTAAACTGACTTGAATTGGGCACTTCTGGTGGTATAATGGTTAGCAAGCAAACATACACGAGTGAGTTCGAGTCTCATTAGGTGCCACATTCATTCGGCCTTGTGCCACATCGAAGAAAAAAAGCTTCGTAGATTACTATTACTGACTTGAATTCAGAGTTTTCCTTCTCCTTGACTGGTTGCCTTATCATGGCTAAAGAACACAATCTGCCCTACTATTTATCCGTAGCTGAAGGAAAATATACATTCATTATATTTTGAAGGGTATTTGTACGAAGTTAAACGCACTTTAATTCAAGATTTGAACTCGGATCAGCGATTCCATTTCCATTTCGTACCATGATAATCGTAAAGTTAAACACTTCTCTCTCTCTCTCTCTCTATATATATATATATATATATACCAACCTAACTACTCGGGCAGTTCAATTTTTTAAGCGAAATTTAACAGGTTTAAATTTAGAATTCCTTCTCCTAGAAAGGTTGCCATACCAAGGGAAAAGATCCCAGCCTGCCGTACTATTTACTCATTGCTGAAGGGAGAATAGTTATATTCATACCTTTCCCAAAGGTATTTGCACTATTTTCTATGTATGGGAGCGGTAAAAACAACTACAGTTCGTGTCTTGAAGAAAAATTTTGTATATTAAAAAACCCGGAACTCAATCTATTGCTGATTTAGAAAACTGTATTGATATCTAAGTGCAGGTAACTGAATAAATACCTTTTGTGTCATTTGCCACCAGATTGAATTAGGCGCCGTATCTTCGATAATATTTGTTTGATCATTGGTAGGTGAAAATCAGTAATTAAGCTTTTTTAGTCACATGTGCACATAACATGTCACATGACTAATTTTCCTCTTCTCGTCTGATGATTATGTCATCTGTAAGTAACAGAGTAAGTTACGTAGGGCCATGATATAACAATTCAAATTTTGAATATGTCCTACTGCAATTGCATCGTACCCATTTGTATCTATCTGTTTCTATTTTTTCTTATATATATATATATATATATATGTATCAGACCATTGGCTTAATGTGTAGAGTGTTCGCCAATGGTCCGGGAGACCGGGATTCAATCCCAGGTCGAGTCATACCAAAGACTCAAAAAATGGTACTTGATGCCACCATGCTTAGCACTCAGCACTATAATTTAAGGATCAAGGGTAAAGTGGAGCAATCCAGGGAATGGAGTAGCGCCCTCCCCCACACTTCGGTGTTGTAGCTATTGAAAAGGGAGTCTTCGGGTCACCCTCGACTAAGGTCGCCTACTTTACTTTTACTTTTTATATATATATATATATATATATATACTGTAAATTGCAGTGTACAAGTCGATCTAGTATATAAGTCGACCTCATGATGTTTAACTCAAAATTCTGGGTTAGAACTACACCTACTGTATAGGTCGACCCCCAAACATAGAGTAGGCTACAGGTAGGTCAAAACGTACCCAGAAGGTCTAAATGAGACATGATAACCCCTAGCAAAAGCATGGAAGTTTATTGGAGTTTAACTTTATAAATACATACGAGTAAATACTTTTGAAATTGCAGTGTCTTGTCCTAGAATCAATTTACGAAAGTTATAGGAAATGTACTCAAAGAACGAAGCTAATTGCATTTTACTATTTGCTAACCCTTTTGTAAAAGGCATGAATCCATCAATTCTCCCCTCTTCCTTGATAAATAGTTGGCAGCCTTAGGAAGAACTCTGATTCCAAAACTATATATATATATATATATGTTGAAATTATAGAGTGTAGTGAATTTGACACTATGATAGAAATATGTGGAAAGTTGGATAAATCAAAAATTTAGATGTGTGATATTTCCTTCGGTTTTATTTCATCTCGAACTTCTTTAGACAGAGACCGTTTTCTGAGTTTTCAATTTAAAAGCATGTGAGGAGAAATGATAAGATGGTGGAGATAATTGTAGCAGGAAAGCTGGGAGGGATTTAAAGTCAAATGTATCAGGTTTCGTTAAAGATTTTTTTTATTTTGAAAGTAGACAGATTTTAGGGAGCTGATAAGATAAAAGTAGGAAGGATTTGGGTGAAAGGGGTTACGGCATATCTTGTTTCATGGAAAGATGTTGACTATAATGAGGTGTAGCAGAAATTTGTCTATATTGTGGTGTCTAGGTTGTAATTGGAGTGAGGAAGGGCTAAGAGGTAAAGTGATTAGTGAAAGGAAAGGATTCTCAAATTTGTAGGCACAGAATGAAAAAATGTTTTCTTTTTCTATCCGTTTTCTATTTTGATTTTGTTTTCGTTTAGTATGATGTTCGCCAGGTATGGCTTTAAATAATCTTTTATATTTATCTCTCAGTGGTAATTGCACCTGGCTAATGTGTTTTCATTAGATGTGGAAGAAGGAGCTTTCAAATTAACAGTGGCTGATCGACTGGATTATTTGTTTATTTAGATTTTCGTGACTGCCAAATTTATTTCAAGTCTCATATTAAATTCAAATGGTGCATATGTTTGCAGACTTTTTATCTATTTGACTCTTTTTTTTTTCTTTTTCTTTTTTTAATTATTGGTTTTATGTTTACACCTTTTTCAATTCTTTCTATGATGGAGAATCTTTCAACTCTGATCGTTCGAGAGGAAGTGTTATTTTTCCTTCTATTAGATGAATAGGCTAAGCCAAAAATACATTTTACTTCGCTTTTTTTTTTATTGCAAATCAACTTTATAAAAACTTTATTTCCTGACGATGATCCAAGATCGAAGGTAGTTGAGAACAATCCAAAAAGAAACAGTATAAAGGAAATATTCCTATTTGTCTTATTCATCAATTTTGTTCATGTTTTATATGTATATATATATTATCATCCACAGACGGACTGTTTCGTTGTATCCCAACTTATCCGTGTGGCTAGACACGTGAAATATTTCAAGCTGGAATCAAACCTCTGGCTGACTGTTTGCCAGTCGGTTATCTCACCACAGAGCCATAGTTATCATCAGCGTAAGCAAAGGAATTTTAACGTATATATATATATATATATATATACGCTAATTATCCAATTCTTTGCATTTGCGCGTTAGTGGCAACCGGTAATTTCCCTCTCGGATACTCAACCTCCGGATATGGGGAGCATATATTGTTTGTGGATGACAGTCCTCCACAAACAGACTGTTTCGCCGTATCAAAACTCATCAGATCTTCTCATACGTTGAGCATTTTAGGTTTGAGTTTTTGAAATTCAACATAACAAAAGGTAGACTCAGCTAAACTTTGTTTCTTAAGTTGAATCTCCATAGTCTGAAACATCCACTTTGATTAGCCTCTTACACAGTTCCTGTTGCACCTAAATAGTCACTCACATAAGAACTGAGCCAGCGCCTCATGGCTTAACCAAACAGAAACCGTTGCTTTCAGCTTCACTTGACCTTAAGCTTTTATTTATTAAGCTTAAGTTAGTTTAACACAAAGTCAGAAGTATGGAGTACCCAGTGAGAACTGAACTCACTATTAATTGGCCCAAGTCGCTTATCATTACGCTATACGAGGCGCTTAACCAAACAAAGAAGTTAATCATATTTTCAATATAATCACTGAAAAATTTCCAGGTCATATCATCAAAACAAAAACTGACTACATATTGTGTTTTCTTATGGGTTTTTTTACGGGAGGGGCTCAGGGTTTGGGTATCTAAAATATTAAACAGATCTGAATAGAACGCTACTAAATATTGATTCAATATGACGCTCCTAAACGAAACCAATGAACAATACATGATAAAGTTTGTTTGTTTTTTTTTTGTTTTTTCGGTGCTGGGAATACACTCACCCACTCTTTAAAAAAAAAGACAAATAAACCAGTTCTTCTTCTTTCTTAAAAAATAGAATATTTTTAGGAGGAAATGTTATTGTTAAAGAAAAACGAGAAATCTACTCCTACAAGAATTCCTGCGGCTTCTCACGTGGTACAGTGATAAGCAAGCTAATCGAGCTGACCATTGTTAGTTGTTCAGTCGGTTGGGGTGGTAGAACACACCGACTGCACCTCTGCAGAGGGCTAATACGTCCCCAACACACCAACAAGGCCACCTGTTAGCTATCGGTAGTGACAGGTATTGCTTGAAGACGGTATCCTGGTGGCTTAGCAGACGTTGATCCGACAACTGAAATGGTCAAATGACTTGCAACATTCCATTTTGGCCTTTATAGGGCTAGACAGGCTGTCGATGAGGCCAGATCCGATCACTCGGTTGTTCATGTCAATCTCTAGTACCTGTATGATTGTACCGACCGTATTCTTCAAATTTCTCTTGTGGCAAACAAGTACCCAACCCTATATTATCTTAAAGTTGTTAGAAGGCGGTGGTTGAGAGTCACTTGCGCTGAGATAGCAAAACTTGAAATCATCTAAACAATGTGCAAATAGATGATTTATATTAAATAGAATTATATGTGTTAAACAGCAATACTTGAAACCATTTAACTGTATATATATAATGAGCTCTAACTCGTTCTAAAACAATGTTACCAACAAACTATTCACTTACAAATCATATATATGTTTAAACAGGATTTAGCATCAAATAACCCACAAGGATTGATATGGCATAAAACACAAACCAAACCAATGATAGTGAGTTTTATTCTCACTGGGTGCCCCATGCCTCTAGCCTTGTACTAAACTAAGCTAAGTTAAATGAATCACTACAATAATTCATGTCGGCACACATGAATGATTTGTAAAACCGATCATACGCACATTTGCATGAACTATAAACACTATTATGTTCATTTTGAATGTTACAATAAAGACGTTTCGGCTTTAGTACGTTTCAGCCTTCTTAGATAATCTTTCCGAGTCGATAACCGAATGGGAATTTCGGATTGACCAATTCACTTATTCTTATATCGTTATCTTTGTTTAGATTATATCTCATTTCCGTTAATTCTTCTGAATATATTTGTCTTTGCGGAGTCACTTGTCGGCGTCTTCTACTGAACCAGAGTGTATGAATGTTTGCATATACCTGAGCCAAGGATTGAACGCCAGACAACTAAATACGCTTAACTAACACTTTTAACCCCTAGGTTATAGTCAGTTCTTTCTATATGGTGTTGGTTTCTATGTTCGGTTTACAGAGGAGGGTAACAAAGAAGAGATATTTATTTCGAAATAACTAGTCTACTGATAGTGATAAACGAAAACACATCAAACAGGCGCAATCACTAATGGGAGAGCCAGCTTGTTAAAAGTGGCGAGGTTTTTTGAATTCGAAATCTTGGAGACTGCTGGAAGAAGTTGTCATCTGTAGCCAAATGAAAGAAACATTTTAAGTTGTCAGATATTGCAAAGACAGCTGAGTTTGTCCAGTAGGTCTACAGACATCACCACGGCCATGACATGTAGATAACGGCTGAAGCTGAGCAATCGAAAATCTTCCCACATGATCTACATAATCCAGAATTGGACGACTGGGCATTGGGCAGTGGAAGAGGTGGGGCGATTTAACCATGAAAACAACAATAATAAAATTAATAATAACTAAATACGAGATATTCTCTCTGGATATATGGACAGTGGAATAAGGACAGTCTAGCCCCGTGGACTGAATGAAGGGATCGGTTCGGACTTTCAAGGTTACCCAACCACAACAGACAACGTCAGTAATCGTACTGTAAGCAAGATGTGCCAGACTAAGCAAAACTAAGTAAGTAACGACTACAACTAACAATGTTCTGATTATAAAAGTAAAATTGGCGACCGTAGTCGAGGGTGACCCGAAGGCTCCCTTTTCGATAGCTACTACACCAAGGTGTAGGGGAGGGCGCTACTTCTTTCCCTGGATTGCTCCACTTTATACCTTGATACATACCTTATAATGCTGAGAGTTAAGCAAGGAGGCATCAAGCACTATTTTTTGAGTCTTTGGTATGACCCGACCAGGGATTGAACCCAGGTCTCCCGGGCCATTGGCGAACACTCTAACCGCTAGGCCAATGTCCGGTTCTGATTATAACAGCTAATAATTTAGTTGATAGTTTAAAGCATATAAACATGTGTTTTAAACATGAAGGAGTTATCTTCTCTTGAAGTGGCCAGCCTCTGAAGTTAATTTACATACCTCGGCAGCAATATCTTATCAACTGAAATTGATGCCAACATATGCCAAGTCGAGGTGTGGATCGCTATAGATTGGATATCGATGATATGGAAATCTGAGCTCTCCAATAAAAAAAAGACAGGATTTCTTCCAAGCTGTGGCTTAGGCAATACTACTGAATGGACACACCACGCTAACACTAAAGAAACGAACTGAGAAAAAGCTAGATTGGAATTATAGATGGTTTTAATTCAGAGATTTCCTTCTCCTAGACCGGTTGCCTAATCAAGTCTAAAGAACACAGTCTGCCCTACTCTTTGCCCATAACTGAAGACGGAAGAGAAGAGATGGATTCATGCTTTTCCTAATAGCAATTGCGCAAAGTGAAATATAAAACAGCCTCGTCCAGGATTTTATTTTAGTTCACTGATTTTATTTTCTATACAGATAACCGTTACACTAAAGGCGCCTCCCTTAGTACCACTTATATGGTACAAATTATTCCTATAAACACAAATAATTTATACACAATTATATGGTTTCAAGTAACTATTCTATTCAATAATAATTGTTTGGACATTCTATTCATAATCATTTGTTTGCAATAAACTAATAATATTTCTATTCAGAATACAAGTAATTCGCATATCGTTAAATGGTTTCAAATATTCATATCCAACAATAGTTATTTTATTTAATAACAATTTCTTTGAAATTATTAGTATTGTATAGGAATATTCGAAATTTGTTTGAAATTATGAGTATTGTATGGGAATATTTTACTCATAGGTGAAACCCTAACTGGTACTACACTCCCAGTCAGAGTGAACCTGGGAATAATGGCAATGAAGAGGAACTCCATACTCCCCAGAGCTTCAGAACTGAAGTCTCACCACTGGATACAAGTTAGTATCATAACCAAGACACTATAACAGCAAAGATCAGGATACTCTTTTGAGGAAATCTGTGTTTAATCTTACATTAATTTACCAAATCTCTCTTCATCAGTATGTCATCACATGAGATAGAGACTCAAGACCTATAGCCACCAAATTATTTTAGATCATTCATGGCACCCAAGAGCATGTGCTTATTACAGTATCGACCATAAATAGTTACACACCAACCATTCATTTTTTTTTTAAATAAAAAGGTAATTTTTTTCCAAACCGAAAATACCAGGATTTTATAGTTTCTAGAGCAAGATCATTGAATTAGAATAGATATTATTAGTAATAATTTTTTTAAAAAATGCAATGATAACAGCAAAATTGCAATATGAGCAATGGTAAAAAATGGTTACTGAATACATTAGGTTTATAATACCCAGAATTTCATACATAGATGTCCTCAAGGACATATGGCTCAGGGGATAAAAGTAGTTGGTTAAATCCGGTGACATAACCAAAGAGTATGAGTTCAATACCCGATGAAGGCAGTGGAGAGTATGATTACTGACATCCATTAAACATCGTGAAACTTGAACAGTCTATCCCGGTGAGCGAAATAAAGGGTTGAGTTCGACATTCCAACCACCTGAAGAAGGCCGGAGCGTACAACGGCCGAAACGTTGTGATAAACACGGCGACAGAGATGAGGACTATAGTCCGAAAAATGTAACTAATATATTATTAGGAGTTATTTATAGCTAAAATCTGACACATTAAAACTTTTTACCATGGCAACATTTCTGTAAACAATTCTATCTATCTATCTATCTATCTATCTAAGGAGTATGCACATTTTTTGACTGCCACATATTCATATTTTGATTTAAATCAACCCACCTTTCAATGCTTTAGAGTTTGGTAATAAATAATAGCGAAAAATGTCCATTTTCATTTTATAATGTTCCACTAAAAGTAATCAAATCGATGTTTAGATTGTCAATATACCGACTGCTTCTCTGCAAAGGGGGAAGACCACCCTCAACGAGTGTCATGAATACGACACTAAACAATCTGATGGTGAGTCTCCAGTAATACTGGAGCTTTGGGGAATGCGGAGTACCTCTACATTGCCATCGCTTCCAGATTCACTCTGGGTCAGAGTGGTAGCATCTGATAGATTTTTTTTTCAATGAGTCAAATAGAAATAAACTGCGTACTAATGCTAAACTGAATTGGCTGAAATAGAACTGTTTTTCACTTTGGAAATGCGTACCTATGCTAAACTGAACTGTTTCAAATCGAACTGTTTTGACATTTAACTGAACTGTTTTGATATTTAACTGTATGTAAACAAAAAAAAAAAAACAATACTTATACTAAACTAAATTGTTCGAAATTTAATTCGGTGTTAAATAACCCGAAAAGGGTTGATACGCCGTAAAACAAAACAACCAAACCATCCTTGTTTAGAAGAAAATTAAATTTTATAAAAATTGTTGGGGGTGATACACTCTCTTTCTCTCTCTCTCTCTCTCTCTCTCTCTCTCTCTCTCTCTCTCTATGTTAATATATATGATGGCACATATGTGTGTGTACTTATTTTACGTGATTTTAAAGTAAGCTTTTTCTTCTTTTATTTTTAACAATCGTTTCTTCTTTTGTTTGTTTTGGGGTGGGGTTGAGGGGTGCCGGAAATGCAAAGTTTAACGTATTTTATCAAACTTTTTTTTTAGGGGGGTGTCCTCGTGGTGTAATGGTTAAAGCGTTGGACGCTGGAATCGTAGTAAGCGAGTTCGTACTCCAGTCGCGCTATTACGTTCACTTTCGGGCAAATACCCTTGGGAAAGGTATGAACCCCCTTATCCTCCCAGCTATGGGTTGAATAGAACCACTACTGTTCTTCTAGGAGAAGAGCTTTGGCATTAAATAACCTACAAAGGTTGATATGCCATTAAAACAAAGAAAGAAAGAAACAAACTTTTCCGTTGTACGATACAGGACTTTGATGCGACAAAATCGTTCTTTTGGGTGAAGAATTTAATCTCTTCTCTTTTTCCCATTTCTTTCTTCTATGGAGGCGCGTGGCCAAACGGTGATCATCTTAGGAAGTAGATACAGGGATCTGAGTTCGAATCGTGAATGAGGATGTTTGCGTTTCACTTCCGCGCAAATGCTCATGAGAAAAGCATGAATTCATTTCTTCTCTATGGGCAAATTGTAGGGCAGACTGGGTTCTTTAACCTTGGTGCGGCAACCAGTCTGAAGGAAGGAAAACTAAATTCAAATCAGCTATAACTCCGCTTAAAAATTTACCTTTTATCACATCCTGAGTCAGATAAATACTTATCTATCTATCTATCTATCTATTGTAGGCTGACTGACTATATGCAAGTGTGAGCACATGTGTTGGTGCTTCTAATTGACGGATAGTCATACAAGTGCACGATGAACCAGAATATCATTTTAAACATATTTTACATTCTTTGAAAATAAAAGAGATCACACGTTTATGATATTTTTGTGCTCGCCACAAGATAGCCATAACCTAAGCCTAAGGCATTTGGTTCGTGACATCTCCATGCGTAAAGTGGCTTTTGTTTTCCTTTGTTTTTAAATTGCACAAATAAACAAAATAGGGATAAACACACACACACACACACACACACACAGTACTGGGAATATATTTTGGTTCTTGTTTGTATTTTATTATTTTTAACCCTTTAACACGCTGAATATGATAGTTTCTTTGTAAGTGATACTCGTATACCAGTTGGCTTCCTATTGTAAGAGTGGTTTATCCATGCTGATATTAATGTTTCTATTTAGGAAAGAATCAAGGGTTATGATAAAAATTTCATAGTATGGTTATATATATATATATATATATATATATATATCACCGGCCCATTGGCCTAATGTGTAAATTGTTCGTCAATGAGCCGGGAGACCAAGGTCCAATCCTAGGTCGAGTCATAACAAACACTCAAAATATGGTACTTGATACTGCCTTGCTTAACACTCAGCATTACAAAGTAAGGATCAAAGGTAAAGTGGAGCAATACAGGAAAAGAAATAGCTCCCTCCACTACACTTCGGTGTAGTAGCTAATGAAAAGGAAACCTTCGGGTTGCCCTCGACTACAGTCGCCAACTTTACTTACTTTATATATATATATATATATATCAAGTACTTGAACCTGACAGATTTACTACTCACTTTTGATGGTCGATTTTAACGGTTTTTATAGGTTTTAAATAATCGTTTTTAATCGTTGTCCGATATTTTGACTATTACTCTGTCCTGAATATCTTGCACCGTTAGTTAAAAAAAGCAAGTTTTGTTTTAGTTATTACTGAAAATAGATAGGTTGATATGTGTATATATATACATATATAAAGATGGATAGACAGATGAACATATATATATATATATATAGGGAGAGAGAGAGGGAGAGTGATATGTATACATACATATATATGTATATAAATTAGGATTAAAATTTTAATGCTAAAAGGTTTTTAATTATAAATTTTACAGAGCTCTTTGCACAACAATTTAGATTGATATCACAATATTTTCAACTATAAAATAAATAAAAACAGGATAAAATTGTAAGAAGGAGATACCATGGCGCAGTGGCTAACCTGATTTGCTGTGACATCGTAGTAAACACGATCGAATTCCGATCGTGCTATTACATTCACTTTCGGACTGATACACCCCGGAAAAGTATGAACCTCATTATCCCCAAACTCTGGATTTAATATTACCACCAATGTATTTCTACAATGATGGCTTTGGCATCAAATAATCCTCAATGGTTGATATACGATTAAACAAAGAAACCAAAGCAAAAAATTTCGAGGTCGAGTTTTACGTTACAAATCCTCCGGTGAGGGAGATTACATATTTATTCAGTTGAATACAATCGACATCAAAGATGTCGATACTGGATCACCAGAAGATAGACAACATAAAACTAAGAGTATTGCTTTGGGGATGGGGTTAAAAGCTCATTAGCCAGGGGCCTTAATTACATATACATAAAGGTAATTTGAAGACACCTGGTTACCAGAAAATAATTTTCATTTAACAAAAAAGATATGTTATGTCATCCATGCATTTTTTTCGTTGCTTCTTATATAATATATCAACTCCTTTAAAAAAATATGCTTGATACCACAAAAACTTTATCTCCTTACGTAGCCCTAAGGTCGGAACTAACTACGAACAATCGAAAAATAAAAAGCATATAAGATATATTCCTATTTGTTTTGTCAGTTTTGTTGATTTCTTATATATACATGTATGTGTGGCGGATAAATGAGTGAATAATTGAATAAAATACTGATCTACAGATTAATAAATTTTATTTCTTTAAATTGTTGGAAAAGTTTGCTGACAAACAGAAGTTACAAAGTCTTTTCTTGTAAGAAAATATAATATTAATAAGATAGTAAACATTTTATGAGAGAAAGTATTCTTCATGTATGAAATGTAGCAGTTTGTATATTATATATAACAATGTACGAGTTCAAGTATTTAATTATAAGGAATCTATATAACTCCTATGAAATGTAGCAGTTTGTATATTATATATAGTCGTATATTTTGTGTGTGTAAAAGATCTTTCTGTGAGTATGTCCCAATGTAAGAGAGAAAGTATATTTACACAAATATGAAAACGGATGTTGTTAGAAATTTCATCTGGAAGTGAAAGATTATTAGAATGAGCATGTCTCTGTAAACAAACTGTTTTCGTTCAATTTAAAATGATTAAGTGGTATTGAAATTAAATGTATCCTTAAAAGAACAGAATATTAGATTATTTACTCAAAAGGATATTTTTGAAGATAACAGAATAAATCCATAAAACCTACTGACTGGTGCATCAATTTTATCGCTTAGTTATAAGACTGAGTTAGTTTCGAAATTAGATAGACAATTTGATGATTCATCTATAATTCTGATTGGCTAAAAAAACGTATTTTAAACAATCTCGGAGACAAAAGATTTCTTTTTTTTTTGTGGGGGGTTGATGCTTCAAATTTTTTACGGCAAGTCAAATATTGTCGTCTGCGAATCTTAAAGAAATTTTAAAACAAGATCAAAAGCGCCGGAGCCAATTTTTTGTACAAAATTTTGCACTTTTTTAGAGTGGAAATCAGTGG
Organism: Sepioteuthis lessoniana; assembly: GCA_963585895.1. Lineage (NCBI taxonomy): Eukaryota > Metazoa > Mollusca > Cephalopoda > Myopsida > Loliginidae > Sepioteuthis > Sepioteuthis lessoniana. Next base: position 40,217,126 of record OY757907.1, on the reverse strand, counting down.
GTTTTACAAATACACATGCTTACATATATCACATTGAGTATACTCTTAGCAAAGGTATGAACCCTTATTCCACCAGCAATGGGTTAATAGTATTACTACTGTTCTTCTACGAGGATGGTTTTAGCATTAAATTACCCAAGAAGGGTGATATGCCATTAAACAAAGAAAACAAGTTAGTTTTAATTTAATACGAGGGTGGGCTGAAAAGTTCATTGACTGAAAGTTCATATGATACTGTTGATAAGATTTTACCAATGGGATCCAAACACTGCAACACCGATGGAAGAAGTGTGTGAATTTCAAAGGGAATATGTTGAAAAATAGATCTCATTTGATCACATCCCATGAGAGTATCTTGGTCAGCCTATGAACTTTTCAGCCGATAATCGTATATGCATATAGAGAGATAAGTAAAATAAGAAAATATTCAAAGGAAAAACCAAGAGATATAAATATGAAATTCCTCATAATTATATATGTGTAAAAAAAATCGTACAGTGTGTCAATTCCTCTGGAATTTCGAATAATTAAAACAAGAATTAAAGCAAGGTCATCGCTGTTTAACTTCGGTGATGTTGCTGAAAATCTGTGCTTTCAGTGTGACTTGTCAGTAAATCTAACAATACCTGACAATTTTCAAGTCTGGATACACGATAAATGCTGTTTAAACATTCGGGTTAATAGCCCAACTTTGGTGAACCAAGAAATTATGAGGAAGTAATTAAAAACAATAGACACAAGAAGTGAGAAATGGATTAATACCTATTCTCAAGGAAAATCTGACAGTCAGAGACAGACCAATAACTAGTGACTTCACACTTCAACTCATACAAGGATCTATATAGTGCAGATTAAAAGCGCAGTCAGGGTAACTGGAAGCCGTAACTTTTTTTAGACATTATTTTTTCGATGCAGGTATCATCGGGGAGTAAGAAAAGAATCAAGCGATTCCATTTCCTACCACAATAACAGTCCCGTCACACGCCTCTTTGTTACAGTTTGTACATACGAGAGTCGGCGGAAAAGTTCATAGGCTGACCAAGATACTCTCATGAGACGTGACCAAATGAGGTTTATTTTTCAACATAGCCACCGTTGCGATCCGCACACGTCTTCCATCGGGTCATATTGGTAAAAAAAAAAAAAAAAATCAACGGCAGATATGGCGTCTTCATAATAACTTTTCAGCTTCTGTACTCTTCAGTCCATCTTTGTAAGCTATGTAAAATGAAAAGGCAATCCTGCCTTCATTTGCTTCTTTGTTTAATGGCATATGAAACTTCATGGATTACTTAATGCCAAAGCCATCCCGTTTGAAGGACAATAGTGGTACTATTTAGCCGATAGCTGGGAGGATAGGTTGGTATACCTTTTC
>OY757907.1:40165751-40210751 GCA_963585895.1 Sepioteuthis lessoniana | reverse complement strand
CTATTTCCAATTATTACATGTTCTTTGGACCGGTCTCCAAATGAAGATGTGATATTTTTTGCTCTGTCAACTGAGGAAAAAATCACTCTTTCATTTATAAGCCGTTTCCCCCTTCCCATCGTCCAATATAGGGGTCACTTAAGCCCCATACTACACGATATTTGTTCTTCGAGTCTGAATTTTCATTGACGTTTTCAATCCAACGAAATCTCTCAAATCCTTCGTGACTGCATATAGCCAATCGACGAGAGCCCATGATTTTTTATCCAAAGTTTCCGAGGATTGCTTCAAAATTTTGATTGAACTTTGATCTGTCATCTACAAATCACATCTTTGAAAATTTTCAGCACATCCGCTACTTTAGGGTGCCGAGGGTGATGGGGGCTATTACGTAATGATTTCCTATATAGTTGGTTGTCAGTCTCTAACGACATCCTCTCCCTTCGGGTATAGTGTACCGAACATGGTCAGTTTTACGAGATGCATGACTAAAGACAAAAATAACTCTGGTCTTTGAGACTCATATCACCTAAACATAAATCCCAGAACTGACATCACCTTGTTTTCAGGCCATGTACTTCTAAAGACAATAACATGGTTTATCTATATATATATATATATATATATATATATACACAATTAGTGAAAAAATCGTTTTAAAAATGTTTTTTCTTAAATCAAGAAAGTGTTTATATGCTGTCCAGAAATGAGAAACTAACGTAAAGAGATGAGATATATTATTTCTTTTAGGTTATATATATATATATATATATATATATGTGTGTGTGTGTGTGTGTGTGTGTGTGTGTGTGTGTGTGTGTGTATGCAGGGGTTACAAAGATTACGTAACATTGTGAGGTCAGAATAGTCGCTGTTTAAGTCAGTATTTAACTACATACCCTCGCTCGAGGCGTAATGGCTATCACCATACGAAATGGATGCGGCAAGTCGAGTTCAAAACCCTGGATGTGGCTGTTTGCGTTTGACAAAACGTAAACAACTTTGGGAAAGGTAGAAATCCAGCTATTTTCCCTCCGGCTAAGAGTAAACAGTCGGGCAGACAGGTCCCTTAAACTGCATCATCAGAGAAAACAATCTTTACGCATGCAAACAACCCCTGCTGATGGCCTATGGACAATTTCAGTAATTCTATTTCCGTTGATAGCGTTCTGTTTTAAATTCGTTCGATGTCATCGGCATCTCAGTTTAATCCAACCGTGCGTTTACGTAATTTTTGCAATGTTATAAAAAAACTAAAAAAAACAATATATATATATATATATATAAGAGAGAGAGAGAGAGAGAGAGAGAGAGAGAGAGAGAGAGAGATTATGATTAAGTTCCTATATTTTGTGAGGGGTGTGAATTCAACAAATTTATTGGGACGCTTTCACTGTGGTTGGAGGCAACGAATTGAGTGGGTCACTAAGATTTCTAGCCTTTTACGTGCATACTTGCTTAGACCCACTCGTTAAACTGTATCTCATACATCACCCGATGGCACGTGTGTATTTACCCGACCCCTCTGCAGCAAGCAGAAGACGACACAAGGTTGATTTGTTTTAAATTCTTTCGATGTCATCGGCATCTCAGTTTAATCTAACCGCGCATTAACGTAATTTTTGAATATATATATATATATATATATAATCCGAGGAAAAAATCCAAGAGGTAGGAGTATCCAACTTGAGTAGTCAATGTTAACGGCTATCGACGTATAATTACATTGGGATTAAGATTACCTCAAAACTCATGTGTATAGCCAAAATATTTTTTTACAAAAATAAAAAGAAAAAAAATTCAATTTTTTGGTGTCATTATAAATTTATTTCAGGTCTATGATGACCCTCTTCAGATGTTGAATGAATATATATATATATATATATATATATATATATATATATATAAGGGTCACGAATATATATATATATATATATATATATATATATATATATATATAAGGGTAATGAATATATATATACATATAAGGGTCACGTGTTGATAAAAATATCCCGACTGGTAAGAGTTTTAATTTTACTGCATTAAAAATTGTGTCATTCGTAAGAATGATTGGACAAAAGTAAAATATTTTTATACAAAACTAAAAAGAAAAAAATTCAATTCCTTGGTGTCATTATAAATTTATTTCAGGTCTATGATGACCCTCTTCAGATGTTGAATGAATATATATATTACTGCATTAAACATTAAGTCATTCGTAAGAATGATTGGACAAAAGTAAAATGTAAAAATTATGGAAAGTTGTTCACAAAGCAAAACGGTGTTTATGCGTAATAATTGGCATAAAGACTAATGTGTTGGCGAATTACAAATCGATTTTAAAAATCTAATAATCTTTTTTTATTTTTTTTATTTTTCTTCTTTTTTATTTTTTTCTTCTTTTTTTCTTTTCTTTTCTTTTTTTCTTTTCTGATTTGGAAATTATTTGCATTTCTCTCATTCCACATGGCTAACCAAGAAAAAGTTACACATTCATCTTCCTTGACTCGACGATTTTTACCTGCATCACTTTGGAATATTCACCTGGCTTCATATGGCCGTATGCGAAACAAATTAATAATTACAGTCACAAAACGATGTTAACGAGTCATAATTTGCATTAAAACAGATGTGTTAGTGAATTCAAACTCGATTTTAAAAAAATCTAATAAAAATTCTGTATTTAATTCAAATATAAACTTTCAATACTAATTAGTTAGCGGTTCATGGCCGATTCTTGTACTTGAGAAAACCCGAATGTAGTATTTTGGGAACCGTCTAATTAGTTCTCGTGGGACACGCTGTTTAACTCGAATTTCCAGCTTTTGTCCTACTTATATGGTCAGCATCACACTGACATTAAAATTTGTGAAGCATCACACAGGACATTTAGAAGTACAAGAGTCGGTCATTGACGACTTGTTTGATTTCTATATATGCAGGACAAACAACTCTGATGATAATTTCTCTGTCTTGTACTTGGGCAGATGCAAAAACCATCTGGCTATTTTAGAAGCCATAGCTATCAAGCTATTTCGCCCTGTCTTGTGCTGGAAAAGAAGACAATTTGATAATCTTAGTTAGTTGGAGGAACTTAGTGAGAATTTTGAGAGCGGAGGTTTCATTTTACTTTTTTTTTCTCTCTCAGGCTCTTCTCCTAGGACTTTTTGTGAAATATTCCCCCCCCCCACCATTGTTAATGAATTTTACTTTTAGTTGTTTCCAGTGTCAATATTGAAAATATGTCCGACGAAAGGGTCCCTTTAGTTTAATTTTATTATTTTAAACCGACTTGATAAAATGATTCATGTAATCATAAAATTTTGTTGTACTAAAAATTTGTTAATATATATATATATATATATATATATATATATATATATATATGTGTGTGTGTGTGTGTGTGTGTGTGTGTGTGTATGTGTGTGTGTATGTGTGTATGTGAGATAATAAATGAATATATATTAGATATATACATTTAATTCATGGAATTTAGACTGCGACCCCTGGGTTTCATGGAGATTTTTGCAAAACAACAATCATCTGGCAGTTAACAAAATGAAATGAAATGGTTCGACACAAACCCACAAAGTGATTTAGTGACAACCAAAACTGTTGTAATATATATATATATATATATATATATATATATATATATATATATATATATATTGTTTTCGAATTTGCTTCTTTTTTTTTTTCAAAGATTTTCTTTGTGTTGGGGGTCTCTGATCTATCGTCCCTCCAGAGTTCCGGGTCCTTCCTGCAGTTGCAGTGTCTGCTGGTCCCATGCACTAACTCTGCTTATCACCTACATTCATATCGTCCTTAACATCCGTCTCGTCGACTGGTCCACGAGAATATTGTCATGATTAATCCGGTCTTTGGTAATACAAAAAAAGAAACTCGCCAAAGGGCCAATACTTACGATCAGTGTTACGAGCTGTTAAATCATTACTATTTACTCCTTTTACATGTCTTATGTAGGGAAGGAGATTCTTGGATCTTTAGATATTAATTCGCAATCAAGTTTTTTTTTTTTTAATTTCTGATGTTGTTAATTTCTTTTGACCAATTTTGGGTTAATTAAAGGCAACAGATGGGTGCCGAAATTTTTTTTGTTGGGATGAGGAGGAAAAGGAGGCCGAGGAGGAGGAGGGCCCAATTGGCTGAGGGATTTAACACATGTAAAAGGAGTAAGCAGAAAAATATATGAAGATGATAGTTTAGTTTACCAGTTTACATTATTCAAAAAATTCCACCTGCTACGAAAAATCTAGTATATGTTCAAATTAGGATGGGTAAATTTGCAGGAACACTCTTTTCCTTGCTTCTAAATTTTTCTAATCCTTTTTTGTTTTAACCTCCTTTACTTTCATCAGAGAATTTAAATTTATATAGTTTTTTTTCATGCATATATATATATATATATATATATATATATATATATATATATATATATATATATATATATATATTGACTGTAATCCAAATTTGCTGTTTTTCAACCTCAAATTAAACGTGTGAAGTCATCTGATGAGACGAAGAGTATAATGATATTCTTCGCCAAAATGAATAACAATTTAAGCAGGTTTGAGTTTTCTTCTCATTGCATTATATATATATATATATATATATATATATATATATATATATATATATATATATATATATATATATATATATATATGCTGCGTTCTATCCAGAGACAAGAAGAATCCCAACCTGAAGCAGTTTGTCTCATTATGAGTTTATTTGTATTTGCTTATTTGTATTTTTATGTGTGTCTTCGTTTGTGTACGTGTGTAAGCATGATTTTTGTGTGTGTTCGTGGGTTTATTTTTTGTACGTGTGTGTGTGTGTGTGTGTGTGTGTGTGTGTGTGTTCATTTGTTTGTGTGTTTATGTTTGTTTGTGTACGTATGTGTGTGCGTGCCTGCGAATACGACGTAACATCGCAACGTCAAAATCATCATCATCATCATCATCATCATATCGCGCCGGTAGCACGGATATCCCTGACCCTCTCTCGCCACTCCTCCCTATCGTTCATCGCCCTAGGTAGGTCTTCAGGACAGCATACATAGCTGCTGAATGTATGTTCGTACTGGTCGTCCTGCTTCTGCACGGCCATGTGTGGGGTCCATAAGAGTACATTCGTCCCTGCTTCTCCAGCAGTGTCCTGCATGACTGTTCGTCTAACTTGAATAGTTTTCGTGATAGGGGGCAGGTGGCCGTACAGTTGGTGTCTTGTGGGTGTTGTTTAAGATTGCAGCTACCATTCTTGTGTAATTGCCGTCTAGCTTCTTCTCCAGCCGTTTTGTTAGCGTCCATGTAGTGCAGCCATATAGCAGTATCGATGTGACCGCTGCCTGGAAGAAACTGCGTTTCATTTTATCGGTTAGGTCTGATTTCCATATAATCGATAGCCTATTGATAGCTATCCATGCTTTCGTTAACCTGGTTTCGATGTCCTTTTCGGTTGATTCGACGCTGCTTCCTAGGTAGGTGAATTTGTCTACTAGTTTAAGAGGGGTTCCTTCTAGAGTGAGATGTCCCCCGTTTGATTATAGCACATATATTCCGTTTTGTGCATTAACATAGAGGCCTATGCTTGCTGCTCGTTCCAAACTATGCAGTAGTGTTTCGGCTTGGTCAGGTGTATTTGCCAGTATCGCTATGTCATCGGCGTAGTCAGCGTCGGTAATTGTTGTTGCGGGGTATCTTCTGCTTCTTTTCTTCGTCAGTTCGAAGCCATTCTCTCTGATTTTGTCAATCGATGTTCTAAGTACGTAGTCTAGACAAATGATAAAGAGGTACGGGGCCAGCGTGTCCCCTTGTAGTACTCCTGCTACAATGTCAAAGTATTCTGTCTCCATCTGGTGATCGTACTTTTACTTTAGTGTTTCTATAGAGAATCGTTATTGCCGCTACGGTTTCTTTAGGTATGCCATACGCTAGTAGGATTTGTTCCATCTTTCTCTGTGAATGGAATCGCTGCTTAAATCTGTGTTTGAATCAATGAGTTTTTATTTACTTAGCTTAGTTTCTTGCAGTAACCGCATTTATCAAGTGGTTACCCATCTAAGCACGAAGTAAACCTATTACTGATGATTTGGCGGAACTGGTGCTTTCAGCAGGACTTGACCATAAGTCTGTCTAAGTCAGCGAGATACGTTAAAAAAATCGGAAGATCTTACAGACTCTTTGTTTTATAAATTATCCTTTTCCCTTAGACCGAATATAAATGTTTATTGACTATCAGGAAAAATCAGATTATTTTGGATATATATTATCATTGTAAGAGAGTTAATGTGATATTTCCAATTTCTTATCTTAGATGATGTCGGTATGTTTTGCTTGTTTTGCTTGGTTTGTTTTGTCTTTTTGTTTTTCGTTTTTTGTTTGCTTTTTGCTTTGTATATATACTAAAATTATATTTTTTGTTATTGTTATTTTATTGTTTTATTTCTTAATATTCCAAGTGCTTCTATGGTATACGTATGCTCTATCTATTCCATATTTTCCAGTTGGACGCAAAAAAAATGAACTTACTTCTGGGGATTCCGATTCCGGAGCAATACCTCCCCTTCCCCATTTCTCAAAAGGGAAAGATCCGAGTAGCCTGATATATTCGTGGTACTGGTCTCGTTGTTCGGACATTTTTTCTCCCCCTCAGATATAAAATTATAAATAGTAGACGTAAGAATAGAAACAGCAAAAAGAAAAATTTGATTTGAAAAATATCATAAATCTATAATCTTTTTTTTTTTTTTGCATATATAAACAGCTTTGAATACAGAGGAAGATTGATAGTAAAAAAAAACATACAAATATTGAAGTAAAATTTATTTGGTGTTAGTATTTGTTATACCAAGGAAGTAGCGTCTCATCAACCGAAAATGACATCGACACACGACTGACGAAAGCATGGACGGCTATCGATAGGCTCTAGATCATATGGAAATCAGACCTGACCGATAAAATGAAACGCAGTTTCTTCCAGGCAGCGGTTGTATCGATACTGCTATATGGATGCACTACATGGACGCTAACTAAACGGCTGGAGAAGAAGCTAGACGGCAACTACACAAGAATGTTGAGAGCAATATTGAACAAGTCCTGGCGACAACACCCCACGAGACACCAACTATACGGCCACTTGCCTCCCATCACGAAAACTATACAAGTTAGACGAGCCAGACACGCAGGACACTACTGGAGAAGCAAGGACGAGCTCGTAACTGATGTACTCCAATGGACCCCCACATATGGCCAAGCAAAAGCAGGACGACCGGCTCGAACTTACATACAGCAGCTATGTGAAGACACAGGATGTAACGCTGAAGACCTGCCGGAGGCGATGAATGATAGGGAGAAGTGACGAGAGATGGTCAGGGATATCCGTGCTGGCGGCACGACATGATGATGATGATGATGATATCAATATTGATTTTTGCTTTCAATTCTGTCAGTATTGAAGCTGAAAGTGAAGTTTTTTGCAATCTACAAATAATCTGATCTCATAATGGATTAATGAAAAATTCCATCTTTATGGAAATACAAATCAGGTTTGCTTTCGAATATTGCATTGTTTTACCCAATCAGAATCTCTTATTACTCCGTAATGACCGATATATATATATATATATATATATATATATATATATATATATATATATATATATACTTTATGTTTATACAAGAAGTTGCTGAAAAGTTCTCGATCCAACTAATAAGAGATAACTTACAGCTATGAAACGTTCAAGCAATTCTACATTTTCATCCGGCTGTCCAACACGCTTGACACACATTTTCTCAAGTTTCTTTTAACAAAAATTAAATCCCACCCCCCGCAAAAAAAAATTTAAATTAAATTAGATTTTTTTAAAGGTCATTTTCAGTCTTGGTTGGGCCGAAAACTTTTCAGCACTATCTCGTAGAATGACATTCGTAGAATGACTGAGAATTCCACAACCCAATTTAATGTAAGTACTTAGTTTTCAGATTTAAGATTAAAACAGGTATTTCGCTGTCGTGGCCTCCCCACTCCAAAATTGATAAAAATATCAAGGGCGTATAAAAGAAAAGCAGGTTCTACCAGTTAATATTTAACAGGTTTTCGGAGACTGTCGATGCTGCCACCCCCGATTTACGGATATATTTATCATTAACAGTAAACGGTTTTGCCATCGTTGTTAATTCACAAATAAATTTTATTATAATTCACCAAATGTCTTTTCGTCTGCAAGGCTAAAGCTCCGCCATTTTGGACCCGATTTTAAAATTTTTAGAAATTGTTAAAGTCATACCCGGAAGGTTTTAGAATATACTTGGAGACCTGACTTAGATTGATTTTCAGGTGGAATCTGTCGACATATGTCTAAATGTCTTCCTAACTGTAAAAGGGTGACTGTCTCACAGTGCTTACCCACTCTCTTTGAAATCGTTTATAGAGGCAGATGGCTACTTCTTCCTTATATACTTTTAAATCCTCTCTATCGTGGCCGCTATGAATGAATTTATTGCGCCACAACAATCACCGGACAAAAATTTTTTTTTTCAAGTCTTAGAAAACCAATTTAAAGAAATAAGTTGATATCACCTTTCAAGACGGGAAAATAATAAAATTAGATATTTATGAGTTTTTAGATGGTGTCTGAGAGTTCTGAATGAACTCGAAACTGTCTTCTATACGCCACGTTCGGTGTAAACAAAGCAGTAATCCGTAGAAAACAAACAATAAAAAGAAACAAAATACCAATGATTATCATAAACTTTAATTAAAGCGACTCTTTTTCTTTCATTTTTGTAAACAACCCAGATGTATTAACAAGTATGTAATATGGAAGAGTACCATCAGCAAATTGCGCCTCAGGAATCTGCGTCAGCTCGATAGCCTCAAAAGATTAACTCTTAGTTCATGGCGAAAAATGTAAAATGCTGTTATCTGATAAGCTGCATTGTTGCAATGAAAAAATAGGCGCCTCAAGTTAAAAAACAATAACAAAAAAAAAAACACAGTCGGTTGAGACTGTAGAATATACAGACTGCATCTCTGCAGAGGTGTTAGACCCCCACCCCAAAGAGTGTACTGAATATAACACGAAACAATCTCACGGTGAAGCCATGGTAATGCTGGAGCTTTAGGGAATATTGAGTATTCTTTCATTATCATCGTTTTCAAGTCCACTCTGGCCAGGATTGGTAGCACCTGATAGCATCCTATCTATGGATCACATAGGATTGTTTGACATTTAAACTGAGTGCAAACAAATGGCTTATATTATATAGAATTATTTGAAATAGAACAATTTGATAATTTTACAGTGTGTAAAAAAATAACTGATGTTTAATTGAATTGTTAGTTATACACAGCAATTCTTGGAACCATTTAACTTTGTACAAACGAATGAGTAATGTTGACTAGAATTATGAGTTGATTAGCAATACTTGGAACCATTTAACTGTATGCAAACAAATGAGTAATGTTGAATAGAATAATTAGTGTTAAATAGCAATACCTGAAGCCACTTCACCGTGTGCAACCAAATAATTAAATTGTCTAGAATTATTAGTGCTAGATAGTTATGACTGAAACATTGTGTTGAAACACTAGCAATACTAGCATGGAAACAAATTAATTCTAACTCATTTAAAAATGAAATTAGCGACAAACTAATCTCTTTCATATCATGTATATCTGTTTAAATGTGTGCAGAAAAATGACTGATGCTAAATTGTTACTGTTACATAGCAATACTTAAAACCATTTGACTGTGTTCAAACAAATGATGAATAGTAAATAGAATTATTCGTATTAGATAGCAATATTTGAAAACATTTTACAGTGTGCAAAAAACGAGCTCAAGCTAATTTAGAAATGTTATCAACAAAATGTGTTCCAAATCATATACGAGGATCATTAAGTGTTTCCAGACTTTTTTCGTATGGGCACTTTTATTGATAGTACACTCATGAAACTCTAGTTCTCTTCGAAGTAATCTCCTCCGGCTGCAATGTACTTGTTCTACCGTTCCAACAACTTCTCGAAGGCCCCATCGAAGTCCTCTTGTGTGAGCGTATCAATGACCTTCGTCAGAGCCTCTTTCATCACCTCAATTGTCTCATAACGACAGCCACTGAGCTTAGGGAATAACCAAAAGTCACAGGGAGCAAGGTCTGGACTATAGGGAGGCTGAGGAACTGTGTTGATGCCCATCTTGGTCAAATAGTCTGTGACAAGGTGCATTGTCCTGGTGGAAATGCCTCTGACTCGATTTGAAGAGTGCTGGCCTCTTCCGACAGAATCTCTCTCTGAACTCCCTTAAAACCTCAACATAGTAACCCTAACCCTAACCGTTTGGCCAATCAACTCTGGTCTATTGACTTCCTTACTCCTCCCACACCTCTCATCATCCCTTACAGACTCCTTGTCTTCCTTGAATCTCTTATGCCACTCAAAAACTCATGCTCGATTCATGCAAGATGGTCGAAAATCAGTCTAAATCATTCCATACGTTGTTTCTGTGGCATTTTTTCCAAGTTTAAAACAATTTTATTGCATATCGTTCTTCTAAAGTGTCAGATTGCATTTTTGAAACTTACCAGCAGTGACAATCAGGCTTTAGTAGGATGTATTCCAATTGCTGCTGTAGCTGTACATTTGAACCTGAAATCATAAAAATTGGTCAGTCATCGCATAAGATGTAAAACAATAACATAGTGAATTTTCAAGAGTCTACGACAATTTTAAATGCCTGTACAAAAAAGTCTGGAAACTTATTGAATGCACCGCGTATATTTAGTAGATATGTATAAACAGGATTTGGCATTAAATAACCTACAATGGCTGATGTGCCATAAAACCAACTTAAACCAAACCAAACCAAACTGAGTTCAAACCCTAGAAGGAGAACTATGAATACAAACCAGTTTTACTCCCCTTGGAAATTAACTTTACATTACATCCTGCCAATAGCGAAGGGCTGTGTAAATACATACGTTGTTTATAACAGGAATTTCACATTTGTTGACAGGTTAAACTGGATTTAGACCTTGCCGGAGAAGGTTTCCGGGACATTTCAGTTTAGTGAGGAGCTGTTCATAATACAGAAACTAAAACAAACGGAAAAGCACAATATTTAAAAATAATGGTACATTTAAGCTACGTTTATTACGTATAACTGAAACTGACTAGTTACATATCCTTAGAAACGTTAAATGACTTGTGAATGAAGTAAATACATTTTTGCATGTTAATACATGCCGGAGAAATTTCAAATGATTTTTTAGGTAAGATAAATTTATCTATTGCAAAGGTATATGGTAAGTTAAAAAAAAAAGCATTGAATGAATCATCTAAATAAAAATAATTGGAAATGTAGATTCTCTCTCCATTTAACTATGGTGATGTTGTTAGGCAAGATTTAAGTGAACGATTGCAAAAGAAGATTTAAAAGTAACAAAATTAGTGCATTTGCTTCGCTTTCAATTTGTCTTAGCATGATCACCTTGATTCGTTTTTGAGGAAAATAAATATGATATACTTGGGTATTTCAATAAAATTAGATTTAAATGGATCCCCCTTTTGGTCGGGCAAAACGCTTTTATTTTTAAATGCAAAAAAAATTCAACGGAATTCCCAAAAGTATTAATATCAAAAATATATTCTTGCCCTTATTTAAGAATATGAAAATACTCTGTAAATTTCTTTTATAAATGTGTTTAAATACTCATGCTTTTGAGGTGGATTCGATTATGTCTGATAAGATATATGAAATGTTTGTTATCTGTTCGCGATCGATTCCTTATCGGGGATGATTATATATATATATATATATATATATATATATATATATACTCACACGTGTGTGTGTGTGTGTGTGTGTGTGTGTGTGTGTGTGTGTGCTGCATTGATGAATATATACGTATATGCGCCCGTGTACATATGTATATATGGGTAAATATTGTTTTATTTTGTTTTTGTTTTTTATTTATTTTCACTTCATTCACATGGGGTTTTTTAAATTTCCTTTTTGGTATTATTGTTTATCATTGTTTCATTTCAGCTTTCGCTTCTTTTTAATTTACCTGTATTCTATTTTTTGTTTTATTTTTGTTTTTATTTTTATTTATTAATTCATTTATTTTAGCTTGGTCTTTTTTTTTTAAAGGAGAAAAATGGTTTATATTAGATTTGATTTATTATTAAAATCATTTTACTCTTTTGCTAGTTTTTCACACCAGCGTTTGGTGATGGTTTCTCATTGAAGTTTGAGTGACAAAAAGTCTCCTCAAGTCTCTAGAGCTCTTCTCAGTATTTTGGTTTGGTTTAATTTGGTTAGGTTTTATGGCACATCAACCTTTGTAGGTTATTTAATGCCAAATCCATTTTTTACATGTAAACAGTTATATTTCAAACAATTCAGTTAAGCATAATTACAATTTTTTTGTTTATACACATTGGTTTGGTTTGGTTTTATGGCACATCAACCATTGTAGGTTATCAATGCCAAATCCACTTTTAAATTTATAGACTGTTCTATTTAAAACTATTCAGTTTAGTATTAGTATAGTTTTTTTTGTTTTTGTTTATACACAGTTTCAATGTCAAAAACAGTTCTATTTCAAACAGTTCAGTTTAGCATACAAAAACAGTTCTACTTCAAACAATTCAGTTTAGCATAAGTACGCAGTTTCAATGTTAAAACAGTCATATTTCAAGCAATTCAGCATAAAGACACAGTTTAGTTCTATTTGACTTATAGTTAGGACCCTATCAGGTGCTACCACTCCGGGCCTGAGTGAACCTAGGAGAGATGGCAATGAAGGGATACTGCACTTTCCCCAAAGCTCCAGCATTACTGGAACCTCACCATCAGATTGTTTAGTGTCATAAGCAGGACACTCGTTGGCGTAGATCTTACCCCTCTGTATAGAAGCAGTTTGTGTATTCTACAGCCCCAGCCGACAGAGCAATCCGTATTCTGGCTGATCTTTATTATACTGTAGTTTGGATGGTCTCCATTCGTCCTCTTATTTCCAAGTCCACCTGTCCCTGTTCCAATCATTTATTGACTGTACCGAGCGCGCCGATTACAATTGGTATAACCGTCACCTTCATGCTCCATAGATTTTTCAGTTCTCTAGCAAAGTCTTGGTACTTATCTCTCTTTTCGCTTTCTTTCAGTTTTACCCTGTTGACTATCACAAGGTTTGGTCGTTTGACCGAGAATAGGTGATCCGTTTGTATTATAATTATTATTATTATTATTGTTGTTGTTGTTGTTGTTGTTGTTGTTGTTGCTTTCCCTCTGGTGAAATTTGATATTATATATATATATATATGCGTGTATGAATACATGCATGTATGTGTTCTGATGTTTTTGTTAACGCAAGTACTACGTTGTACTATACTGTATTGTTTGTTATTTTGCTCATTTAGTATATTGTTGTTCTATTTTAAACCTACGCATATACTTGAATGAATAATTGAGGGAGATGGGTGGAATAATATCTAATAGGTAATTCCCCACTCTTATTAAAGTGTTTTTTTATTATCATTATAATTATTATAGTTTTTTCACATCAGCCAACGCTGATGGTCTTCCACTGGAGTTTGAGTGAAGAAGAAGAAGAAGAAGAGCGAATCTATATTGTTATGCACTCTTTTGAGTTTCTGTTAATAACAATGGCAGACTCAAAATTTTCCATGCAGCTGTTTCATGGTCAAAACAATTATTCCAATTGAATAACTGTGTCAAGCATGAAACAGCTCTCATGGACTATTAAGTAAAAGTAAAAGGAAAATATTGATCATAATGGATTATCTATTTCACTCGTTACAAGTTTTTTAAACAAACTCTAATTGGTGGTTTTTCACTGGAGTATTAATGACAGCAAGTCTACTCAGTTTTCCAGGACTCATCTAAGTATCCAAGCAAATTTTAGCAGCGCTGTCATCTGGATGGTATTGATTCTACCTCTAATTACCTGTTCACCTAGTCTCGTATCCGCGTTCTTAGGGATTGTTTCAAGGGCTCCAACAGCAATTAGTATCATCGTCACTTTCATGTTCTACAATTTTTCTGCTCTCTAGCAAGGTCCAGGTATTTGTCCAGTTTTTTTTTTATTCATTAGTCTGCAAGAAGGGCAAAATACACTAGATTATAAGTTCTTTTCTTCTTGTTGATAAAAAAACTAGATCTGGTCTTCTTGCCGGGATTGGGTGACCTGTTTGTATCTTAAAGTCTCGGAGAATTTTATGTGTTTCATTTTCTACGAAAGATTCTAGTTTGAGCATTTACTATTTTATCATTATGAGCACATTTCACCCTTTTGCACAATTCCCAGTGGATCATCTTTCCTACCCAATCATTATTGCTCTTTAATTCCTTCAGTGCCACTTATTATGTAATTAACTGTTTCATTACTGTCACTATATAATCTATACTTACTATTCTCCTACATATTATCAACTTTTGCTTTCACGTAATCAATCCCTATGGCATTATTTTGTGCTGCAGTTAATTGAGTTCATTTTCTATTCTCAGGTTTACTCTTAGTAACCAAGCACATGTCATTTCATGAACAATTTTCTTTAGTTTGTTGCTTAAAGTATCCATACAGTTGTTTTTCTTCCCATTTTTGTTTTCTATAATTTTTTTTACCGTTGTTATTGCTGCTACTGGGTACTATAATCTCTCTCTCTCTCTCTCTCTCTCTCTCTCTCTCTCTCTCTCTCTCTCTCTCTCTCTCTCTCTCAATCTGTGTGTGTGTGTGTGTGTATTGTTGAATCTACACAATCCTCAATGCTGTGGAGTCCTGTTCCTTATTCTTGTCTACGTTGGTTTTTCTGTTTTTGTAGCATATCAACCGTCGTGAGTTATTTAATACCAAAGCTATCCTTGTCGAAGATAACCCAGTCGGTTGTGGCGGCAGAATACACCGACTGCATCTCCACAGAGGGGTATGACTCCTCCAATGAATGTCCTACTTATGACACTAAACAATCTGATGGTGAAATGTGGAATAGCCCTTTATTACCATCGCTCCCAGGTCCACTCTGGCCCTGAGTGGTAACACTTGATAGGGTCCTATCGATGAGTTCAATAGAACTAAACAGTGTACCTATGCTAAACTGAACTGTTTGAAATAGAACTCTTTTTGACATTTAAACTGTGTACTTATGCGAAACTGAATTGTCTAAAATAGAACTGTTTATGCATAAAAATGAATTTCACATTAAAAAAAACCTACAATGGTTGATATGCCATAAAACCAAAAAAGTATCATGCATTCTTCAATACCAAATTCCATTCCTGTAAATTGGTTATAGATTCTAATACTTTTATTAGAGTTTCTAATTCTTTTTCATTCTTGGCAAAAATCTTGATATCATTCATGTACATGAGGTGGTTCATCTGTTCTTGCAACTTTGTAAATCTGTAGCCTCCTTTAAATATAATTCAGTTGCATTTTCGATATGACAAATATTACTGGAGATATGAATCTCCCTGGAAGATGTTTCTTTTGATATTTACTTCCGGTAGAGTTTATTTTCCAGTTGCTAGTTATGTTGCATTCTCATATACATGTTCATGCAGGATTATACATATATATACTGGATACATACCGACGCAATGATAAACAGACGCAGTAATAAACGACGCAGGAAGACTTCTCTATAAAAATATTTACCTCTCACTTTATTGCAAGGGTTCGAAAAGGGTTACTCAAGGTTTGCGTGTGAGAGGGAGTTGGAGACCGAACAGAAACTGAAATATTTTGACCTCCACTCTTATGGCCGTCAACGTTGTGTCTTTCTCGTTCTTTGATGCTCAACCGGAGGTTCTGGGGTCCACTCTGCTGGGTGCTGGCTTTCTTTACTGCATCTTATCAGCATCTTCTCTAGACCCCAACTCATCAGGGCCTCAAGGCCTGATGTGGCTTTGCCTACCACATCTCGTCTATAACTCCAACTGTCTGCAACTCAACTGGCTCGCCGAACTCAACTGAGTTATATAATCGTTCGACGCCCACTCGATCTTTGAAATCGAATGTTTAATCGTCATCAAGCGGAAATAACTGTCATGCAGTTCAGAGGTCACTCTCTTCCGGTGCATCAGTCTATGAGAGTATCATGGGATTTTTTAGCTTGTCCCATTTTGTTAGCCAATTTCCGCCAACGCGATTTCCTCTCTTAACTGCCATTGGAATGTGTCACTTCCTTCCGGTGCATCACCTTGAATGGCATTTTGCTCGGGCCGAAGGTCAAAATATAACAGTTATACTCTCCAGTTTTCTATTGCTGTTGTGATGACATTTACGATATGCTCCAAGTTTTTAAACCTTTTCAAATATTCTATTATTCCTGTTTGTGAGATCATACGTTATGCCTTTTTATAGTCTATCTATACCACGGCTACATTTTTCCTTCTTGTCTTTACCTCGTTTAGAAGGTGTTAATCCAATATATTATAACGCTATTTCTTTTGTGACATATTTTTTGTCCTTCATGAAATAACCCTCAGCATTCTTTTAATTGATGTAGTTGGGATCTTCCATATTATAATCAAACACGTGATTGGTCTGTAGTTGCTTGGGGTGGTTCCTTTTTAAAGGGTCTTTCAGGATCAGAGTAAATAAAAGTAAAGTTGGCGACCGTCGTCGAAGGTGACCCGAAGGCTCCCTTTTCAATAGCTGCAACACCGAAGTGTAGAGAAGGGCGCTACTCCATTCCCAGGATTGCTCCACTTTACCCTTGACCCTTACCTTGTAATGCAGAGTGATAAGGAAGGCGGCATCAAGTAACATTTTTTGAGTCTTTGATATGACTCGACTTGGGATAGAATCAGGGCAGTTTTCCCTTTTTTTTATCCATTCAGGAATTCTTGCTTCACGAATGCATTTAAGTAGTTGTTGAGCTAATCTGTCATGGATAGATGTGAATATTTTGAACCAGAATCCATGTACGCCATCGTAGCCTGGTGCCTTCCAATTATTATTATTTGCCAGTTTTCATACCTATAAAAGCTGGTGGCCTTCAATTAGGTTCAACTGTCAACAAGTTTGCTCCGGTATCCGAGACTCTTCTCAGTATTCTAGCCTGTCTGCATGGTCTCAATCCTTACCCAGATCTCCAGTTACCCTACTCTCTTTTCCAAATTCAGGATTATTTTAGGACTTCCAACTACGACTGGTTTCATTGTCATCTTCATCTTTTTTTTACTTACTCTGACAAGGTCTTGACATTTATCCAGTTTTTTGCCTTCTTCTAATTTCTCTCTGCTGGAATGGTAAAGTTCACTTGCCGACAAGTTCTTTTCTTCTTGTTAACTCTTGAAAGGTCTGCTCTCGATGCCTGGATTGAGTGATCCGTTTTTATCTGAAAAATCCCGGAAAACTGTCTCGTTTTCCGGAAATAATTCCAGTATTGTTGTGTCGTGGTAAGGAAGAGATACACAGTGAAATAGAGTTAATTATTTATTAACTCAAGTGGTACAGTCCGACGAGTATTATAAGTCTCGCGCTGTGGGTGTTACGTCTGAAGTTGATCTTACTACTGACCGACGTCCGTCAGAGCTGTCTCCGTCTCTACTCTTTCTGCTTCTGCTTCTTCGTGCTTGAAAGACACAGCGTCTTTTATACTTCTGCAATACCGAAGTTACGTGGTACAAGCCACTATACAACAAGTATGTACAGTCAAAATCAACCCATGCGCATAGTTCACATCTTCCCTTTGTAGTCGTGGCGGATATGGATCTCCTTTTATATCAATTTGTTTAATTCACTAATTATGTGGTTGACTGTTTCATTTCTTTTTACGCATAGCCAACATTTGCTATTCTCCTGACATTTATCTATTCGAGCTTTTTATGTAACTGGTTTTTATGGCGTAATTCCCGGCTGATATTAAGAGCGATTCGGTTTTTCTCTTTAGGTCTCCTCTGCGTAGCCAAGTCTCCATAATCTCTGGCGTGATTATTTTGGCTTATCTTCAGAAGAGTTCATGAAGTTATTTTTTTAATCATTTTATGATTTCTCGATTTTTATTTTCTGTTTTTCTGAAGTCATCATTATTTTACTTTAGCGAGTTTATCACTGGTGGTTTTTCTCTGAAGTCTGAGGGATAGCAAGTCACCAAAGGTCTCCAGGAATCATCTAAGTATTCTAAATGAATTTTAACAGTGATCGATTTTGCCTCTGATCTTCAGTTTCTCGAGTCTTTTCCTAGACCTTTTGGGATCTTTCCAAGAGCACCAACTGTAATTGATATCACAGTCACCTTCAGGTTCCAAAGAGTTTTTTAGCTCTTATATTTGTCGAGATTTTCGGGTTTTTGGGGGTTTTTTTTCCTCTATCGTCCGCTGGAACGGTAAAATACATTTCATAACGAGTACTTCTCTTCTTATTAATTAATGTCCCAGTTGGCTGGGGCTGCAGAATACACCGACTGCATCTCTGCAGAAAGGTAAGACTCTCACAACTATTGTCCTGCTTATGACACTAAACAATCTGATGGTAAGGCTTCAGTAATGCTGGAGCTTTGGGGAATGTGGAACACCCCTTTATTACCATCGCTCCCAGGTCCACTCTGTCCCAGAGTGGTAGCACCTAACAGAGTCCTATCTATGGGTCAAATAGCTTATGCTAAACTGAATTGTTTGAGATAGAACTGTTTTTACAATTAACCGTATGTAAATAAATGACTGATGTTTACTTGAATTGTTAGTGATACATACCAATACTTGGAACCATTTAACTTTGTTGACTAAACTGAATAGCTTGAAATGGAATTTTTTTTACATTTAAACTGTGTACTTATGTTAAACTGAATTTGTAAAAAATACAATTGTTTATATGTATAAAGATGGATTTGGCATTAAATAACAAACAATGGTTGATATACCATAAAACTAAACCAAATCAAACTTATTGATAAAAACTGGGGTTGGTCCACTGGCTGGGAATAGGTGATCCATTTGTATCTGAAAATCTCAGAGAATTTTATGCATCCCATTTTCTAGGACAGATTCTGATTTGTGTATATATCATTTGCCAGGATGGTCACATTTTAGTTTTTGCACAATTCCCAATGGATCACCTTTCCACCCGGTAATATCTGCTCTTGTATTCCTTTTATGTCAGTTTGCTGCATTCGTTTATAATGCGATTTATTTCACTTCTTGCAAGTTTTTCACACCATCTCAAACTGGTGATCTATAATTATTTTTTATTAGTTTTTCACACCAATTCCAGCAAATGATCTTCCAACAGAATTTAAGTGACAGCAAGTCTCCTCAGGTCTCCAGGACTTTCCTGAGTGTTCTAGAAGATCTTGACAATGTTGTGGTCTGGATGGTCTCAGCTTTTCGTCTTCCCTTTCCTCCTGTCTTTTTCCAAAGCTTTAAGAGTTATTCCAAGCGCATCAATTTATTATTATTATTATTATTATTATTATTATTATTATTATTATTATTATTATTATTATTATTATTTTCATACTCCTGGCGAATTTTTCACATCAGAGTTAGCTGATGGTCTTTCACAGGAGTTTGAGTGACAGCAAGTCTCCTCAAGTCTCCAGGACCATTTTGAGTATTCTGGCCGATCTTTATAATGCTATAGTTTGGATTGTCTCGATTCGTTTTCAGATTTCGAATTCTTCCAGACTCATTACCAACCCTTGGGGACCGTTCCAAGCGCGCCAATTACTACTGTTTACTATGTCATCTTCATGTTCCACAACTTTTTTAATTCTCTGGTTAGGTTCAAGTATTTGTCTCTCTTTTTGTTTTGTTTTTTTCATTCTGTGGTCCGCCATGATAGCAAAGTCCACTCTACGGCAGGTTCTCGTTTTTGTTTTTTGATTTATTATTATCATTATATATTTTCTAATATTGAGGATGGTATAAAAAAGCAAATATAAATATATATAGCTTCTTTGTTTAATGACATATCAACCTCTCTCTCTCTCTATATATATATATATATATATATGTGTGTGTGTGTGTGTGTGTGTGTGTGTGTGTGTGTGTGTGTGTGTGTTATGCCTACGTCTATATAGATATATGTATGTCTCACGAGTGTATCCATATACGTAGGTGTGATTATATTTAAGATAAAAGAAAACAATTAAAAAAGAATACACTGAACAAAATGTCATGCATATGTGCCGGTCAATGGTTGTGTACATACTTAACCTAATTTCTCATTCATGTGGATATTACAAATATACGTTCAGGATTCAACGGTCAGTTCATTACAATATACAATAGTCCAACATATAAGTCAGGGTTAGGGATCTGAAACTACAAAAAGACCTCATATATATATATATATATATATATATATTTAATAGATCTCTTCTGGAAATGGAATACTATTTCTAAATTTCTTGTTTTTAATGTATATATATATATATATATATATATATATATATATATATATATATATATATATATATAGGACTGTGGTAATTTACTAAGCTTTTTGCTTAGATGTGGCACAAGGCCATATGAAAGGGGCACCCAATGAGACTCGAACTCACTCGTGTAGGTTTGCTAGTCGAGCTTGCTAACCATTACACCACCAGAGGCGCCTTATATATATAGGACTGTGGATAGTTGTGTGTAATTCCCATAGAAAAATGGCAAACGAGCTGAACTGCAGCCTCGAAGTTAGTCAGTTTGAATTCCATTTGAATTATAACGTTCACTTTCGGACTAATACCCTTGAGAAATGTATTGAACCCACTTATTCCCCTCCCAACTACTACTGTTCTTCTGTAACGATGGATTTGACATTAAATATCCCATGAAGGTTGATATACCATTAAAATAAGAAAACCGAAACCGAAGAATTAAATGAGAAAGTTCATGAAACAAGAAAGAAAGAAAGAAAGAAAGAAAGAAAGAAAGCGAGGAAGAGAGAAGAAAGTAATTGTTCTATGAAAAGGAAGAAAAAGAGAAAAAAACAACGAATGGGAATATTACCGTTTGGAAAAGAAAATTTTGGTAAAGAAAAAATACAATAAAAGACAAAACTGAGATGTTCTGTAAAAGCAATGAAATAAAAAGTAAATAAATAAACGAAAGAAAGAACAAAAAGAAAAAAAAAAAGAAAGATATAAGAATAAGAAAAAGAGGGTATATACTCAATGAAAGAATTTTTTTTAATTAAAAAGAAAGAAAGAAAGAAAGAAAGCGTGAGAGAAAGAGTACCTTTAAAATAGTTGTAATGCACTCGCATCTCATACAGACTGATTCATTTTTACAAGAGATCCGCACCCATTATACTCAAGAAAGTTTTTTGTTGTACTCATTTAGTACAAAATTCAATACGTTGCAAAAATAATAAAAAATTAAAATATGCCATCCCACCGTTGATTTTTAACTCCCCCACATTTTGCTATCAACCTTAAATCTGATCTAACACTTCAAGTTTGTTTTTCCCTTTTTACAGTTACACCCTCTTTATTTATTTAACTTACACACGCCAACCTTCTCTCTCCTTTTCTTTTCTTTCTTCCTTTTAATATATATATATATATATATATATATATATATATATATATATATATATATATATATATATATATATATACTCTGCTGTCAAATATAAACACAGATTTTTTTCACCTCCCTCTCATCTGCAACTTCCCCACTTCCTTTATTTTTCTCTTTTCTTTTCTTTTCCTTTTTCCTCGTGCATCAGTTTTAGTTTTTCTTTCTTTTCTATCTGTCATTTGTATAACGGCAGACTTTTTAAACTTCTAAGATTAACTGAAACCACAGTTTAGTATTCGGAAAGAACAACGTATGCATAGCTTTTATAATATTGCAATAACAACTTTTTTCGTTTTTTTTTTCTTGGAATACAAGCGCTAAAAAAACGTAGTTGCATACGTTGCACAAGTATCTGTTTATCGGTCAGTCCAGTCAACGAATCTGGCAGTTGGCGCTTGTTAATTCATCATTCATTCAGTCAGTCAACTCTATGAGTCATTCAGTATAGCAAGTGATAGTCATAGCGTTTTCCACGGAATTTATCGTGCTTGTTTTGCCAAGTTCAATCTTTGTACTCGGCTGTTTAATGCTGAAACTATTTCTTGATTATACCATTATTGATTTTAAAGAAAAAAATATATATCCCTATATTACTTTCCTTGTCTCACTCTTTCTGTTCATACACTTACCTGGAATATAATTTTCAACCTGATAGCTTGACTGTCTCTAATCAGCTGGATTCAGTAAAAGACGAAAAAAGAAAGAAAGAAAGCAACAAACAATTGCCGAGGAAAATAGATATTAAAAAAACGAAAAAGAAAGAATGAAAGCAAGAAAAGGAATTAAACGAAAACTAAGGCAATGAGATTTACTTGATGATGATCATTTTATTTGGAACCGACTTTGTTGCATTGGGATTCGTTGTTGGTTTAGTCACCATGGCAATAATGCTTACATTATTTCTCCTATTTAAAGCGGCTAAGGTAAGTGATTGATATTGCGTTGCGGTTGAATTGAAAGTCAAAAGTGTTCGTTACTTTTCTTGAATATATTCCAATAATTTGTTTATTTATCTCGTTTGTCGACGTTAGCGTCTGGTGTTGGCTAAATATGCAAAAGTTTACGACACCATATGTAATAATGGACTTGTATATGGATATGTCAAGTATGCACACTTACCTGTGTTTATTTATGCACATAAACTTGCAACAGTTAATCATTTGCCAATCTAATTGAAAGAGACCGTTGAATGTTTGACATTTTGATCATGGGTAGACTTTCACTAAATGCATTCAAGTAGAAACTTCTTATGTAATTATATACATGCATAAGAATATATGTGTAGAGGTAAATCGTTAAAGTTAATGTACAGGTAAACATGGGCACCTTGACCCAGAGAAACAGCATGTTAGTAAGCGATTTTTAGTATGTAATGACTTTGTTCATCATTGGCTCTCACGTTATTGAGAGCTTGAGCCACATTTTAACCCTTCCTAAAAATTCCGTTAATGAGTTATTTGTGGTTAGGCCGAAAACTTTTTAGGGGTCTCTCTCTCTCTCTCTCTCTCTCTCTCTCTCTCTCACACACACACACACACACACACACACACATACACATATCGCACCCATGGTCAACATATATCTTCCCAAATGAAGAGCTCAGTGCAAGATGTCTACGATGGTAGATGTCATATAAATATCAATTGAAGACGCTTGGATACCAAAAAACAATTTTCATCAACGAATCGATTTGCAATGTCGATTGCTTATTATTCGTCACTTCTGTTATAGCATATCAACTATTTTAGAAACTTTCAATAAAAAACTTTTCTGCGCAAAAACTTTTCTGCGCAAAAACTTTTCTCCTGACGATAACCTGAGGTTGAAACTAGTTTAGAACAATAAAAAAAATAGAAAGCACAAGGGAATATATTCATATTTTTCTTATCATTTTTGTTCAACTTTATATATATATAATATATAAGGTTTCATTAAAGATTTTTATTTTGAAAATGGAGATAGATTTTAGGGAGTTGATATGAAAGAAATACGGAAGGGTTTGATTGAAAACCCCTTCTAAACCACGAAGCCACAGCACTATATATATATATATATGTGTGTGTGTGTGTGTGTGTGTGTGTAAAGTAAGAGAGAGAGAGAGAGAGAGAGAGAGAGAGAGAGAGAGAGAGAGAGTCATATCCAGACCTTGGTTAAAATCGTTTTTTTTTTTAAATCGTTTCTAAAAGAATAGACCGACTGGTCAGCAAAAGCCTTTAAGCTTTACCGGCAGTTCCATTATTTTGTATCAGTTACCAGACGCTTATGAAGGGTTTATTAGTTTATTGATTCTATTTTATTTTTCTCATTTGTAAACGCCGATTATGACCTCTACCTCCTCCACCCTGGAGGAGGAAGCAGGTATAGTCACATTCGGTATTTATAAAAATACACCTATTCATTTATATAATTTGATATAAACGATGTGTGTGTGAGAGAGAAAGAGAAAGAGAGAGAGAAAGATTATTTATAATATTGTTTAAATCTATCTATCTATCTATCTATCTATCTATCAGTCTTTTTGTTTGTGCCATATCTTTGTTATGCAATCACAATAAATAAAGAGTGTGTAATTGCTGCATGTGAAATCTAGCTAAAATAACCGAATTTAATGTAATTTCAAATCCTTTGATTTGTACCTTACTACACAAAGTAAATATCAATAAATATATAAATAAATGATTGATTGGAATAGTTTGGAAATACATATAGTACTAGATAGGAATACTAGAAACCATATAACTCAGTAATTTTTTTGTATTAAGAATACTTACTTGAAGCTAAGATTGTTTACTAAGGATTATCATCATTAGTTTCTTGGAATTATATAATTCTGCACAAATTATTAGTATTAGATAAGAATACTTGAAACCATATATCTCTATGCAAATCATTGATATCAGATAAGAATACCTGAAACCATATATCTCTGTTCAAATTATCAATATTACATAAGAATACCCGAAACCATATATCTCTGTGCAAATCATTGATAACAGATAAGAATACTCGAAACCATATATCTCTGTGCAAATTATTAATATTAGATAAGAATACTTAAAACCATATATCTCTGTTCAAATTATCAATATTACATAAGAATACCCGAAACCATATATCTCTGTGCAAATCATTGATAACAGATAAGAATACTCGAAACCATATATCTCTATGCAAATTATTAATATTAGATAAGAATACTTAAAACCATATATCTCTGTTCAAATTATCAATATTACATAAGAATAACCGAAACCATATATCTCTGTGCAAATCATTGATATCAGATAAGAATACCCGAGACCATATATATCAGTGCAAATTATTAATATCAGATAAGAATACCTGAAACCATATATCTCTGTGCAAATTATTAATATCAGATAAGAATACTCGAAACCATATATCTCTGTGAAAATTATTAATATCAGATAACAATACTCGAAACCATATATCTCTGTGAAAATTATCAATATTTGAAAGAAATGATTGAAATCATTTAACTGCATGCAAATTGATTTTATTAAGAGAGGTTACTTAAAGTTATAACTGTTTACAAAAGATTATTATTATATTACTGCTGGCAAAAAAAAAAAAAAACAGACATCAGCACTAAATAACCCAACAAATATTGACATGCCGTAAAACTCAACCAATAAACCGTTAAAATGCATTTAAAGAATAAAGAAATTTCCAATCAAATTTGCCAGGAAATTTAAAAAAATCGTTTGCATTCTACAATTGCGCTCAACTGTATCAGTGTGATTTCTCAAAGAGAAATGATTATTAAATGCTAAGTAGAGATATCTCTCCTTTTTTAATTTATTCGTAATTATCTGCCATAAATTTGCAATATCTAAATCTGTGTGTGTGTGTGTGTGTGTTTACCCAACCCCTCCGCCACGGGCAGGATAGAAAACAAGGCCACTTTTTATGCGGAGTACAGCTGGTCTCAATTCAGAGTTTTCCTTCTCCTTTACTGATTGCCGCACCATAACTAAAGAGCCCAGTTTACCCAACTCTAAATCTATGTATGTCCCCATCTTAAATCATCTTGAACAAAACGGCCAATATTTTCATATGTAAGTTAAAGAAGCATTTAATACTTCTACACTGCTTAACTTTTTAACTTGTATCATAAACAGAACAGCGTTTCTCAGAGTAATGGCGATGATATTATTTGCATTAGGGTTTTAAAAAGTAAACTTTAATAAATGATAGTACTGGGTTATTCATTTTTTTATTAGATTTTTTTTTAGATCTTCAAATAGTAATTTTATTGCAGATAACTTTTATAATAAAATCTTTTGTTGTCAGCGGAAAAAGAAATTGTCGTAACTTAGTCACTCTTCCTTTTCAGTTGTCCATTTAACCGTAACTTAGCAATAAGGCAAAACTCTCACTGTGTTAACGTTTATCATTACATTATTAGAATAAAAAGGTTAGTTTGGTTTCGTTGTTTGATAACATATCAACCTTCGAGGGCTATTTAGTGCCAAGCAATCCTTATAAAAGAAAAGGAATTATATTTTTAGCCCATAATAGAAGGAATAAAGGGGTTCATACCTGGAACAAAAGAAAAAAATTAATTTGGGGGGGGCATTTACTGTATGTATTTCGTTACAGATTAATTTTTGTATTTGTTTATATCTGTTTTGACTGTATAAAGTTCCGCTAGAAATGAGGAAATCCTGAAAGAAATTTTACATTTAAGAAATTAAGATAAAAAACAACAAATTTTGAAAGGTTTTCCACAAAAAGACAAATGAGGATTGCTTTTAATACAGTATCGCGGATAAATAAGCAAATCTCATGCAAATTCCATTTAAATAAAAAGTTATTCTTTAAAGCATATACAATTTAAACAATATTTATTACCAAATTCATCAGAAATGAAATTCTGAGATCAAAATAAAATTGATACACCTCTCTAACCAAAATAAGAGTATGTAAATATATATCAGAAGTGTACTTATTTTTGGATTATTTTTGAGTTTTCATGTTGTAAAGTTCGGTGATAAATAATATTTAATAATATCAGTTTTGATTGTATAAAAGTGATAAAATCTGGTGTTTTTGATTTAGAAAAAAATTTATAATAAAAATGGTATATACTTATTTTGGACGATAGTATATGTACGAGGTGTTTCCAGACTTTTTGTACAGGCATTTAAAATTGTCGTAGACTGTTGAAAATTCAGTATCTTATTGCTATACATCTTATGAGATGACTGACCAATTTTTATGATATCAGGTTCAAATAAACAGCTACAGCAGCAATTGGAATACATCCTACTAAAGCCTGATTGTCACTGCTGGTAAGTTTCAAAAATGCAATCTGACACTTTAGAAGAACGATATGCAATAAAATTATGTTTTAAACTTGGAAAAAATGCCACAGAAACAACGTATGGAATGATTTAGACTGATTTTCGACCATCTTGCATGAATCGAGCATGAGTTTTTGAGTGGCATAAGAGATTCAAGGAAGACAGGGAGTCTGTAAGGGATGATGAGAGGTGTGGGAGGAGTAAGGAAGTCAATAGACCAGAGTTGATTGGCCAAACGGTTAGGGTTAGGGTTACTATGTTGAGGTTTTAAGAGAAGGAAGAGATTCCGTCGGAAGAGTCCAGCACTCTTCAAATCAGGTCAATGGCATTTCCACCAAGACAATGCACCAGTCCACAGCTCCATCCTTTTCTCAGACTATTTGACCAAGATGAGCATCAACACAGTTCCTCAGCCTCCCTATAGTCCAGACCTTGCTCCCTGGGACTTTTGGTTATTCCCTAAGCTCAGAGACTGTCGTTATGAGACAATTGAGGAGATGAAAGAGGCTGTGACGAAGGTCATCGACACGCTCACACAAGAGGACTTCGATGGGGCCTTCGAGAAGTTGTTGGAACGGTAGAACAAGTGCATTGCAGCCGGAGGAGATTACTTCGAAGGGGACTAGAGTTTCATGTGTGTACTATCAATAAAAGTGCCCATACGAAAAAAGTCTGGAAACATATTTAATGATCCTCGTATATAAAACCCCTTGCAAAAAATATGGAATTAGTACACTTTTTTTTTTCCAATTTTGGATTAGAATATTAATCGTTTACTTCTGGTATCACAATTTTATTTAAAATAACCTTTTTTAACAGTTGTTTATTATATTTGTTTAAATATAAGATTGAGTCTACTACTGGTAAGGTCACGCATTATTTACGTATATTTCTAGCATTCCTAACGAGAGCCGATTATCTACATTATACCTAAAACACTTTCCGAATTTTTTTTAACAATACGACGACTATTTGCATGAACACACACACACACACACACACATATATGCGTCAATGGATGGAAGCTTATGTTTACATACGTTTGCACGCACGTGTGCGCATGTACACAACACCCATTTACATGCCACACACATAAAAATAGGGAGCTGTGTATTCTGTGCTCTCGGTTGCTTTCCCAACCATTTTTTTTTATTTCAAGAACTGCACGGCAAAGATAAAACAAGAATTAAGAGAACTAAAAGTAAAAGGGTTGCGAAAGCATCATCGCCAGCACTAGCACCACTCTCACCATCCTTGACGCTAATACGACTCTCTAACTCTGCCACACCCTTCGACCCGGATTTCTGTCTGTTGTAACCTGATTTCCTGCCGGTTTTGAAAACTGCGCGCCAAATTGGAATTGGAACGTTGAAACCAATCTTTACACCAAACAGCAGTCAGCCTATTATCTACGCGGCAGTCCACATCGACGTCTAGTAACTCTGAGGTGCCTTGAATAGTGCAATGGTTAACAAACTAGATTCGCAGACCATTGTCAGTAAATTCGGTTCTCGCTAGTTGCCTTCATGTTTCTGTCCTTGTGCCAGACTCAGCTAAGCCTAGTAAAATGACTAACAATAACGGCTGATAAACATATCTGCTGAAAAGGGCATTGTGAATAGGGGATGCTATTCGTTAAATTCCTAAGAAGGGGACGAACAGATATACTTTATGAAGTAAACTTACTGTGATGACGTGGATTTCAAATATTCCTTGTTAACGTTTAACTGCAATTTTTTCCCTCTATTTTGATCAGATTAAATCTTAAAAACCCCAGTTTATCCTAACTGTGAGCAATTTTTTAAAGGAAAAATATCAACCAATAAAAGTTTAGTTTATGTGTTTAGTTTTGTAAGCAATACATATAAAAATATACTTTATAAATACCCAGCAGCAGTGTATATATATATATATATATATATATATGTGTGTGTGTGTGTGTGTGCATGCGGGTATATATATATATATATATATATATATATATATATATATATATATAGTAGCGAGCATAAAGATCAGAACAATGTTAAGAAAAAGTCGAAATAATTTTTTTATTTTAGAGCTTTATAGTACATTTTACCAAGGAAAAATAAGGACATAAAGGTAAATTATATAATTCCAAAATATAAAGCTCTATAAATTCATGTTGATAAAGTTATAATAATAATTATATAATATTCGAAAAAAATAGATGATCAAAAACTTCAGAGCGATTAAATACAAAAATAAGTCCGTAAAATTTAATAATTATTTTGTATTATTAAAAAATTTTCTTGGGTAAGAATATGAAATAGGGTATTTTACTAAATTACACCAGCTCTAGCTTGGTAAACATGGGAAAAAAATCTGACATTATTGGAACTTAGAAAACTAATAGCAAGTTATGTAATGAAGATAAACTTTCGACTGGGGATATTTCAAAGACTGTGTGGAAATCTAAATGTGTTATTCAAAATATTTTAAGAAAACTTGAGGGACCTGGTTCATGTGAATCCATGTGAAACCACCTAGCAAGCCAAGGAAAACTACTGCAAGGGAAGACGGATTTGTAATGAATCAAAAAACGATCGATTCGCAACAGCAACTGCTATCTCTAAAAGAGCCAATCCTAACCTTGTCATTGAAATATCAAGGCACATTATTTCCCGAAGACGTAATGAAATAAATTTGAACAGTCCAGTTGCTTCCACGAAGCCTTACATTTCTAAAAAGAACAAAATGAACCGATTGAAATTTGCCACTGAACACGTCATATGGACTGAAGAACAGTGGGATTGTGTTCCTTTCAGTGATGAGTCAAAGTTTAACCTGTTCGGTTGTGACGGGAGAAGGTTCGTTCGACGCAATCCTAAGGAACGATATTCGCCTTAGGACCTCTTGTCAGGCTACACGGTAAAAATGAACGCAACTGGTTACAAAGAGATATTGAAGAAACATGTACCTAATTTGAGAACTGCAATTAATCAATTAGCTGTATTTCTGCAAGATAACGCTCCGTATCACGCAGCGAAGTCTGTTAAGACATTTCTTTCTGAGGAGGATGTTACTGTTATAGAGTGGCTGGCTCAAAGCCCAAACATCAATCCTATCGAGAAAGTTTGGGAGTTACTAAACGAAAGCCCTAAAGAAAACAACCAAGAAACGTTAAAGAACTATGGACAAATTTGAAAGGAGGATGGGAAAAATATCCGTTGATAAATGCAAGATATTAATTCGCTTGTGTAGCAAAAGATGTCAAGCTATTATTAAAATTAAAGGTCTACACATCAAGTACTAATGAATTATGAACGCCATTTTCATTTAGATATGATGTATCCATTATAATAATATGATTTTGTTAATCGTTCTGATCTTTTGATAGTCTTTTTTTTTAATGTTATGTAATTATTCTAATAACTTTTATCAAAATAAGTTTATTGAGCTTTATATTTTGGAATTATATAATTTACCTTTATATCCTTATTTTTCCTAGACAAAATGTTCTATGAAACTTTAAAATAAAAAGTCATTTCACATTTAGACTTTTTCTTAACATCGTTCTGATCTTTATGCGCGCAACTATATATATATCATCATCATCATGTCGCGTTTCCAGCACATATCTCCCAGACTTTCTCTCTCGCCACCCATCACCATCGTCCATCGCTCCCAGGAGGTCTTCAAAACTCTATCCTGTATCGGCACAGAGCTGTTGTATATACGTTGTATCTGGTCGTCCTGCCTTTGCTCGTCCACGTGAAGGGGTCTACTGGCGTATATCACTTATGAGTTCGTCCTTTCTTCTCCAGCAGTGTCCCGCATGTCTGGTTCGTCTAACTTGAATAGTTTTCCTGATGGGTGGCCGTACAGCTGCTGCTTTGTGGAGTGTCGCCTCCAGAATTTGTTCAAATACTGCTAGCAGCATACTTGTGTAATTACCGTCAAGCTTTTTCTCCATACGTTTAGTTAGCGTCCATGTAGTGCATCCATATAGCAGTATCAACACGACCGCTGCTTGGAAAAAAACTGCGTTTTATTTTATTGTTCAGGTCTGATTTTCATATGACCGATAGGCTATCGTTAGCAGTCCATGCCTTTGCTAGTCGCGTGTTGATATTATTCTCGGTCGATCCTATTTACCAACCCCTCCACTCGGGCAGGATATGACACAAGGCCAATTTTTAAGCGGAGTTTAACAGGTTTGAATTCAGAGTTTTTCCTTCTCCTAGACTAGTTGCCTCACCAAGGCTGAAGAACCGAGTCTGTCCTACTATTTACCCATAGCTGGAGGGAGAATAATTGGATTCATACCTTTCCCAAGGGTATTAGTGCTATGTGAAATGCAATCAATCTCGTCCAGGATTTGAACTCGTGTTGCCGTGTTCATTTCCTACGGCGATAACAATTACACCACGGTCGATGAGACACTGCTTCCTAGGTAGGTGAACTTGTCAACTAGTATCAAAGGCCCACCCTTTAGTGTGGGAATGTCACCTCTTTGATTAAAGCACATGTATTCCGTCTTCTCGGCGTTGACATCGAGGCCTGTGCCACCTGCTGCTCGTTCCAGACGATGTTGTAGGGTTTCGGCTTGAGCGAGTGTATTTACCAGAAGCGTTATGTCATCGGCGCAGTCTGCGTCCGTAATCGTTTGTGCGAGGTATCTTCTGCTTCTTTCCTTTACAAGTTTTCTTTCATTGAATTAATAGACTTTCGAAGCACGTTGTCTAGGCAGATGATAAAGAGGTATGGGGCTAATGTGTCTCCTTGTAGCACACATGCTACAATGTCAAAGTAGTCTGTGTTTTCATCCGGAGAGCGGACTTTTATTTTCGTGTTTTTATATAGCATCATTATAGCTGCGACGGTTTGTTTGGGTAGGCCGTAGGCGAGAAGTATTTGTTCCATCTGCTCTCTGTTTATGGAGTCAAAGACCTAGGAGAAGTCGACAAATAATATTGTTGTCTCAAGGTTTTTTCGCAAGTACACCTTCTAGAATTTGACGGCTAGTCAAAATTTGTGATATCGTGAATCGATTTCTCCGAAAGCCATTTTGGTTCTTTGTGATGTCGTGGACCGATTTTTTCGAAAGCTATTTTGGTTCTAACTATATATATATATATATATATATATATATATATATATATATAGGGTGCGGAAGCGAAATATGGAATAATTTTTAAACCATTTTTTAGTCTGATTAGTCCAATTAAAAAAAAAACGAGATAGATCTAAAATTTCATGATTAATTTTATTATTCAAGCACTTTTTTTAATTAAAATTTAGCCCAATATGAGTGAGCAAGAAAAGAAACGACAAGGAATATATGATTTGCTTAACGCTGAAACCAAGCCAAATTTTCTTTGTCTATCGTATACAAAGCAAAGAAAAAAGAATTTACTGAAAAAGAGCTTTTTAAGAAAAGGGAGAGTGGAGGGTTGAACAAAAACGAGAAGACTTTTTAATTGCTGCCACAACAGCGATTTAGAAGAACCCCACAACGTCAATAAGTAAGTTTGGCGACCTTAGTCGAGGGTGACCCGAAGGCTCCTTTTTCAATAGCTGCTACGTCGAAGTGTAGGGGAGGGCGCTACTCCATTCCCAGGATTGCTCCACTTTACGCTTGATCCTCACCTTATAATGCTGAGTGCTAGGCAAGGCGGCATCAAGTACCATTTTTTGAGTCTTTGGTATGACTCGACCTGGGATTAAACCTCAGTCTCCCGAACCATTAGCGAACACTCTACTCATTAGTCCATGAGAAAACTCTGAGGACAGCAATTAAACAAGATTTAAGCCCAGACTTTAACCCCTTGATTACGCTAAATGGGGCGTTTTAGAAAACAAAATACATGCAACTTTCCATCCAAATATTGGTTTGCTTAAGATTGCTTTTGAGGATGAACGGAATAAAATGTCTGAAGAATTTATTTTGAAGGCATGGAAATCGTTTCGAAGGCGTGTTGATACAATAATTGAAAAAAAAAATGGTGGCCATATTCGTGTCTATCTTTTTTTTAATCAAAATTAATCTTGTTTTATAATAGAGTTATTTATCATTATACTAGAATATTCCTAAGTTTTCTTCCGGGCCCTGTACTTTCTAAAAAAAATAATTTTCAACAATTTTAAAAATTTAGTTTAGTTTTTATGATTAATTATAAAAAAATCCATTAACCATATGATTGTTAATTATAAAAATTTATTTTATTTTATTTCATTTGTTTAGTTTGTAAGCAATAGTTTTGAAATAAAAAAGAAACAACAAATATAAGTTCAGTCTATTTATTTTACGGCATGTCAATCCCTTACGGGTTATTTGATACCAAAATCTGATACAAAGGATTTGCACAGTTATATTTTCAAGTATTCCTTTCTAATACTAATTTATACACAACGTATTTGATTTCAACTATTTCGATTTCAGAATAATGGTTTGTTTGCATACGGTTATATGGTATCAAGTTTTCCTATCTAAAATAATTTGCATACAATTATATATTTTCAAATATTCCTACATAATACTAATTTATGCACAATTTAATGAGTTCAAGTAACTTTTCCTATTTAATCAGAATAATTTGTTGGCACACGGTTATATCGCATCAAGTAGTCCAACCTAAAGCAAATAATTTGTGCACATTTATACGCTTTCAAGTATTCCTATCAAATCTTTTCAATAGATCTATGTGGCCCAAAGTTAGAACCTAAATAAGTACTAATGAGTATTCTTATCTGATCTTTTCAAATAGATCTATGTGGCCCAAAGTTAGAACCTTAATCAGTACTAATGAGTATTCTTATCTGAACTTTTCAAATAGATCTATGTGGCCCAAAGTTAGAACCTTAATCAGTGATAATGAGTATTCTTATCTGATCTTTTCAAATAGATCTATGTGGCCCAAAGTTAGGATATTAATGAGTACTACCACTCCGGATCAGTGTGTACGTAAGAGTAATGGCAATAAAAGAATGACTCCATACTCTTTTAGAACACTAGAACTGGAACCTCACCATTGGATTCAATTTAATGTCATGCCAAGGATATCCCTTTTGTTCGAGGGCATCTTATTTTTCTGTATAAGATACAGTCTGCGTATTTTAGGTTCCGCTGATAGGGATACAACAAATGTAGTTCATTTAAGATAAAAAAATTTTCTTTGGCTGTTTTTATTCTACTTCATTTAATTCACCATTTTTCAATTTTGTATGCCTGTTTACATCATATTTATCGGGAAGTGGGTACCACTGATTTCGCTGACAATGGAGGTGCCAATAATACCAAGGCCTTGTCCTGCCCTTGGTTTTCTGGAAGCCTGCCAGGCGTTCGCGCCGGGTGGGTTTTATCAAGCTGGATCGTTTGGTCCCAGAGGGCCGTCCACCCAGGTAATACCAGCTTTACAGGACTGAGTTTATTGCTTGCGGTGCCCCAAAAATTAGAATTGCTTACGGTATCAAGCCTTTTTGTGACGGCCACGCATGAGTCTCGCCCCACACGTGTCCCCCAAAATAAAATGACCTTGTGTCAAATCAGACCTGGTAGGAGGTTGGATAAATACATTTCATACATTTCAATAATGACCGAATATAACAGCAACAGAAATAAAAATTGATAAATAAAAAGCAAATAAATTTACGAGGGCTGCTCTAAAAGTTATGCTATCTGATTATTACTCCTCCCCGCTGAAAATGTAACAGTTAAAAGAAGAACGGTAGCGTAACGGTTATCATCATAAGGAATGGACTCGGCGAGGCTATTTGCGTTTCACTTCATACTTTGAGGAAGGCATGAATCCATCTCTTCTCGCATCAGCGGTGGGTAAATAGTCGGTTGCACTAGGCCTTTCAGTCTTAGTATGGCAACCAGTCTAGGAGAAGGAAAACTCTGAATTTAAAACAACTATACTGTTATTTTGTTTGTAGTATTTTATACCTAACAGTACCCGTAAAAATTCCATGGAATATATGGATGATAATGGCAATTAGTTAAACTTTAAACGCAAACAGCCTCGTCCATACGTTATTAATCAAACAATTGCAAATAGTTTTTTATCCATCTGCCCAGCTAGAGGAACCTTAAATGCGCCAATTACATCCCTGGCAGAGAGGTAAACCTCCTCTCAGCGGAAGAAAAAGACAGTGTCTAGGCTATGACACTAAACTGCATCCAAGGCTCCAGGTCTGAGGCTATGATGTATGTAGAGTAACTCATTTGGCATTAAATAACCTAAGAAAAGCTTATATGATATGCAAAAAAGAGAGAGAAAGAAAGAGAAGCTCAACCCAACTCGAGCCCTGTATTGTTTATTATGTAGTGTATAATTTTGCTTAACAAGGTGTCTATCTAAAATCGTCGTGAAATGTGTGATTTTTCAGCACTTCTGTCTTTACAAATAAAATCAAGGAAATATATATATATATATATAACACACACACACACATACACATATATTTATATATATATATATATATATATGTGTGTGTGTGTGTGTGTGTGTGTGTTATTTTTACATTAAACGTATTCCTAAGTTCGTTAAAACACTAGTTATGATTGCCCGTCGAATTTTTAAACATTTTCTCTTTTCAGTACTAAATAAGTGCTAGAAAACTATTGTACCCTTCAGATCTTTATGACGTTTTGTATGGGACACGTTATTTCCTGGTTACATTCCATATTGTTCATGTTGAAAAAACTTCAGAGTAAAGAAACAATCAAGATTAAACTGTTTTAGCTTTCATCTATTTTTTTCAATTCTTCTGTCTTGTCATTTTATCCTAAGTACTCAATATGTAAAACATAGAACTATATTAATAATAATGCGTATTACAAATATAATCAATAATCAATGATAGTAAATATTTTATCATTTAATAGTCCATGACATATGTTTTAAGCTGAATACGGTTTTTCAAAACGACTTTTGAAATTCAATCCAATAATGCAATGGACGTATTTGCTTATTCTGCATATTTTTAAGCAATTTCATCTGATAAGATATTGTCACGTTTTTCTGTAAATGCTCACTCGCACACATACACATATATATATATGCATATTCAAAGTTTTGCTTAGTCTGGCACAAGCCCATAAGTATGGGGCATTCAGTGAGGACCGAATCCACTACTTAGTATTACTAGTCTCTTATACTTGCTGACTTAGCATTAACCTTCAATGTGACTTCCATATATATACGTGTGTGTGTGTGTGTGTGCAAATTTATATATATATATATATATATATATATATATATATATATATTTGTATACATGAATTTATCTAGCCTCTCCGTCATAAGCAGGATACAACACAAGGTCAAATCTTTTATGCAAAGTACGGCAGGATTGAATACATTTTTTTTTCGAGACCAATTGCCGTACCAATTCTAAAGAGCCCAGTCTACCCTATTATTTACGCATCGGTAGAGAGAAAACAGGTTGTTTCATGCCTTTCCCAAGGGAATCAGCACGAGGCAAAACGCAAACTGCCTCTTCCAGATTTAGAACTCGGGCTGACGATTCCATATCTTATATGCGATAACCGTTACGCAATGTCTCAGCGTACGCAGCTACTAAAGCTGGAATTTATATCAGTCTGTGAATTTGATCTTAAAGGGTGTATGTGGAACGAGTACACCTGGAAACCTCGTAGAAGCTCAAATTTGAATTCCTTTCTCTCAAAAACATTTCGACTATTTGCGTGATGAAACGTAAAAAAACTATTTAAATAAGTTTTGAGGTTTCATGATGACAGGCGACCGTAAGTGGCATGTGTTACAAGCGGCCCAATTACTGATATGCTACCAAACAGGTTTGAACACTTCATTAAATATTCAACAAGTGTTTGGTTTGAAATTCTACCGGCGATGGGGATGAGGCAAGGCAGGTTTTTGATTTACACATCAAAAAAAAAAAAAAGATGTTTCGTACCAACCCGTTGCTTGAGTCTTTCTTTTTGTTTTTTTAACCCAACGTAAATACTTCGTTTGCAAACGTCAAGTAACACTCACTTGTTTTTCCAGTTTATGCTCTCGTGTTTACATTGCCAAATTGTTTTCTTTTAGATATTACAAATGAATAACCAGACGAGTCGTGTGTTCGAGCGTTGGTATTTATCTTTATACTCATGAAACATGTTATGTGATACACTACGTTGGAAATGGTCTCAGCGTCCCAAGTTCAAATCCTCGACGAGAGTGTTTGCATTTTACGTAGTGCTGGACTTTTCGGTAGAATAGAACTTTGCTCAATAAAGTGTATTGGAATTCCGTTGAGGACACTCGTGCGAAGGGCCAAATTGGACAATAACAGCCTATCAAGTGCTACCACTCCGGGCCAGAGTGGACCTGGGAGCGATGGCAATGAATGGGTACTCCGAATTTCCCTAAACTCCAGCATTTCTGGAACCTTACCAGATTGTTTAGTGTCATATCCAGGACACTCATGGGGGAGGGTACTATTTACCAACCCCTCCGCTCGGGCAGGATATGACACAAGGTCAATTTTTAAGCGGAGTTTAACAGGTTTGAATTCAGAGTTTTCCTTCTCCTAGACTAGTTGCCTCACCAAGGCTGAAGAACCTAGTCCGTCCTACTATTTACCCATAGCTGGAGGGAGAATAAGGGGGTTCATACCTTTCCCAAGGGTATTTGCCCGAAAGTGAACGTAATAGCGCGACTGGAGTACGAACTCGCGTACTACGATTCCGCAGTGCATCGCTTTAACCATTACACCACGAGGACACCCCCTGATGGGGAGGGTTACCGTTCTGCAGAGATGCAGTCGGTGTATTCTACTGCCCCAGCCGATTGGGCAATAGATCAACACATACATAACGGGTACTTTTAAAAAATGTTTAAACTAGGAACGTTGGAAAATGTTTCAGTGATTAATAAAGCGGCAAAGTTCAGTCGTATGTGGGCGAACCCGCCAAGCTTATTACACTACAGGACTAAATGGAGAGTGGGAATCTTGTATACACCAATCTTCCAAGTGTATAGGGATCTACCCGATTTTGACTTTTCGAATACTGATTGGAACTCCATAATTCTTTCAGTTACCAAGTCGGCCAAATTTAGTTGCTACTCACATTGGGATTGCCAGCACAGTAAGATGTTTAGCGAGTTAGTGACTTCGATTCTCACTGAGTGTTCCATAATATTGGCCTTATACCCAACTTAGCTAAGGTTAGTAAATGACTAGTCTCACTTGACAGAGAGGCACGAGGAGTAACGATTATCGTCATAGAAAATGCACTCGACGAGCCTAGTTTAAATTCTAGATGAAGTTGCTTACATTTCACTTCTCCTGGAAAAGGCATGAAGTTATCTTCCCCACTAAACATTTTTTTTTGTTTTTCTACGTTTAAGCAAACGAGGAAATAGACAAGTTAACGGAGAAAATAAAGATA
Organism: Sepioteuthis lessoniana; assembly: GCA_963585895.1. Taxonomy (NCBI): domain Eukaryota; kingdom Metazoa; phylum Mollusca; class Cephalopoda; order Myopsida; family Loliginidae; genus Sepioteuthis; species Sepioteuthis lessoniana. The sequence goes on along the minus strand of OY757907.1, from coordinate 40,172,467 downwards.
TAAAGAGGGGAGGGAGAGATTCTTAAGACAAAAGGCGAGTAAGGGGAGAAATAGAGAAGGAGCTAGATGTGGGTTAAAGTGATTAAACCTGATACATTTGACTCCATCGCCATACACACGGTCACAGTCAAAACAAAACAAAAAAAACTTTTACCACTATCAGTTTAACCCACATCTTCGTTATCTTATCTATTTCCTCATTTGCTTAAGAAAAACTATTAAAAATGTTTAGTTTGAGGAAGTTCTTGGAATAAAAAAGAATGAAATATCACTACAGTTAAACTTTTGTAAGTGTTTGATTTATCCATCTTTCCATTTATATATATATATATATATATATATATATATATATATATATATATAATTTGTTTGCAAATGGTTTTTAGGTAACTTTATTTTAAAACAAGTTAGATTATTTGTTTGCACACAGTTTAAATAGTTTGTGGTAATGCTATTTAATACAAATTATTCTGTTTCTATAAAAATTGTTTGAAGAATTAAATGGCTTCAATAATTCTGAAATCAATCATTTATTTGCACACAGTTTAAATGGCTGCAAGTGTTGCTATCTCAGTCAGCTATCACCACCCAGCACCTTTAAGATAAAATAGGGTTGGGCACTTGTCTGTCACAATACAATAAAATATCCTGCCCTCCAAGTATAAATTATGCCATTGCGACGCCAGTTATAATAACATCACGCACCATCAAATATAAACTGTCCTGGTCGCAGCGCCAGTTATAAACCCACACGCAGAGGACCAGATATAAACGGCAATAAATATATACGAACCTGCTGGTACTAATATAAATGACAATGTTACCACACCTCACCCGAAAGACTTTGGCCGTTAGGGTGAGGTCTGTCCATTCCAGTCGTTCAGAGTTGGTGAGTGTTGAGTCGGTCTGGACGACCTCTAGCTGTCAAAACGATCCGCCATTCTATCCATGTTGTGTTTTTGATTACAGAGAGGTGAGTCGGTCGACATTGGTATTACTGGATGATGTATGGCTGTCGCTTGGTGGCTGCACGATCGTTCATATAATTCTTGAATATATCTATATATATTGTCATCCACGGACAGACTGTTTCGTTGTATCACAACTCTTCAGTGAGGCTAGACACACAGGACGCTTCAAGCTGTAATCGAAACCCGCTCAACTTTACGCTAGACTTGGTATCTAACCGCTCAACCATTTCAGTAACGTACATCAGCTCAGGGATTATAACTCATTTTTATTAGCTTTCGTTTGTTTACATTTTACTATATTGAATACCAAAGTTCTAAATTCGTTAGAAGAGCTTAGCATTACGCGGGTGGCAGCCGTCAATTCCTTCGCCAAAGTACTCAACCCTCTGGAGGGAAGCGTATATATATATATATATATATATATTCGAAAAGTAAACAACTCCATTCAATATTTGAAATAATTCTAAAATCTATATAAGTTTGTGATAAAATACAGTTATGCAAATTCCTTCCTAGGGCTGGTATTTTTCTCGGCACCGAGCTTGTGGTTTTCCTAGTCGAAGCACGACAGAAGTTTTCGGTCTATAAGTCTGTCTTAAGGTCTTAGTTTCAGGAGGCTGCTCATAAGAGACGTGGAGTCCAGTAGCAACAGGAAGGTAACTCCCAAGCTGCTAAAATCTACGGCTTATATGGAGGCGAACCTCAAACTGGCGTGGGGCCAACTAAGAATAGGGTTAGTTAATTTCCCTCTTCCAGATTAGCAATCCGTTCAAAACAACATTAATGTTATTCTCCGCGATTGTCAGCATCTTTCAATATTTGTGGAATTGGTCAACATTCTTTTAGTGTTTTTAACTCCAACTTATTTTGATCTATTAGGGCTCATAATTATTGGTTGTTATTCTGACCCTCAAAAGAAAGAGGCAGCCAATACTTTTATGTTTCATATCTGCTTTTAGGAATTTATGATTCTATCTTCGTCTACTTCTAAATTATCGTCTTTAACCACCTAAAGTTCACAATGTCACAACAAGAGCAATTTGAAGAACACGGTCAGGACAACTATACAGGTGCTAAGGCTTGACATGACCAGCCAACTGATCGAATCGGAGTGTTGCAAGTCACATGACCATTTTGGTTACCGGGTCACTCGCTGCTTAGCCACCAGGATACCGTTCTGAAGCATTATGGATTGCTACCTACGGCCATCAGGTAATCTCATTGCGAGGTTAGGGTTTACTCCTCTGTAGAGGTGGAGTCAGGGTATTCTACAGCCCCACCCTGTTGGCTGTGGGATATTTAGAAGTAGAAAAACTAAAGTGTTAGGAAATTAGAGATTGCAGTACACTGTATTGTCCCACCCAACCATCTTGTAAAGGAGGAGTCAGCCGGAAGATGTATGTGTGATGTTATAGGTAAAGGGGTTGTATAGTTATTACATTGGTAGCAATAGACCGAGAACAAATTTTAATACCGTCTGATCATAGGATCGTTGGGACCGGAAAGATGGGACATTCCATCTCCAAGGTAGCAACTGATTTAATTCTCAGACAACAATAGTAGGTTCTTATGTCCCTGTCACCACTAAGCCAAAAAAAAATTACACTATGGTATCAGGATTTTGTGAATTTCGGACAGACATCAACAGTACTTGAAAACTGCAGCCGTCCACAGGCGATCAAAGAACGAGACGGCCAGCATCTAAGAAAGATCATAACCACCCATTGCATCAAATGACACCCCAAATCAATTAATAATACCACAGTATCGAATACTGAGCGTCACCAAGGCATGAAAAAATTGAGAATCGATTGTAGAACATTGGAACCGTATCGCCTGATCAAATAAAACTATCAAGTCTGTGTGTGGAGGAGACTGCCTGTCAGCAAGCTTACTACGGCTCAGAAAAAGTTTGTTCTGTTGGAGTTCGCAAAAATCACTGATGAGTTTTTCGTTACAAGACATAAACAGGTCATTTTAATGACCTATTTATATTCGTTAGCGGAGACAGTGTATCAGTTATCGTTATTTGAAATGAAGTCGTCAAATCGAGTTTAAATCCTCGAAAAGACTGGTTGCATTTAACTTCGTGCTAATGCCCTTGGGAAAAGTATAAATTCCTCTCTTCTTCCCGTAGCTATGGGTAAATAATAGGATAAACTAGGTTTTTTTATATTCACCATGTTTCCTGGTGGTAATGATTTGTTTCAACAAGATAACGTATCCTGTATCATGCGTGATGTGACAAGAATATTTAGGAACCCTCAGCTGACTTACAAATAACCTATTTTCACCCATACTCACTAGATATAAAGTCTATTCAAATTTCTTACGGCCACGCCTAACAAGCATCGTTAGCTTATGGACAACCCTGGAACGTACCGAGATAGCAATACCCACGCAAAGACACCAGCATTTCGTAGATACTATATCATATAACTATTGTTGTTCAAGCAAAGAGAGGAGCCACACGTTATTAGGTTGCTGTATATATATAGTTCAAACCTGGACGAGACTGATTGCATTTCACATAGCACTAATACCCTTGGGAAAGGTATGAATCCAATTATTCTCCCTCCGGCTATGGGTAAATAGTAGGGCAGGCTAGGTTCTTCGGCCTTGGTGAGGCAACTAGTCTAGGGGAAGAAAAACTCTGAATTCAAACCTGTTAAACTCTTAAGAATTGACCTTGTGTCATATCCTGCCCGAGCGGAGGGGTTGGTAAATATGATATACCATTTTATTTTATTTTTTATTTCTTGACACACCATTTAACGTATATCTATATTTGTGCGCTTGTGCAAGTGTCTGTACTTGCGTGGTTATTACTATATATCAAGATATTTTAAATTTCAACATTGCATGAATATATCCATTAAAAAGATATGATTCTTATTTGTTACGTTTTTAAGATTCGATGTTGTGGAGTTAATATAGTGATAAAATTATAAAGGATTTTCCACATCAATAGAGCCATTTGCTTAAAAAAAATAACCAAACTACAGGAAGTCGCCATTAGTACGAATAACGCAGACGCCATTAAAGTAAAGACTGAACAGCAAAAAATGTTGATACATTTTTTATATTAGGACGAGAAAAATGAACACCATTAGCAGCAAGAAATTAGTTTCCTTTTTTTTAAGGGTTGGAATTTGTGAAGAAAAAAACATTTGCTAGCAAATATATATAAAGAAAAAAGGAGGGATTATTATACATAATTATTCGATATCAGCCATTTTGCAAATATTAAGTTGAGCGTTAACTAAAGGAACCTTTGTTCTAACTTGAAATCGTTATTTTCGGTCTCCGAAAGTGTTTTTTTTCCTTATTGTAATAAAGAGAAAACTTTTCCAGTCTAAATACCTTGCAGTCTGAAAACTCAACAAAACATAAAATATTAGGACAGAAAAGACAAAAACAATGAAAAATGTCTTTCGATTGATTCCCAAAGTAATATTTTCTTTAGTTTTCTTTTATGTTTAACTAAAATACTGTTTAATTAATTTATAAAATATACAAATATATATATATATATATATAAATTATCCAGTTAGTATCCAAGGACAGTAGGTGTGGATTATTCTATACATAGAATATATGAGGGTAATCATATAAATCTATGAGAGTGCTCAATGTATGGCAATTGTTAATTCCCTATGTATTCTCTAGGGTATAACAAAATTCACATTCAGAGCGTATATAGTACAATTAAATGGAGACTCAAACTCGGTTAAGCCGTCATAATAAATTTATTTTGGCGGAGAATATTATTGCTATATTCTCCGTCTCTCGTACGAACTGTAACTCCACATTCGCGTCTCTGCGACAGGACAGAGCATGTAAAAGAGTCATCTGACGAGACGGAGAATATACCAATAATATTCTCCGCCGAAATAAATTTATTATGACGGGTTAACCGAGTTTGAGTCTCCATTTAATTGTACTATATATATATTTATATATACTTGCTGAAGACCCCGGTTCATCTTCTGACTAAAAGGATTTTATGAACACGAGTGAGTGTGATAGAAAGGGGAAATTTAACAATGTGGCCTTATCTGTAGTTGAAAGATTTCGTCTATTAATTCAAATAAAATGCTGTTTTTTTTGGGGGGGGGTTAGAGTTGTTCTTTTCATTTCTTTTATTTTTTGTTCTTTTTTTTTTTTGTTTACATTTGAAATAATACATAAAATATCTAACCTTATACTTGGAAAAGGTTTAAACATTTTTAAATCTCTCTCTCTCTCTCTCTCTCTCTCTCTCTCTCTCTCTCTCTCTCTCTCTCTCTCTGAAATTTTAGTTTTTTACTATTTGTGCTCAGTCACAGAAAAAATTTTTAGCAAATAATTTTCGACAAGGCAGCATAGTTTTAATTCAAATTTTTATTTACTCTCTAAAAACTTAACGATAAAAGAATCTAATTCCCGCATTGCAATATTCTATTATTTTAGGATGTTTTTTTTTTTTTGCTTTCAAAATATCATTTGAAAAGTGTAACCCAAAACTCGTGAGTGATTTGAAACATCATCATAATTTTACTTTTCTAAATCCTTTTTTTTTTTTTTTTAATATAAAAAAAAATTGAATTCAATTCTGAATTGCCTGTTGAATTACATTGAGACAAATGTATTCGTTCATTTTCTTTTTTACACAATAAAATGTAACAATAGAAAATAGAAAAGAATAAAAAATGTGTCCTTATTTCAAGTGGAAAATTTCGCGAAACAATTCAAACGAAAAGTATCCGTTTATTCTAGAGTTTCTTGCTTTCTTTTTTTCTTCTTCTTCTTTTTTTTTTTTTTTTTTTTTTTTAGTTTTTGGGTTACACTCATTAAAAACTAATATGAAAAATATTCGTTCAAAAAAAATCAGCATTTGGGTTGACCATAAGCAATGCTTTCAATGATTATTTTTACCCTCGAAAAACGTAAAACCATAAATGGGTAAAATAAACAGAATTAAAGAAATAAAAATCTGTCCTTTCAATAAAAAGAAGCTAGAAATTAAAAATGTAAAATTTTTCGTATTACAACTTTGAGTATTCGCCAATGGTTTAGAAGATCGGGGTTCAATCCCAGATCGGGTCACACCAAAGACTTTAAAAATGGTACTTGATACTTCTTTACTTAACACTCAGCATTTTAAGGTACGTATCAAAGGTAAAGTGGAGCAATCCAGGGAAAGGAGTAGCGCCCTTCCCTACACCTCGGAGTAGTAGCTATAGAAAAGTGAGCCTTCTGGTCGCCCTCGACTACGATCGCCAAATTTACTTTACTATATTCAATATAGTATTTTTTTAAAATGTACCCTTTGGTTTGAAATATTTTCATGATTTTTTTTTAGTTCTCCAAAAGATTAAGAATTCTTTTTGTTTTGTTTTTTGTTTTTGGAGTGTTTTTTTTTTTTGTGTGTATGTTTTTCAATTAGTATTTAATTACAAAGCAAGAATTTTCGAAAAAGCATTTAGTTCAAATTTTGCCGATGGAACCTGTGAGATATTTAAACATGGCAAACCTGAAAAAGAATGAGGGAGTTTCCCAAATACCTACTCACCCTTTTAATTTATTTATTCATTTTTGTACTTACTTATAAGGAACTGAGAGGAGTTCCGCCTACAGATGGATTTTTAATCATTGAATTATATCAGTTAATCAGAAAAAAAAAATCAAAAACTATATTTTGTCTTTTATTATAAACATATTAAAGTGTATGCGCGATTTTAATGCTGAGTAACATCTCTTTTC